>CM067217.1:79078263-79678263 GCA_034190945.1 Octodonta nipae | reverse complement strand
TTGCTAAAGACGAATATTACAAGACTTATGAACAAAAACATAATTATAAGAAAATTATGAAATTATGAATATACCCCTGCTTTTTTCAGAATTATAGGTCGTATATTTTCAGAAATAAAGCGGGAATGGGTATTTTTTTATTTTAGCTAATATATTTTAAATAATTTATTTTAAAATTATGAAAAAAATATATTTGTATTCCTCATAATGAGCCTTTTAATTTGATGCGTTAGAAACAATTTAAATTTTATATTTTCTGTACTTTGCCACCTAAAAGTAACGTTAAAGGGTCTGTCCTTATATTGTCTGTAAAGTTCAGTCCCCGTAACTCTATTTTTTACATTTTTGTTAATATCTTCTAAACTAATTATTTTTTTAAATATGAAAAAAATTATTTATTTGTGTATTATGTATTACAAGATGCGTTTTTCATTTTTCATTTAATTCTACAATTCGCACCTCAAAATTTAAGTCAGGTGTTTCTCCTGATTTTTCCTGTAATCTTCAGGCAACGTTCTATTTTCTCTATTATTTGCAAAATTTTAGACTTAGTAGTTTCGGAGCTAAGGGGGGAATTGTTAATTTTTTTAAATCCCCCCCCCACAACTCCCAAAATTACCCCTAAAATCAAAATTTCATTATTTACGATACACACTCCTGATCGGGCCACCAAACTATGCACTGATACTAGATTTCAACATTTCATCAGGATCAGGAGTGAAAGTACTATAACATTGAGGAAGGAACCAGAAGAAAAAAAAATTTGTAATACTGTAATTAGTTAATAATTAACGAATCTCTGAAATTTTTTGGTGTGTATCGTTACATGTATACTCCAACCAAAGACAGGTTTTATATAGTTATATACCCGGGAGATTGACCATATTTCTTTCAGCAAAAATTCAAATATTCACCATATTTGTCTACATCCAGCACCGACTAGTTGCTATAACTGTTCATGTAATAATTTCAAAGACTTGTAATAGACTGTAATATTCAAATCCTTTTAATTTTATTCATTTTTCATTTTCTCTTACTTTATTAAAACAGGATATAAATGATCCTCATATAAATTTTTCAATAAAAAAAATACCACATTTTTCAGTTTAACAAATCTCTCAAAAGAGTGCCTCCCTACTCAAAATCTTTACGTGGTTTAACCTTTAAACTAAAAAATATTTCTTATTTTATAAAGAATAAGGAAAAGAAATCAAAATATTTTCTACCATTAGTTTCAAGAGCTAGTGACAAACATTGTCCCAGAGATGCTTTCGGTAGCTGAATTATTTTTTTCAGTGACTGATCCCCAATAAGGGTACGTATATCTCTCTTCGTATAAGCAAAACTTTGGTCTATACCTGTGAACAAAAAAATAACTTTTCAACATCGAATGCAATATAATTCAATAAAAAACTAAATAGTAATATAAAAACTATTTATTGCTTTGTTTAATTTTATTACAATATAGATATAAAAAATCAGCATAGTTCGAATACTTTTTTTGACAGCATATACAGGTCAAATGGGGGAAAGTTTCAGAGTGCATTCGATATCTGGCTTCAGATTTACAATCAGTTGATTGGTTTTGGAAATAATTGGCAAAAACCTTTTTTTTTTTTCGCTGAGGACGGTTGAGACATGTCATATACGTCATCTGATTCGTCTTAAAAAATGTCCAAATTATGTCAGATCTTGACCGTTTCGAATTTACCGATGAAAATCGAAAGCCATTTTTGTTTTTTTCCGATTATTTCCAAAACCAATCGCCGATTGTAAATCTGAAGCCAGTGGATGGCACTCTGTTTCGATATTAGTCATGGGTGTTTGTAAATAAATATATTGTGAGTATATTTTGGTCAAATAAAGACGTTTATAGTTAATGCAAAAAATTATAAGTACTCACAGAGTCTGTAACAGTATGTATTAATGCATAAGTTGATTCAAGACATCGGACTGTTAAGAAGGATTAGAGAGAATAATAATTATTAGAGTTTGACGGAAATGAAGTGCCCAAATGTATGCAAATAATGCCAAAGAAACAACCAAAACGTTCACTAAAGACCATATTTAGATGTATCTTTGTCAACTGTTAGAATATTTTTAAACTCTTCAAATGACAGACAATGAACTTATTTATCTTCTGAAAACATCGGATGTTACTTAGTGCCAAGATATGTCATTGGGTGGAATAGAATATGAAAAGTTGGCAGGTCCTTCGATTCGTATTGAATACTTTGTCCCGTATATTAGCTATTTCGTTACGCTACCATGCTCTGCCTACGCCACAGCTGATTGCAACTAACAACAACAAAATATATGAATTTTATATTGTATAAACTTATCGGAGTGAACTACCACATAATGAATGGTGAGGGCGTATAAAAAGTAGACAGCAATAAGCAAAGTTATAGACGACGAAACAAGCATAAGAGAAAATATAGGAAGGCTTATAACTAACATGTACAAAAATAATTTGAAACATTATAATATTAATTAACTATCCGGCCCGCCCAGGCGTTACACGGAGTAAAAACATTGGTGTTTAATTTTAAAGCAAATATTGTAAAAAAAATTAATCGTAGAATCCGATCACAAGGCCCGCACGGCGTACCATTGTGAATCTAAAGCTACCAGGCTTCATTCAAACTGACACTACAAGTTTCGTCAAAATTGGGCCAACAGTTTACGAGGAGTTCAAATAAATTTCCTACAGACTGATTGCTGCGCCCCCTATCTGTTCAAATTGTAAATCTAACCCATTACCCACTCAAACTCATACAAAATATATAATCAAAATTGGTCTAACCGTCCTGGGCGAGATAAATTGTATATCTAACAATCACAATTGAATTTAATCTAATCAAACACACAGAAAAGGTTTCATCACTATCGGCCCAACCGAAATATTTTACAACACGATCTCAGCGCCACCCAAATACACATAAAAAATTTCCGTGAATTATAAAAAAATATTTTGAAACAAAAAACTTGTCCTCCTGGAGATCGAACCGATCCAAGATTTCACATTAGTAGGAAGACGCTCTAATCAATTGAGCTAATGTGCTTTCACGGGCTACAAGTAGTATGGCAGCGATGCTTTGATTGAACAATTAACGTCACATTTAAACAAATTAACTATCGGTATAAACCGTTGTGAAGTTTAAAAGATCTAGGTGTCCAGTGGGACAGACGACGTGCGGCGACTTTATTTTATAATATGTATGTTCATAGAGACCAGTTGCTGATAATTCCAACGGCTTACAAAATTCTAGGCCAATCAGCGATCTCGGCAGTTGGCGTAGAATTTCTCTAGCGGTTGGATTAGTTGGCAACTGGCTATTATGAACAAGCCTATAAGATGTAAAGATTTTGAATTGATTGCTGACGAGATACTAAATATCGGTTTATTCGAGATTTTTGCCCTCAAACCTTTCCTCTATCTTGTGGATAAACAGTTATATTCCAATTCTGCAATCCTTGTTAATCACTCTACTAATTTGCGCGTTTGTCAAACACATGAATTACTGTCACATTGTGATAAGCCTTTCGTTTTGAAATCCCATTAACAGATTTTTTTGGCAACTAGTATCCAGTTCAAGGATTAGATGGTAGGAGGCGTACCATAGTATTCAAAAGAAAATTACTTTTTTAGTTTTCTATCACCGAGTTGAATTGATATGTTAAAACGTGACTACAGTTTGGATATGAAAGGAAATAAATATTAGTATTTTTCAGTTTATTGTTGTCTGCGCCAGAGCTTTCGTTGTCAAGTAAAGACCACACAACCCAACAAGGCATCTGATCTTAATTGACTGTAGATCGCCGATCGCCCAACTAAAGAAGAGTAACTGTGCACAAATACCAAGGAAACATCCACGGAAGAAATCATTTAACACTAAACTCCTTTTTTAACTTTAACAAATCGGAAGCTTTCTAGAAGTGTACTCATGATATTGAGCTGATTTCACTTAATTGTACATTTTAGTAGTAGCCCCCAAGATGTGGACGAAGAATTAAAGCAGTTTTTACAAAAAACAATACTCTCAGATATAATATTATGCCATCCAAAGTTCCAAAAAAATGTATATAGTGCATCTTATGTTGTGGTCGTACATATAATTTGAGCTAAGCTTACAGATTAATTTTTATCAGGCTAATAGATAATGGTGTCTTCATATTCGTAATTATTAACAAATTTCTGCAGAGGAAAGAGCAGTAGATGGAAAATTGAAAAGTCCCGGATTCGATACCTAACTTTGAATTATTTTATGTTACATAATGCCAAAAAAAATCACTTCCAGTTTCCTACCGGTAGTGGGTGGTTTTAAATGAGAGGTTCATTTTTCACTATGGTTTTAAATTGTATTGTAGAAAAGAAGTCAATTTTGCTTTAAAAAAAATTCAATAAAATTTCAGCTAGGCCCCATAAATTCGAGTATTCCAAAATACTACAAGAGAATAATACTCTTATAGCTATTAAACGTATTATAAAGAATAATTTAGACGAACGGCTAATAAAATCGGAACCAACTAACTCCTGGGAAAAATTAAATCTATGTAGCAACGAAAAGAAAACTATACCAAGATTAAGAAAATGCGCACTCGTTTTACCAGTTAAGAACTAATGGAAAATAGAGTAATTTTAGGATTTGATATTTATTCAAAAGTAGCAATGAAACACTTTTTGATGTTGGATAGAGTTAACGTCAGATGGAAGTTATAAAGCATCATGAAATGTTTAAAGTTCTTTAAACAAGTTTGGGATCGTCAGGATGTAAAGGGTGTTTTTTTTTAGAGGTATAGAACTTTAAGTTGGCAACACTCTTTTAACCAGCAGCCATCTTGTCAGCTGTCATATGATTTATGTTTAGTTCGGTGTGGCATTTCATCATGAATAGATTGACGCCTGAACAACGCTTCCAAATTGTGCAAATTTATTTTGTAAATCATGGTTCTGTTCGAAATACGTATCGCGCACTACGTCCATTTTACGCTCAACATAATCGTCCATCAGAGCAATTAATTCGATTAACTATGCAACGTTTTCGCACCACGTTTACTCTAAATGATAATACGCATCCACAGAGATGTCGTACAGTGCGTACCGAAAAATCCACTGCTGCTGTAGAGCGTAGCGTAGAGGAAAATCCGAATCAGTCTATCCGCCATTGTACACAGGAATTGGATATGTGTCCATCCACTTTATGGAAGATTCTGCGAAAAGATCTTGGTTTGCGTGCTTACAAAATTCAACTCGTGCAAGAATTGAACCCACACGATCACCTAGCAAGGCGTACATTCGGTAAATGGGCCCAAAACAGGATTGCTGCTGATCCCGATTTTCATAGGCGAATTTTGTTTAGCGATGAAGCTCACTTTTAGTTGAATGGATACGTCAATAAACAAAACTGCCGTATTTGGACTGATGATAATCCTCAAGTTTATGTTGAGACACCGTTACATCCAGAAAAACTGACTGTTTGGTGTGCTTTATGGGCTGGTGGAATAATTGGTCCGTACTTCTTTAAAAACGATGCTGGCCAGAACGTTACAGTGGTAATGGTGATCGCTATAGAGCCATGATTACTAACTTCTTCGTTCATCAATTGAACAATCATGATGCACACGAGCTGTGGTTTCCACAAGACGGGGCAAACATGTCACACAGCTCGTGCCACAATTGATTTATTGAAAGAAACGTTTGGTAACCGCATAGTTTCATGTTTCAGACCCGTGAATTGGCCTCCAAGATCGTGCGATTTAACGCCGCTTGACTATTTTCTGTGGGGATACGATCGAAAACGATTGACCACTTGGAGGACAACATTCGCCGCGTTATTGCCGATATACCGCCACAAATGTTGGAAAAAGTCATTCAAATTGGACCTCCAGATTAGACTGCGTCCAGCCAACCGTGGCGGTCATATGCCAGAAGTCATATTCAAATTATAATGCCAAAAGATTATCTTTCGAATAAAGTAAATTTCATGTCAATTTAAAAAAATATCCTTGTTTTATTCCATTTCAAAGTTCTATACCTCTAAAAAAACACCCGTTATATCAAAATATTTCATAAATTAATCACTTCATAGATATCAATAATAAACCAAACTTACCAAAAGGTACTCTAACTTCACCTTTCTGCATTTTGAAATTATCTTTCATCAGAATATGAAGTGAGATTGCACTCTCAGATAGGAGTTGATGAATTGTTGCATAATCATACTGAAAATTATTAAAAATTTTAACATTCATATTCTCTAGATATATTTAGTATTCAACTTACTTCCATGTTGTATATATTGCAGTCTGAACAAGGCAATAGAATAAAAGTTCTTGTTGCCTCATGTCTGAATACAAGATCATAAGCAAACATTATACCATTAAAAATATCGTCACTACCATTTCCTAAAAAAGTAGTATTTCTCATTATAACTCTAAAATGGACCTCTAAAATTAAATCAAGTATTTGACTATACATAGCAATTATTTTGTGTTTCGCTTCCAACAATGAACCTATCACAAACTGCAAAAACGGTTTACCTTCCATGGGACCATTTTATTTAATTTGAGTTATCAAACAATTAAGGAGATGAAAATCATGATTAATTTTATTATTTTATGTTTTTTTCTCTATCTGTGTCTACTTTTCCATTCGTTTATTAGGTTAATAATTACATGTCTACTGTATACTGTCATTAATTAAAATACTTTTTTCCACCGGCTGGATCCGCCTGTTGTCAAGGTATCTGAGGAAAAGTAAGGGTCGCACGTTTTTCTTCAATATGAGTATTCAGAAGTATTATTAATAAACTTTACATGCAAAGTAAATTAATTGTGTGTACTTCCAAAATATACTTTGTAACTCAGCCGAACGATAGTAATTAATAGGAGACGTTCTGCAATATATTTCCACAAATTATTTAAGTGGCAATTCTGCAAGATCTACTTAATGTACAGATCGAGCTTGAGCCCAATTAATATAAACGTCATACGTTATCATTAGGATAACGATTAATGTTTCAGCTATTATCACAAAAAAGTGATGAAATTAAAAAAAAAACACTTTTAGCCGTTTTTCCGGCTTTGCTCTATAAAAAATATTTGGATCAATGCAACAACTTTTTCTTTGACGGTAATATGAATATTATCAAAAACGAAAAAATCTATATTTTGTGAGATTCTTCACGTTCATATATAAACTAAATACTTAACTGGTTCCTTAATACGGAAATCTTGCCAATCAGGGATTCGTAAACCGTAAAAAGGAGTTCAGGCGGACATTTCTAGGCTGAGAAAGTTGACACAGAATTATTAAGACACCAGTCACTCAAGCCTCTCGACATCAAAGTAATTATTTAGCTTCTGCACAATCAAGTTAAATATCGTGTGGATTGAATCCGTTTAATTTAACTTGATAAAACCAATAAAGTATATAGTATAGTGAAAAATCTGAATAAAAAATATCTGGTATCAGTAGCAACAATATGGATAACCAGACTCCTAGACTTCAACCTCCTGAGAGTAATAACGAAAATTTCTGGTGCATTGGACGTAGTTCTCAACGAAGAATGGGGCACAACCTTGAACTGTCTGATATTTATACTTTTCAACTATGTGTTTTTCTGTGTCAGTTATTTACCGACTTCAAAAAGGGAAACTATATTCTACACTTACGTGTAGATTTTTATGCATGGTCATATATTTTTAAAACTTGGAACTGTATTATATCAAGGTTGACCCCAAACTCTCGCACATGTTTTTCAATAACGTAAAAATTACCGTTCTCCAGAATTATTTTTTTACTTAATTAAATTTTGTAAGGTTCTGTATCTTAGGAAAGACATTATTTGAAAATTAAAATGTAAGCTATGGTCAATTAGAAAAATGATTCTACAGCATTCATTTGACCTTGAAAATTTGCTTCAAATTTGATGATTTTTTTTCCGTATGTAAAAATTGTTAGTTTCTTCTTTTATTATATTTTGCTTAAAAATGGACACGATCGATAACGAGTTTTTTAGCTCACCCAGAGGTCATTTCAAGTGCATTTTAAAGAGAAGTAGAGGCAGAAACACTAGATCGAGTTGTAGGTTCTCGGTAGTAGCTCCTTTGAGGTCATACAGCGGACATTCATAGGTCATCTAAAGGTCATAACGAAGAGAATCAATACGAAATATCTGCTCCAGATAAATAATTTGAAATGTAATTTAAAATTTTCCAAAAAATGGTGGCTACTGCGCTTTATTCTCAAACTGAAATATCCACGTCCGTTTAATATTGCAATTTTAACGTGACTTTCTAACCTAGGAATTACGGGATCACAGCAGTCTTGGAGCAACTCCTGAGTCGGAGCTCTGGCTGCTATTTTTCCCGAAAGCCCTAGATGTCGAACGTTACATCTCGCGTCAAAATAGTTTTTTACCCAAATGTTTTTTTTTTCTATAACTTTTTTTATAAAATATAATCAAAAGTAAGAAACAAATCTCAATTAAACTATATTCTTTAATATTCACGCTACTGAACATTTACATAATTTATTATATTATTATGAACAAAGTTGGAAAATTATCATATATATCATTATATCAATTAAAGGAGATTGAAGTAATTAAATTAATTTATTGTGTAAAGACTAATTAAACATCCGTTAAAAAAAATACAAAATTCGTCCTTTAGAATCCAAAATAATGTAAATTTTTGAAGCTCGGTTATTGTTAGGAATCGGCTTCAGCTATAGTGCAACAGCTCTCCGCCCCCGGTTTTAGTCAACTACCCAATGATAACTTTTCCGTTTTTTACCTATGTTACCAGTAAGGGAAGGATATGAAAAGTTTTGTCACAAAGAAGGCGAAAGTCAATGAATCCAAAATTTGTTTATTAACTCACAGCAAAAGGCTACATATTTTGAAGGCTTATATCTCAGGAACCCATTGACAGAATTAAACTTTTTTACAGTGAGCGTCTTTCCAAGTACATTTAATCCCTTTTTTGAATTTGATCAAAACAAAAATTTGCTGAGATATTAACGTAAGTCTTAATTTGTTTATGACTAAAATTATTTATAATTTTACATGACTGTTATAAACGATATTGAGTACTCTTTTATGTATTTAAATTTTCAAGTATCTGAAGTTTTTCTTTTAGAAGTGTACATTTTCCAAAAATTCCATTTTTCTCAAAAAAATAGCAAACTTGTAGTGCGAAAACTATCGAACTGATGTTAATGAAATTTGATGTGCGTTTTATTTTATAACTAGCTGACCTGTCCACGCCTCACACGGTCCAATCGAATCACAGTATTTGTCCAATTTATCTCATTTTTTTTATTTGATATTTTTTTGTGAAAATCATTTTAACATCATCTTTTATGAACGAAATTTAAGGGTCAACAACCGCTTCTAAAAATACATTATTTTGGGATTTAATATGAAGAGCTAGACATATTTGACGTGTTTGACATGGTTTTCCTGTTTTTAATTTTAAGTTTTTTGACATGTGTTGTGATTACCATTTTTGATATTCTTTTTGTTTTTGACATGTTTGACATTTTTAACATTTTTGACGTTTTCGACATTTTTAATTTTTGACGTTTTCGACATTTTTGATTTTGATATTTTTAGTTATTTCTCTAAGTTTCGAGATTATTGTCGGTTTGTACATTTAATTTTTTATATTTTTCTCATTTTAGAGTTTTGGCAGAATATGTTTGACAATCGAAGGAGTGGTCCATACTATGACAAGGGTAGTACGTAGCTAATACCAAAATGCATTCCGAAAGGTCAAATAATAAAGTTGAATTATCCGCCATTTTTTCATATTTAAAAATTTAATCAAAACGTATTTAATGACCAGCTTTATAGAAGTAGGTACATAACATATAATAATAATTTGGCATTTTAAAAATTATGTGGGAGCAATCACGCTATGTCATGGTTTTCTTCATTAATTAATATTAAATGAATTGTGCACAACGTGTCAGCCTTGTATCTTACACGATCTTCCATCCAGTTCGCCTAATTTAAGAACTTTAGACTGGAGAACATTTGCACTTAGAAGTTTCCTGGGGTTATGCACCTACTATAGTCAGTATATTGCAGGATGTGCCAATATCGCCGAGCGAATCACTACACTCACAGAGGGGAAGGTGCGGTACCAGTGGGACGAGGAATGCCAGCGATCATTCGAGACACTAAAAAGAGCATTGATCAATACCCCCATTTTAAGTTATACTTTCGCCTTGCATACCGACCCAAGCAATGTCGGAATTTGGTGCGGTGCGTTCGAAGATCTAAAAGGATCAGGAGAAACTCATCGGATTATTCAGCAAAACATTGAGCAAGCCAGAACGTGGATGTGGTAAAGAGGGTCGAACATTTCTACAAGTACTTCTATGATAAAATATTCCGCATGAGGACAGATCACGCAGTACTGAACTGGCTCCTTCAATTTAAAAATCCCGACGGACAAGTTGCAAGATCGATTGAGAAGTTGCAAGAATTCGACTTTGTGACTAAACATCCCGCTGGACCAAGTCATAAAAATGCTGATGCCTTATCGAGGATGGTCTCCTCGATAAGGCATCAGCCCTGATGATTGCAAACATTGTCAGCGAGCTGAAGAAAACGGAGCTGTTCTCTGTAGACCTATAAACACTGGCAATCTGAGGAGATCCAGAAAAACCTAAAAATTAGATTTAGGGCTAAAATAGACCGCAAACCTATGTGGCAGGAGATTTCCCGATACTCACCAACCATAAAGTCATATTGGGCTCAGTGGAACTCCCTCATCCTGAGAACGGATTTCTAAAGCGCGTGCTAGAAAATCCGGAGGAGGGCATGGACAGGAAACAGACTGTAACAAGAAATAGGAGATCGGAGGTTTTGTTAGAACTACATGATGGTACAACCGGAGGACATCTGAGAGTGACGAAAACCTTGGGGAAGGAAGAGAACGCTACTATTGGGTTAACTGCCAAGCAGATGTCAAGAATTCGGGCTGAAAATGTACTATTTATGCAGCAGGTAATGGGTCTTAGAAGCGAGCAGAAGCTTCCATGAAGCAATATAACGTGGGCAGTCCATTCGAAAGAGTAGCCATTGACGTTGCCGGTCCATTTCCTGAATCCGACTCCGGAAATAAGTACATTGTGGTGGTGATGGACTATTTCGATAGGTCAATGGACAGAAGCTTATGCCTTGCCGAATCAAGAAGCATTTACCGTTGCTGATGTTCTTGTCAAGGAATGAATCAGGCACTTGGGTTATTCCTTCGAATTGGACTAGATCAACGTAGAAATTTCGAGTCTACTCTTTTCCAAGACGTCTGCAAACTTCTGAAGATCAATAAAAGACGGACGACAGCATTACACCCGCAATCCGATGGAATGGTAGAAAGGATGAATAGGACTATCAACTGCCATTTGTAGTCTCTGACTAGCAAAGAGACTGGGACCAGTATCTTCATATATTTCTAATGGCATATGGTTCGTCTGTGCACGAGTCAACGGGTCAGACCACGGCCAATGTTTTTATGGGACGAGAGTTACGAATTCCCTGCGATTTGAAGTTTGAATATCTCCCAGGTGCAGAGACCGCAGGTGAAGACTATGTCAGCCAGTTATGTCAAAAGATGAACGACATCGAGTCCGATTAAATATCAAGAAGTGAAGGAACCATATGACATCAAAGCCGAAGGCAACGTCGTCGTGGATATTCGCACAAGCTACAGAGATCTTAGGAATCCCTTACCAAATTGTAAAGAGAATCAACGATGTTGTCTACAAAATAAGGTAGCTCTTTCGAGAAAACCCAAAGGTGATACATTCAAACAAGTTAGTCCCTTATGCCGGAAGTCATGACGGCGAAGTTGAGCAAGTCCTGCAGAATATGCCCTGGCTCATTGTATGGCTCGAGATCTCCGGATGTCTACAGAAATAGCCAAGGTGTCTGCAAAGAAGTACGGCCAGTTCCAGACGCTAAGGGAGCTAGACCCATTGGTGGGGAAGGTCCGTCATCTCGAAGATAAGCAATCACTGGGTACCAGAGACATCTTCTATTTGGTAACGAAAACATTCTCGCAGAACAAACCAACATAAGTGATCTTTGGAATCCGATATATCGTTCGTCTGTCGCCTCGAGGCCAGCGGCTGGCTTTGTTGAAGTTCTCGAGGAATTCGAGAGTCCTTGAAGGAAATTTCTGGGCAGCTCTTTGACCCTCAGGTGAATTCCGAGAAGAAATATATAAATGTGTAGAGCTGGCGAAAGGATTCATTCAATATTTAGTCGCAGTTTAGTAAACACAGGTGTTCAAGGTAAATTGTAAATAACTGGTAAATATAAGAGTAGTGGAAATAAATAAATTATAGTGATTTTGACTGTGTTTTTAAATAACTCCAATAACCCGAAGAGTAAATAAAAACATTACAATATATTGAGAAAAAAGTTCAATAAATAATAAATAATTATACCTGGAACAATTCTGTCAACGTATTTCAATATACTTATTGAATTGCCAAATATTTCTCCATTTACCACTATACTCCTTGGTTCTTCAAATACTCCATCTCCTCCGAACGTAACGATCGCATACCTAATGTATTATAGAGATTGTAAGATACCAAATAAACTGATGCAGTAATTCTTACCTATTATTTGTAATATTATTGTGCAAAAGCTCTTTTTCAATCTGGTCAACTAACAATTCAAAATTTTTATGCTGCTTCAGGTTTTTGTTGCAAGATTTTGCTTCAATGATGAAAACAATGTCAGCCTGCTTAGGTACTTCTTCTCCTTCAAACCTTATTGACTCCCCCTCTTTTATTTCTGTCCCGTTGAATAGACTGCACCTACGGAAAAAAATAATTTTTCAATTCACGAATAACATTCATTTTTGAGATCGCAGTGAAATATTTAATTTAATACAATACGTTTGAGTTTTTCAGTTCCTTTTGTTGAAAATTATTATAATTTATATTTAAATCTTATCAACAATAGCAGTATTACATAGAGTAAAAGAATGTTCATTTGTAAAAAGAACTGTTGATTCTAGGGGGATATTTGATTTGGAGTAAAAGGAAGAGTGAAATCATAAAACTAAAGTTAACACGATAATTTTGATGTGAGTTGTTTACATAGAAAGTACAAATCTAATAACCTTTAGTATAGTAGTCTTCATGGAAGACATATAAATGATAACAAAGATTATGTCGACAGTGCAGCGTCGAACTACTGGTTGATCTCTGGTCATATGTTTCCTGAAACGGAAGGCTTTATATTGGCAATCCAAGATCAAGTAATTCCAACTAAGAACTACCTAAAGTGCATCGTTAAAGACCCTTCTATTAACAACGACAGATGCAGGTACGGTTGCCAAACATCTGAATCTATCCAGCATATCACAGGAGGTTGTCAAGCGTTCGCTGCAACTGAATACAAAGAACGACACTATGCTGTGGCAAAAATACTTCACCAGGAACTAGCACTGAAACTTAAATTATCACAGTCGTTAAGATTTACCATACTATAAATACAAACCAGAATCTGTATTAGAAAATAACAACCACAAGCTGTACTGGGACCGCACGATACTGACCGATCGGACAGTTGCTCACAATAGACCAGATATAGTTTTGGTAGATAAAGTCTCTCGGAAAACAACTTTAATTGACATAGCAATTCCTAGCAACAATAATATAAATATCAAGCAGGCTGAGAAAATAACCAAATAGAGAGATTTGGAATTTCAAATAAAGACTCATGAACAACACACGAACTGTACCAATTGTTATGTCAACGACAGAACTAGTCCTAAAACATCTAAAATACCTAGGTCTGGACGAACACATTTACAAACAAATGCAAAAAGGCGTCCTGTTAGGAACAGCCCGGACGGTCAGGAAATTCATGGGAAACTGCTGCCACGACTCCAACCACGGGCCTGAAAACCTGGCAAGGGCTCCCACAGAGCTAAACCCTTTTGATATCTAGGATATCTGGGGTTTAGTGAATTTTCCCCTAAAGGCGCTCATGACGTGCCTTAGAGGGAGTGTGATGCCATACATTGTATGGTCAAGTTGGGGATGATAAAAATTACACAAGTCGATTGAGAAGGTACAAAACCAGTAACCAAAGGAAACTAGACAACTCACTATTCCGATAATCAGAAAAAGGGTTTTATAGAAAACTCAATAACATCAATAATAATGAAGCCGCTAGCTATCCCATTAAAACGGCCACCGAGCAGTTCTGGAAAACACAACTTTCCACAACAGTTTCCCATAACTCTAGAGCGAGCTGGATTACTGAGGAGGAGGCTGCATTTTAGAATTGTGATAAGATGCAACACCAACTATTTACAACGGAAGACACGGCCAACATAATGAAACACCTCCATAACTAGAAAGCACCAGGACCAGATGGTGTGCCGAATTACTGGATAAAGAAACTTTACGCCACTCACGAGAAATTAACAGTACTCATTAATGATATACTTATCCATCCACACAAGATGCCTAGTTTAATTACGCATGGTGCTACATACCTCTTACCAAAGGATAACCTATGTATACAGGACCCAGCAAAGTACCGACCAATCACTTGCCTCCCAACCTTATACAAACTTATAACGTCGTGCATTAATCATCGCCTTTTCAGACATTATGAGCTGAACAACATAATTACCGAACAGCAAAAGGGATGCGCGAAAAACTGGATGGGGCGCAAAGAACAACTAATAATTGATTGCGTAATCTGCCACCAAAAACACGCCAAACGAAACGAAATCTCTCCATGGCATATGTGGACTACCTTTGATTCAATTCCACATGATTGGCTCATTCAGGTGCTGAAACTCTATAAAGTAAATAATCGTATTGTTAACATTTTAGAATATGTCATGACTACCTGGCAAACCAACATATTTCTATCTATCCTAATCAGAAGCGGTATATTCCAGGGAGACTCTCTTAGCCCGCTATGGTTCTGCTTTGCCATGAACCCACTCTCACACAAACTGAACTCGACTAACTTTGGGTTCAGTTTGTTATAGATGGACGACTTAAAGTTGATGGCAGCTACGAAACAACAGCTGCATGATATGCTTAAAATAGTAGAAGGGTTCTCTAGTGACATCCATATGCAATTTGGATTAGACAAATGCCGAATTATTAATATAGTTAAACGCAAAATACAGTAGGGGCCCTACGAAATGGGAGATGGCACTTCAATTGAATCCAAAGAGCAAGGCCATACTTACAAATACCTTGGAATAAAGCAGTCTCAACGAATTGATCACACCACCATGAAAAAGGACCTAACAACAAAGTTTTATAGTAGGGTAAGACGACTGCTGAAGACCAAACTAAGTAAAAATTTGTGTAAGACTATTAACACCTACGCGTGCTCAGTGCTTAGTTACTCTTTCGGTATAGTTAACTGGTGTAAAACTGACATTGAACAATTACAACGGAATGTTCGAGTACTACTAGCAAAAGCTCAAAATCACCATCCAAAGAGCTGTGTCGAACGTATACCATTGCCCTGGTGTGTAGGAGGAAGAGAATTGGCAGATATAGGAAAGTTAAGTGATCAACAAATTTCCAGAAACTAGCAGAATTTTCTGATCTACACAGAGTCATATGTCAGATTGATGCCTCAACACCTCTACGACTGACAGAACAACAAGTTCAAGTATACCACCAGACAACTGATCAGAAACTGCTCAAATGGAAAGAGAAAACCCTGCATGGAAGACATTTAACTGAAATCACCCAAGATTATGTCGACAGTTCAGCGTCGAACTACTGGTTGATCTGAGCTGGTCATATGTTTCCTGAAAAGGAAGGCTTTATATTGGCAATCCAAGATCAAGTAATTCCAACTACACACCCTACTATATATACAAACCAGAATCTATTTTAGAAAATAACAACTACAAACTGTACTGGGATCGTACGATATGGACCAGATATAGTTTTGGTAAATAAAATCTCTAGAAAAACAACCTTAATTGGCATAATAATCCCTGAAAACCTGGCAAGGGCTCCCATACAGCTAAACCCTTTTGATATATAGTATATCTGGGGTTTAGTGAATTTTCCCCTAAAGGTACGCTATGCGTGCCTTAGAGTGCCTTATTGGGGTATATCTAGCAGATATGTAGATCGAAATCTAGGATTTTCGGGAAAATTAGCACACAGAGATACCGAATCTGGAGCCGTTCCATGTAATTGCTGTTATCCCGTAACTCCTAGGTTAAAATATATATTCATAAGAATAACGGAGTTGTGGATACTTTTCTCTCTTATTTTCACTTTTAACGTAGTTAGCCATCAATTAAAAAACATTGAATGATTTTTTTTTATTAAGTATATCAGATATAACGTAAATAAGTAGGTACTTACTAAAAACTTAAGAAATTAAAGTACACAATAATGGTGTTCGAAAAGTCCACCATTGTTATTTAGACAAAAATTGCATCTTTTTAAGATTGACATTACCGCTTTCCTCACAGACCGCCTATCAATTTCTTCAATTGCTTGTAATACCGCCTCCCTTAGGTCACCAGCTGTCTCATACTTTCTTTTGTATACTTTGTTTTTTAGCGCACCCCATAAATAGAAGTCTATAACTGCCAAATCGGGAGACCGGGGTGGCCATTCGCGTAGGTCATTTCTTCCTTTCCAAGAGATTGGATAGATATTATCTAAGTGTTGTCTTACTTAATAACGAGTTATGAGCAGGTGCTCCATAATGTTGGTACCACTCAATTTCTAAACGAGTTCTCAAATTCAAATTATGCAACATGTCTTGAAACGTGAATTGCAAGAAATGCAAGTAGCTGGGGAGCGCTAAATGATTCGTCATAGATAAAATGCTCCAGAATAATAGACTCTATGATACCACACCAAACATTAAAACCAAATTTTATCTGGGGTCGTCTTTGTTCTACATGGAAAAGGTTTTCTTTAGCCCAGATATGCTCATTGTGTCTATAGAACATACCGCAGTTAGCAAATCTAAATTCATCTCACCATAACACCTTTAATGGAAACTGTGGATTGTCATTTACAATGGAAATCGAGTCCAATTCTACGCTCCCGTTTCTTGATGTCCCCATAACAAATTCCAGAAATGGCAGATTCTCACATACCATCTATAGGAAACCAACCGATACTTAAATGCCCAATCACACCATCACCCTGCCCAATTAAGTTCTGTAATGAAATCTTTGACTGTTAGATCTTTTCGCTTAAGAGACATTGACAATAGACAATACAAACTTAATAATCTTCAACAAATCCTTCGACAAAACGGTTATCATCCAGACCACATTGAGAGCATAATTAGTCAATCGCAACAACCCCCGAATACACCAACTCCATCAGAAACAGACCAACAACACCGGAAAGTCTTCCTTCTGTACATTCGAGGAGTCACTGACAAAATAGCACGGATCCTACACCGACATCAAATAAAGACAGTCAAACAATAGTCAACTTAAACAGGAACCCTAAAGATAAAGTACTTAACGAGAATCGAGGATTTTACGAAATTCCATGTCGCTATTGCCCACAAATCTACATAGGTCGTACCAACAGGCGCGTCAAGCATCGAGTATATGAACATTCTTTGTTAGTTCGCAAAAAAGATCCCACTTCAGCTCTCGTGCATCATCATAAGCCAACATCAACTTCGAGGACAGTAGGGCATTCTCTTAGGGCATCCACTATTCGCGAAGCTGTAGAAATAGAGAAAAGACAACATCCAACCAATCACAACACAGCCCCTTCATCACGTGACATCCTCTTCTAACACACCGATAACTATAAATAAAAGAAGCAGAGCAGACTCAAATTCACTTCAGTTACCTAGTGACTGATGGGGAGTAGACAGGTGGAGTTCGATCTAGACTCTGAAACTGTTTTTCACTTTTGTCTTTTGATAATGGCTCCAAAGCAGGAGTCGAAACGTCGAGCATTTAATAAATCCAGACGCGGTTCTCATCCGGAACCTAGTCTACTTCATATATATATATATATATATATATATATATATATATATATATATATATATATATATATATATATATATATATACATATATATATATATATATATATATATATATATATATATATATATATATATATATATATATATATATATATATATATACACCCAGTTTGTGGTTGCGATATGTGGATGATACATTTGTAATTTGGCCTCATGGGAGGGAACGCCTCAATACTTTTTTAGACCACCTTAATGGCATCCATCACAAAATAAAATTTACCATGGAGGTTGAAGCCAACAATCAACTGCCATTCCTTGATGTTCTCATAAATAAGAAGGAAGATGGAACCCTTGGCCATACAGTATATAGAAAAGCAACTCACACCAACAGATACCTTCATGCTAATTCTCATCACCACCCAGCCCAACTACAAGCCGTCGTCAAGACTTTAGTAACCAGATCACAAAGACTAGCTGACCAGGATAACATCAAACAGGAAACGGACTGTTTAAAAACAGCTCTGAGACAAAACGGATTTACAGACCGAAATATACAAAGAGCCCTAAAGTCAAAACCGAGACAAACAGACGAGGAGCATGAGACACCAATAACCAAGGCTTATTTACCGTATGTCAAGGGAACCACGGACAGTATTGCAAGAATTCTACGGAGACACAATATCGATACTATTTTCAATACAGACAGAAAAATAAGCACGGTGTTGAGGACTCCGAAGACGAGGATCCCTTTAGAACAACAGGGAATGTACGAGATTCCATGTGCAGACTGTCATAAAACATATATGGAGCGAACTAATAGAAGAATTCAAGCTAGACGTGATGAACATCAGAACGCTGTAAGAAAGCAGGGTAAAACAACATCCATTGCGGAACACGCCACCACGATGTCACACCGAATAGACTTTGAGAACACCAGAGTACTGGCAAATATAGAACACCCGAAATCAAGACTCGTAAGAGAGGTAATTGAAATAGCGAAGAGACCTCACAGTCTAAACGCACGCAATGAAATTCAGAACTTATCGAATTGTTGGAAAATCCTATTAAACACTGTACCGGCCCGTACCCGTCCAATAAAAACTCAACGGGAAATAACAAATCAGCAGGATGGAGCCGTGCCCATTGATCGCCAAGGGCCAATCACACGCAGCCGTTCACTGTGTCAACCGATAGGCGCCGAGCCGCGACTATATAACAGCGCGCTCGCTTCAGAAAATCTTAGTATTCGAGTAACTAGAAGCGAAAGCAGAAGGCTACGAGAATTATGCGAACCGACCTGAAGAGGGCAGATGTGACTCTACCGAAACGTCGTCATTTTACCATCAATCCCGGCAGGGATCAGTTATCAACTACGCGGATGAATTCCCGGAAACCACCTAAAACATTTAGTGTCCGCGAAAACTTAAATATATATATATATATATATATATATATATATATATATATATATATATATAACCAACAAAAGCCGTAGCCGTGTTTGGGCAAACAAACCACGCTAGTGACGTATATGTACTCAATAAGATTGTTAAGCACTGACTAAATAGAGAACCACAATAACGTTCAAACTTAAAAATTAAATGGTATTGTTGAATTATAATAAGTGTCAATCGTTTAAAGGAGCCTTACTTACTACTACTACTACTACTACTACTACTACTTACATTATTAGAGATAGAGCGGGATTTTGCTCGTCATCCTTAAAATGAATAGAATGTATCGTATTAAGGTCAGTTCCTGAACTACATCACGTTTCTAGGCAGGCGCCAATGGAAGTGATAACCGAGGATAGTTTCAGGCTGTGCAAGTGATATTTTTTTTTGGTCATGCTCATCATCGAGTAAACGTCCCAAAATTGGCTGCATACAAGATTCTGATATATTTAGCAAATTCTCGACAGGCGTCTGCCTAGAGCGTTACCATCAAGGTGGCGGGCAGGACAGGGTGAACGTCGTCATTAAGTAAAAAGAACGCCATTTGCACCATTTTTTTGCTTACACAAAAGAAATCATAATCCAAGGCCGTACAGCTAAATGACATAAATAGATTTTTCATGAGGTCGTTAATGTGGTCTGTATGACACATTTTTTATTAATGATTCGGCAAGAGCGGAAAATTTCATGTCCGAATATGACTTTGACCATGACCTTGAACTTCATCTTCCAGGTGATTCCAAGATCAAAGTTTTTTTGAAAAATCAACCAATTATAGCTAAATTAGGTGTACGGGGGTTTTCGATATCGCTGATTTCTAATCTGAAATCAATTTTTCAAAATTCACAATCCAAGATGGCGGACCAATTTTTTTAAAAAGTCAACCAATTGATGCACAACCAATTAACGGTAATCGATGTTTTTAATCCTGATCCGAAAGATTACTGATTCAAAGAGGCTATTCCAAGTTAAAAACAAATATGACGTTGCACTTAGCCACTACTTGTTTTGAAATTTTTCAAAAACTGATTTCATATTCGTAATCATCGACGTCGAAAACCCCCGTATACCAAATTGGGAGTAGGTTGCTTGATTTTGCTCAAATTGCCAATTATCAAAATCTGATTACGAATCTGAAATCATATTTTCGTAATCAAACAAAAACTTAGTTCAGATTCGAAAACCCCCCGTACACCTAATTTGGTTGTAATAATTTTTCAAACAAACTTTGATCTTGGAATGACCATGAAGGTCAAGTTCAAGGTCATGGTCAAAGTCATATTCGGACTTGAAATTTTCCGCACTTTCCAAATCAGTAATGAAAAATGTGGGTTCGCATTTAAACAAAAATTGTGTATGACGTCATACAGACCACATTAATGACGTCATGAAAAATATATTTATGTCATTTAGCTGTACGTCCTTTTGGATGATGATTTCTTTTGTGTAAGCAAAAAAATGGTGCAAATGGCGTTCTTTTTACTTAATGACGAAGTTCAACCCTATTTTTGACAAGTTTACCCCTGTCCGCCAGCTTGATGGTAACGCTCTAGGCAGACGCCTCTCGGGAATTTGCTTAAATTCATCACGATCTTGTATGCAGCCAATTTTGGTACGTTTACTCGATGATGAGCATGACCAAAAAAATTACCACTTTCACCCCCTTTAACTATCCTCGGTTATCACTTCCACTGGCGCCTGCCTAGAAACGTGATGTAGTTCACGAATTGAACTTAATACGATACATTCTGTCCATTTTCTCGATGACGCGCAAAAACCGGCTCTATCTCTTAGACTATTACTGCGCTTTATTTATAACAGAAAATAATTATGTTTAGGGATGTATTTGTACTTACTGTACACATGTGTCTGGTATTCTTAGGGGCATATGTGCGTGTAAACACATTTTGATATATGACATTGCAGCCATACAAGCTTCTTGTTTATTCGTACCCTTTAAGCAAATTGAAAGAAAATAATCTTTAGGTACTCTACCAAAGCAATCTGAAAGTTGTGATATCTTGCTAGTAAAGAATTCATCACACAACACCTTGACTTCTTCTGTTGTTTCGATCGTTCTGAATGTATTTGGAAATGGAGTTACACATTTTTTGTCGATAGACCATTTATCTGCCCAAGTTGTGACTGCTAAGTCAGCATTTCTTGTATCATTAACTGGTTTCAAATCATCAGATGGTTCATTGTTATATGTTCCCCACAGACCAGCTGTTTTGCCAGAATACCAACCTGAAAACAAAAAAACTTTTTCAGTAACATTTAAAAAAATAAATAGGTGCTTATAAATAACACTGGCATTTATAAGTATGTTGACATTTATAAGTATTTCTATGGTACAGACAACACCAACGAAAGACGAACGTTAGCACAGGTTTCAAGATCTCATTAAATGTTTACCTATATAACTTGTGAAACAACTGAAATCCGCAAGAATTATACAAAACACAAATATCAAAATTGATGTGCTATCGTCATCAGCTGAATGGTGATTCAAAGCAATCGAAACTTTATACAAGCACATATATATATATATATATATATATATATTTGTTTTTAAATTTTCGCGGACACATATGTATTAGATGGTTTCCGGGAACTCATCCGCGTAGTTGATAACTGATCCCTGCCGGAATCGATGGTAAAATGACGACGTTTCGGCAGAGTCACATCTGCCCTCTTCAGGTCGGTTTGCATAATTCTCGTAGCCTTCTGCTTTCGTTTCTAGTTACTCGAATAACCTAAAATATAAAATACTATATACCACAAAATACGTGAAAATTTTTTAACGTATTTTGTAGTATATAGTATTTTATATTTTAATCAGGATAGGAATTTCTAGAGCAGTTTGATGTTTAAATGACAAATAGTAATATAATCTGTACATTCCACGGTGTGAAAAGGCATATAATCACATTACCTGATGAAGGGGTAAATTATTAATTAACAGCTTTTTATTTAGTTTTAATTTAAAAAAATTTATTCCTTGCTAATTTATATATTATATATATATATATATATATATATATATATATATATTGTTTTTAATTGTATGCAAATTCAAGCACAACAAATAATCTCTATCTCAGGTTGAGTTCTGGGCGTTAAAAATAGCTAAACATTTATATTTTGCACTTACCTTTTTTTATCTTATTTATATCAAATTTGAATTTTATTCAATAATTATTTTGCTTTCTAAGCTCTTTTTAATTTACTTTAACAATAATAATAATAATAAATTTTGAAATTAAAGTTTTACTATTCCTTATTTATATGTGAAAATGAAACAGTTACAATAAATTAACATGAACTCTTTAAATTGGTAATATCATACTTTAAAAACTACCTTCTGTATAATTTTTTTTTGTTTTTTTTTTGTGTGGAGTTAGGTTATTTACTCAATCCATAAGTAAACTATACATAACACTAGTTCTAACAAAATAATACACATGTTCTTTATTATTTTTAAACAGATTATTTTTGTTCATAAATACCTTATCTATTACGAATTGTCCTTTTTTTAACTCCACAGCTTCTGCATCATTTTCTTTTCCAGGTCGTTTTGCCGCTCGATACCAATGTATTCGGTTCTCATCTTGTCAATACCGCTCCATTGTAATTACTGGTTTGCACTGCTGATGGGTTTGTCGCACTGGATAGTCTATTTCAACAGCTCTCTGACCACTACTCGAAACTTTGTAATTTCTGAGACTTATACCTTGTCACGTTTTTATAGTTTTGTGGTATTAAACGTTCGTTTTTACCAAAATTGCCTTTTTCTTGATTTATGAAGATTTAATTCAATATGTCTGAATTCGCTTCTTGCACACAACAAAGTTTGTTGAAAACAAAAATTACACAGATATCACAACACGCACAAGAACGATGTTTACCCTTCGACGATCAAAATTCAACAGGGGTTTTGACAGGTTTGAAATTATTTTTATATCCTGATCAAAACAAATGAATGTGAACTGATTATTTACATAATTATTTTAAAATTAATTTTAATATATACAAATTTGTTACCACTAATTACATAAATCTACTTCTATTAAACATTCCTATCTAATTGGTTTTTCTTTTTATTCAGTATTAACTTTGCAATTTCATTTCAAAGTTTGTTCTGTCAGATGAATCTGTATTTTTTAACTTTCTTTCAAAATCTGTTATTTTTCGCCTTTCTATCTAATAAATCATGTTTATTGACTCCTATTCCTTGTATTGATATATTATTATACAGCTGGATATATCTCAATATTTTTTTTTAGTGTCTGCAAATGTGATTTCTTTCTTTAAATAATAACTCTAATTCGTAACATATTCCTTGTTGTTCCTTCCCTACCTTTTTATCCTACCTACACAAATTTTACCCTGCTTACATTCTGTTAAGTTAATTTTATATATAACTACTACTTTTTTCTTTTTAGAGAATGATTTTATGAAACTTCTGGTTATTTGGTTTGGATGAGCTTTGGATCTTACTTCACATGAATTTTAAATTATAAAAGGATTATTTTATTATTATTATCAGCTTTCATTAGTAGTCCAATTACTAAAAAGGTATGTCTCTTTTTTTATATTATTATATTTTACTCTATAGATTATTTATTTTCACAAATATCAAATTTCTGACTTTTCTATATGCAACCCTATTAACCTTCGTTACACACAATTTATTTTTCTATAACATTTATTATTTAATTACTAATTAACTACTTACTCACCTAACTCCACTTTTACATATTTATTGAGTAAATAACTTCCCCCTACATTATTTAATTTCCTTTATATATTCTAACTTTATATTTCAACTAAATATTATGCATCTTGCTTTGCAACTTAATTTTTTTACATTAGTCCTTTCTGATAGGCTCTGTTATCATAAATTCACATACAATAAATATTAATACTTTATCAAATCTTTTAAACCTTTTGCCTTCAGTGTTTCTTAAAAACTTTTGGTCTATTCAATTCCATAACAATATATATATATAGGGTGTGTCATATATGAAGGGATAAGATTCAAATCTATGAAACGGTAAGAGATACAAACACGATTAAATGGATAAATAGTTGTGTATTTTAAAGCCCATTTGACTATTTATAGAAAAATTACGCCGTTTTCAAGTTATACGAGAAAAACCAAAACTGTTAATTTTTCGTTTTTTCCTTTACAACTTTTTTTTAAACAAGTATAAAAAAATGATAAACGGAAAAGTTTTTTGACACACATATTTACACAATAACGCGTCATATATCTTTATTGCTACGTTTCGTTTCTTCTAGACCATCTTCAACTACTTTTTTTAAATACGGACCTTTTTTGTTACAATATCGATAAAGCATTGAAAGACCAACATATTTATATTAAATTTTATACGACGTTTTGGGGAGGAAATAAAAAAATAGTACAGCACCTTACTAATTTTATAGCCTAAATAGTCCAATTAGCTATTTTTTCCATCACAAGAAAACCTATAAATTTTTTGGTTGTGTGGTGAAGCGATGTAATTGGAAAAACATCAAAAAATTTCAGCTTTTTTTTGCTGTATATCAAGTAAAAATTGGTGAAATTAGGAAAGTCAAAGTTTCACGTTGATAATTTATAATATGTAAATTATAGTTAAAACATACATACTTATGAAATTTGTAGGTAGGTAAAAGTAAGGTCCTTCGAATAACAGCGCCAAAGTTGTAAAATATTGTTTTGTTGTTGTGCAAATTGCAACAAAACATTGACCGTTGAAACCGGGTGACCCTTTTGTTTTGAGAAATTATGCAAGTCTGGCCCCTACGTATTTTTTAATTTCTTCTACACCATTCTGTAAGCCTGTGCGTTATTAAATTTAATTATCCAGAATATAGAAATCATAGTTGAGCTATTCACAAACACAGTCACCATACTCTACCCCTCTGTAAAAGCAATTGTGCAACACTTATTTATTTAGAAAATATTAGACCCCTATCGCCTTTTTATAAAAGTAATTAATTATTGGAATAATTATATTTTTTGCAATTTACAAAGCAATATAAGAAAATTTGTCGATTGTATTCCATAAATTACCTACAATATATTTGTATTTATTTGATTCCATTGCAACTTCCACCTTATCAAATTCATAGATTTTCTTCTCACAGATTTTTTTAAATTGTACTATGTAGGCTATTTGTACTATGTAGCTCATTTTTTTACTCTGAAAATTATTTTTTGTCTCAAAACTTCGTATGAAACTTAACATATGTTAAACCTATGCATTGGTCTTTCTATGCTGTATTCTAAAAAGAAAGTACACGTATGTATTAAATAAATAGTTGATGACAGCCCAGAAGAAACGAAAAATAGGAGTGAAAATTTGATGACACCGTATTATGTTATACCTTTTTTGATATTTTTTATAATCAATCTGAATCTCTTTCCCGTTTCAGAATAAGAAATTCTCTACGTTAGCACGCTAGGATAGTGAAATTTTTAGAAATTGATTATGATGGACGAGACTATTAAGGAAATTTTCAAACGGATTACAGAGAAACTTGACAAACAGTTAAATAAAATACAGGGAAAGAGCGCAAAAAGGAGACATAAATTTGAGAACAAATTCAACAAAAGTTAGTACTAGCTTTTGATGAGAAATTACCACTATGAATGATAAACAGAGTAAAACCTTTTCTCTACCAACTACACATTTTTGGCAATACCATAAAAATTGAACGACAAAAGCTAATGCAAGGTTTATTCTGAAAACTAGAAGAAAAACTACAGTCTGGATAATTAAAACAACAAGATTACAATTCAACAAGAACAGCTTGAACTAAAAAGTCAAAATGCATTAAATATGTAAAAGAAACAATTTGAACAACCAATATAAGGTAACAGAGCAATTACTCAGAAAATGCAATGATGTATCTGCAATAAATGATGTAATTGACGCTCTAAAATGTTCAATAGATAGTCTCGAAAATAAGGTCTTATATTACATCAATTCAGGTCGAAGCAAAGTACAATGTAAACTTTGCACTATCCAAAATAAAGTGGAAACGGTGATTAAAAAATCTAAAGGTTCCTTTATAAAACCACCCACTTTTGATGGTAGTTCATCTTGGCCAATGTACAGAGGACAATTTGAACCAGTTCCCGAAATTAAGGATTTGGATAGCCGAGGAAAGTCTGGATTTATAGTAATTTCTTTAACAGGTCCAGTATTTGAACTTCTTCCGTGTATTCCATTGGATGAACAGGGTAACTTCGAAAAGATGATTTCAGTATTAGATAAGAGATATGGCAATAAATCACTGAGTCAAGAACACTAAGTACATCTGAGAGAAAAAAAATACAAAAAATTGTAGAGACTTTGCAAGAACTTGAAGCCGACATTACCCGTTTTAACTCTTATTTTAACTCTTATGCGTATGCAGATCTATCAGAGAATATTAAAGACTAATTGACGACACAAAGCTTTATCAGTGGTATTAGAGATATCGAAATTCAACAAACCCTGAGACTAAGTAGGGTAACGAATACAACTCAAACTCTGCATCCTCCTTTGAAAGTGGAGGCTGTCATGAACATGTCCAGGTTCAAACCGTAGGTTCAACCAGTCTCTGAGGACCTAAGAACCAGGAGTCGGAAGGCAAAAACACGGCATAGTAGATATTGCAGTGCGTGAATGAAGAGTTTGCACTGGCAAGGGCAGCTGGTCATCAAATAATATATCACTAAATGATTATTTTTACTATTAAGTTTAGATCATTTTTAGGATGCTATCTGTGTGGATGGGAATAACTATCACACTCATTATAATGTGAATTTTGTTATTGATTCTTTCAAAGTAGGTTTTTTTTTGTTCATAAGAAACTCCCTTAAATAATAGAACTATGTTTATTATTTTTTACAGTGTTCAATAATCTAAAGATGATAAAGAAATAACTATCTTACCTGACATTTCGAAGGAACAAATTTGATATTTGATGTTACATTCTAAATGGAAACCCATAGTACTGTCCATTAGAAACACCCCAGATTCTCTATAAAAATATATTCCACCAATTTGTGTTGGTAAATATTCTGCTATAGAATCACCAATAACAATGCGCTAAAAATTATATAAAAGGTACCATTGAAATAAAGTAATAAAATACTTACATTTTTCTGTAAGTTCACTCTAATCAGAGTTTTCTCTACAATAATAATTAATTCATTATTTTGCAACTGTTGATCGTGGGAGATAAGCAAAGTGAAGTTGTGATCGTCAAAATCGTTGGCTAACACATATGTACAGGGTCCTTGAAAATCGTAATACTTCTTATCAAACGTAACGTAGTGCTTTGTTCCAATAAGCATAGCTCTGCCTATGAAATAAAAATATGAAAATTATAAACTTGGAGGATAACTTCTGATCATATATATCTATATAATTAAGAACTCGATGGATTCAAATCACTAAATTTACTTTAGAAAATATTCTTCCTTATTTCCACAATAAAAATTCACAATCGATGGTACACCACTTTTCTTAGACTAAGAGATGAGTCAACTGCACACCCGTTGATTCACTGTTGTCATCTTGCTGCTGTACTATGGAATTTATAATTCATCTCAGTCACTCTCGATTATTGCCGAAACTTCGATACTGTATACCTGCAATCGTACGTTCGAGAAACACTTCTTTTGTCGCCATGTTTGTTCGGAATGATTTTTGGTCAAAAATTAATTTCTAGAGGATTACTTTATTATTAGTCATAATCTTTTCCTTCATGATAGGGAACTAGTCAATCCAAATGAACCACCCTCATTTAAATGTTTCATATGGACCATCCCAAGCTGATATGAGCTTTGGAGACTTGCCGTTACTCCTCTAGGGGCTGTATAGCCATACTATATCCCTCTTCTAGAACACGACTAAATTTATCTTGAGATCGTAACATGTTTACATCCGATCGCTGGTTGCCAACTTCTGCGCCCGGGCTAGTTCTTGTGTAACCAACATGCTTTATCTGAACCAAAAGCCAAATCGCACGGTAATCACAACTCCGAAAAGTATTCTAGTCGGAGTCAATCCTGTACTTTTATGAATGCCTTACCGATATGCCAAAAGAAATATGGGAATATGGTCATCCTGAAAAGATTGGTTCAATATCTGGATCGACCGTTTGGTCTTGGATGCATTGTTCCATTGTCCAGTCTTCATTCACCTGCACCCAAATCTTTCGTCTGGAGATACTCTATTTAGGCAATGCCAGGTCTTCTTGTTGTAATTTCTCCATACATCTGGTCAATTGATCCTCAGATGTTTTTATGCTCAACAGCGACATAATCGGTTCTGATTATGAAACGAAGAACATAAAGATATTTGTGGAAATATATATATATATATATATATATATATATATATATATATATAATATAGCCCTGAGTATTGCGAAAAGATCTTTCCTGGTGCTATCGCTATTATTTTCTGGTTTCGAAATCCATGGCTGTAGTACTCGAACACTAGTTTTTCACCATCTTGCACTTGAGCTAGGACGACCTCCAAACCAGGGTTGCTCACATCGGTGTCAGGAAAAACTTGCCGTACTGTGTAGTGGCAAATCCCTCAACGAATCGCGTGTAATACGAACAGAGGTCCAAAAAGCTTCTTAGTACATGTTAGTCTCTTGAAACAAGCCAATCACGAATGGCTTATATAAAATCCTCGTTACTCTGGATGCCTCTCAGAAACGACGTGGCCCAAAATCTCTTTTTAGAACAAGGAAAACTTTGTAGGGTTGAATCTCAAGTTATGGCATTCTTAATTCTAGAAAATAATTCGTCGTGGTTTTTCAGATAAGCATCGAATTTATAACTCAAGACCAAAATGTTTTGCTGTTCACCTTTCACGAGAACTTGTCGCTTATCGTTCATACTGGTTACAAAATTTTCATCAAAAGTTGAAACTAACCTCTCTGGAATTTCCTGTGGTGGCTAGGTCGCCTTTTGAAATTTTCTTTGCTTGTCTCGTCAATAGCCAGTTGTTGCCATAAATAAATTGAGATTTTTCAAGTTAAGTCACTTTTGGTGCACCAACTTTTAAGAACTCCCTGGGTTCAAATCACTAAATATAAATTTCCTACATAAAAAATGTACATCAATATTGCACTACTTTTCTTAGACTAAAAGGTGAGTCAATCGCACATCATTTGATCCACTACTGTCCTACTACTGCTGTACGTCAGCATTTGTAATTCATCTCTCGATTGTTGTCGGAATGATTAATTTTTAGAGTATTCCTTTATTAGTAATGTAAAATTAAACGTTGTAATATACGCATATATATAACACGTACTTCAAGACTGTTAATTGTGGTGACAGTGCCTCCTTGTACTACAACTGCAAATACCTCAAACACACTGGACTAGCTTTACTGACGATGAACTTTAATCTAAATTAGATATCAGTTTTTAAATTTGGTCTGGTTATGTTGTTTTGACTGCATTTGTTAGAAATAAAAAAAAAGAAAAAGAAAACACATCTTAACAAAATAACAAACTTAAAAATAAGAAGCCAAATATAATACCAAAAAAAATAATAATGGGTATCGGTTCTTGAAAAGTGCTTGAAGTCCACATAGCAAAACTAAGCTACATATATATTTATAGTAAATATATGCAAGAGTCTTACCACTGAATGGTGGAAACCAATTAGAAGGATTTGTAAATGTCATGTAATCATAATAAATATCCCAAAACGTCATTTTTGATGACTCAAAGTACTGAGTCAGATCATATACCCTTTTTATTTCCGGAATTTCCTAAAACGAAAATAACAAGATATATAGAAAAATTTTAATTAATTAGTTATTTACCCGAAATATAGGTGTTTCATTAAAAGCATGCCAACTCATAGGTAACTTTTGTTCTAACAACATAATACCATCATTGGGTTCAAATACAAATTTTGTTTTGGCTTCTCGATGTCTGAAATAAATGAGAATAAAACTTTATGATGAATATTTACTCCATTTTTAAAATATGTATGGAGACATTTAAAAAAGATAGCCATTTATATATTTACATGATTTGCTAAGTTAATAATACTACCTGTCCTCAACATCCAACGCCGTGATCGATAATTCTGTGAACTTTTTATAAATTATCCGAATCAACTTTTCAATTTTGGTTTCCATGTCCAAATAATTATAATAATATCTCAGGTTATCACAAACTGCAGACCATTTATCTAAGAGAAACTTCACTGAAGGTATTTTTCCAATCTGTTTCAGTTCGCTAATAATTTCGTTTAATACATCTAATAGTTCTTTCCCAAAAGGAATGTCTGTGATGTATTTCTCCTTAAGAAAATCCCAAACGACATGTGAATATTTATATAATGCAGCAATAGTGTTGTTTCCGGTTATATCTTTGTAGAATCCATCAATATCTTGAGATAATTTGGCAAATTTGACAAAATACGGGGACTCTATGAACTCATTTTTACGTAAATAGAGGAAATCTAAAAGTTTCAACATAAGATAATAATATAATGTTTGGAAGATTTTTACTTACCCAAAAATTCACGTCCTGTACTCCATGCCATACTTTCAAAGTAATGGGCGAATTTCAAAAAAGTTGGTTCTAAACCTGCCAAAAATCTATGCCAGTGTTCCACAAAAAGATCATATGTTTGATACCATAACGTTTCCATATAATGCAGTACAGTAATATGTAAATTTTTTATGAAGTTATCATATTTCTCAAGTAGTTTTTCAAGACCACTGGAAATATGCTCTATGGGATCTCCGTTAATTAAACCATGAATAAAATCAGTAGTGTTCTTGTAGTATATCTTTACCTATATATACAAAAATTAATTGCATGACATATTAAAAAATGTCCGTTAAATATATCCGAGAGTTACACTGTCACAACGATCACCATCCAGAGACGGCCAATTGAACCTACCCTCAAACCCGTTTTTTAATGTAGTTTAAGCCGCATAGGACATTTCTCTACGCCAAACAAAAACCAGTTAAATATTTTAGTGAAAATTTAATCCAACTTTATTACTCATAATTTGTATTTAAAAAAGAACTGACTTCAACTGGCTTAAAATAAAAACCGTTTAGAAACCGTGTGCAATCAATAACTATTTTCTGACATATATTCTTTTTTTAGCTGATTTAAGGTACAATTCTATTGATTATTTTAGTGTTTTCTTACCTAATTCACCCTATATTGCAACCACCCTGAATATATTTGTGTGTATTGGTCACCTGATATAAATTATTTTCTGAATCACGCTGTAGAACTATAATTCAACTCTAGGCGATGTTGCAACCACCCTGTGTTTCCCTGTTCGACATACTTCCATGGCATGTTTTGACAGTTAAGCTATATATTTATGATGAAAATTTGACATTTACATTGATGTATACCGTTTTTTGATCATATTTTTACGATTTTCAGAAAAACGGTATGTTTTAAATATTATAAGACATCAAGCTGGAACACCTCTTTGTAGAATACATATATAAAAAACGTGTCGACAAATTGATACCTTTCTCCTCTTTGAAAATCGGTTAAAAATAATTTTTGCCACTCCAACTAGAGTGTTGTATCATAAGTCACATTGAAAATAGCTATATTCCAAGTAATTGCGAAAAGATTCTTGAGGAGCAATTGAATTATTTTGCCTGTTCCTTAGGGTTTTCTCTCATCAGATTTTTTTCTGCAACAGATAAGTATTTCAAAATTGTAAATGCAGAAAAAGTGTAGTAAGGCAATTTCGTAAAATTACCTGGATTACTGTCTGTCCGTACAGAAATTCTTCCTCACAGTTATTCTGAGAGAAACAGATGTCTACAAAATGATCAACCAGTATTCCTGTATATAAATAGTGTTTTGTATATTGTGTGATACTTATGTGAAAATGTTATAACTCCAACTCTGGAGTCCATCGCTTTGTATTGTATTTCGAGTTTTTTATTTTATTTTCACTTTGAGTTGAAGTTGAAACTTCTCCAAACTCAGATAAGTATCTCGAAATATACAAAAAAATATTTATAAGCAGGAATACTGGTTGATCGTTTTGAAGACATCTCTTTCTTTCAGAATAACTGTGGGGAAGAATTTATGTACGGACAGACAAAAATACGTACAATCTTACGAAATTGCCTTACTAAACCTTTTTTTGCATTTACAGTTTTCAAATACTCAATTGCAGGAATAAATGTAAGGAGAGAAAATCCTAATGGGCAGGCAAAATAAATATGTAGCTATATTTTAGCAAATATTTGTCCATTGCCACATATTTTATTGCAATTAATTGCTATACTAAATAAATATTTTGCTCTCAAACCATCCAAGAAAGAGTGCCCGAATTATCTTAAAACTTACTCATTTGACATATGTTTTCCCAATCTAAAACACCGGTATTTTCTCTGGTTTTTAGAGGTTTTGAATATCGATTTTCAAAGATTAGTGTCATATTGTTCGAAATGTTTCCGGCAAGAATTTATTCAAAATATGCACAAAAAGGTTTTGCTCGTATTCTTTTAGAGTTTCATTAGCTAATGCGCTTATTGGATGGTCTTCTATATTGAGTGTACTTACAATAATTGTATATAAATATTTTGTTGTCAAAGTACCGCCTCAGCAATAAGAAATGTTATTCCGAATTGTATACCGCTAACAGACAAAATTGTCTACGTTATCTAAAGAGATGTTTTCTTTAAATAAAAAAATGTAAAACCATATTTTCGAAAACTTCCTCTCCCCGTGTATTATTTTAACTTTTAGCACATAAGAGGAAGGTCCGATTTTCCAATATTGTGTTGAATTTTTTCAAGTATGCATTTTGAAAATACAAATGATATATATTTGTATTTCTTATAACAAGTATTTTCATAACGTAACATATATGTAAAGGAAAATCAAGTGATATTTTTCAAATTTTCCAGTTTAACCTCTACATCAATTTTATGAATTTCGTTTACGTTTTCCTATAATCTTTCAGTCAGCCCTTTTAGTAATTTTTTGCTCAGTACTCTCCGTGATTAGGGTGATGTTGGGATAATTATCATATGTATTTTTTTAAATCCGAAATAAAAAATTGCTCATCAAAACTATCCTTCTCAACACACAATCGTTGATGATGGGAAACATTACCGAAAACTCGAGTCACTTTCGTAAAACCAACGATATATGTTACAAAGACAGGATTACTATGACATGGACCTCCAGATTAAACAAACCAGACACGCCCACCAACACCTAACCATTCACCGCACAGCCTCTTCATCATGAGACATCCCCTTCTAATCGACCGATACCTATTAATAAAAGAAGCAAAGAAGCAGAGCAGATTTACATTCAGTTCAGTCACCTAGTGACTCTTGGAGAGAAGGCAGAATGAGGCCCCGAGTTCGATATAGACGCGGTTCTCACCCGGAATCTAGCCTAGTTCATAATGACCGCGGAAGCCTTTAGGTGGTTTCCGGGAATTCATCCGCGTAGTTGATAACTGATCCCTGCCGGGATCCATGGTAAATTGACGATGTTTCGACAGAGTCAAATCTACCCTCTTCAGGTCAGTTCGCATAATTCTCGTAGCCTTCTGCTTTCGTTTCTAGTTACTCGAATACTAAGATTTTCAGAAGCGCTGGCGCTGTTATATAGTCGCGGCTCGGCGCCTATTGGTTGGCATCGTGAACGGCTGCGTGTGATTGGCCCTTGGCGCTCAGTGGGCACGCCTCCCGCATGCTTACCGTCATGTTTTTCTGAATCTGATGAACACCTATTTTGTTTACGAGAACCAACGATACAAACAAGTGGAAGGAACTCCAATGGGATCGCCACTCTCACCAGTTATAGCGAACCTTTTTATGGAGAACTTTGAAGAGTTGGCACTAAGAACAACAACTCTTAAACCCAGTTTGTGGTTGCGATATGTGAACGATACATTTGTGATTTGGCCTCATGGGAGGGAACACCTCTACTTTTTTAGATCACCTTAATGGCCTCCATTACAAAATAAAATTTACCATGGAGGTTGAAGCCAACGATCAACTGCCATTCCTTGATGTTCTCATAAATAGGAAGCAAGATGGAACCCTTGGCCATACGGTATATAGGAAAGCAACTCACACCAACAGATACCTTCATGCTAATTCTCATCACCACCCAGCCCAACTACAAGCCGTCGTCAAGACTTTAGTAACCAGATCACAAAGGCTAGCTGACCAGGATAACATCAAACAGGAAATGGACAGTTTGAAAACAAAACGGATTTACAGACCGAAATATTCAAAGAGCCCTAAAGTCAAAACCGAGACGAACAGATGAGGAGCATGAGACACCAATAACCAAGGCTTATTTACCGTATGTCAAGGGGACCACGGACAGTATTGCAAGAATTCTACGGAGACACAATATCGATACTATTTTCAATACGGACAGAAAAATAAACACGGTGTTGAGAACTCCGAAGACGAGGATCCCTTTAGAACAACAGGGAGTGTACGAGATTCCATGTGCAGACTGTCATAAAACCTATGTGGGGCAAACTAATAGAAGAATTCAAGCTAGACGTGATGAACACCAGAACGCTGTAAGAAAGCAGGAAAAAACAACATCCATTGCGGAACACGCCACCACGATGTCACACCGAATAGACTTTGAGAACACCAGAGTACTGGCAAATATAGAACACCCGAAATCAACACTCGTAAGAGAGGCAATTGAAATAGCGAAGAGACCTCATAGTCTAAACGCACGCAATGAAATTCAGAACTTATCGAATTGTTGGAAAATCCTATTAAACACCGTACCGGCCCGTACCCGTCCAATAACAACTCAACCGGAAATAACAAATCAGCAGGATGGAGCCGTGCCCACTGAGCGCCAAGGGTCAATCACACGCAGCCGTTCACGGTGTCAACCGATAGGTGCCGAGCAGCGACTATATAACAGCGCGCTCGCTTCAGAAAATCTTAGTATTCGAGTAACTAGAAGCGAAAGCAGAAGGCTACGAGAATTATACGAACCGACCTGAAGAGGGCAGATGTGACTCTGCCGAAACGTCGTCATTTTACCATCGATCCCGGCAGGGATCAGTTATCAACTACGCGGATGAATTCCCGGAAACCACCTAAAACATTTAGTGCCCGCGAAAACTTAAAAACAAATATATATATATATATATATACAAAGTGGTAGTAACGGGAAGCAGCCAATGGTAGGGGAACTAATAAGTGAAACCCTTTTTCCTAATGAGAGCTTTCGAAATCTGTTTTATTCCTTCTTCAGTCAATATATACTAAAAGTTATTATGTTAAAAACAGTACTAAAAAAACGAAAAAAATACAACTTACGGAAATGAGTTATCCAGTCTGACCGGCATCAAAACATATATATATATATATATATATATATATATATATATATATATATATATTTCACGATATTTGCCGGCTTATTGAAGTTGACTTTCAATTTCACTACACTCCAAAGATAATAATCTAACGAGCTTAGATCTGGAGACCTAGCTGGCCATTCGATATTACATCTTTCTCCGATCCATCTATTTGGGAAACTATTGTCAAGAAAATCTCGCACTGTATATTGGGGTTTTCATCATTCGGGTAAAGTTCTGTTAAACAGGGTATTGTGTCATTTTGTAATAGGTCTAAATACTTTTCCGAGTTAAGTGTTCTCTCAATAAAAAAAGGACCTACAATTGAAGTATCCACAATTCCGGCCCATACGTTTCTTGGAAAACTGTGTATGACTATGTTGTGTTTGAAAAGAAGTTTGGAGAGATTTTATTCATAATTCATTAATGAAATCTCTTCAAACTGTTTTCAAACACAACTAAATTTTATTTAGAATTTCAATTACAATATGGCGGATAGAATGTCAAACAATTCAACTGTCAGCTTCGCGTCTTCATTCATAATGATGCCGGCAGCGATTCTCCATGTCGCAGTAGGTCGATTCTATTGACGTAATTTCCTTTTCCGTTCTGGCTGCGCCCTCTGCGTCCGCTTAGATCAATATTGGCATCTAGCATCTAGAGGAAGAACGCTTCAAGCAAAATATAAAAGAAAGTTTGAAGATGACAGTTGTGTTTTCAGCGTTAACCTCTGAACTAATAGGTTTAGTTATGTTGAGTGACTGATGATTTCGGAATATTTTATTCCAAGCAACTCTTAAGCTTGGTTATTTCAGGCGAAATGTCTGGCCAATGTTAATTTGCAGTTGTTTTTTTTTCAGCATCAACCTCTAAACTAACTACTGTTTAGTCATGTCATAATAATGTCTGAGGGTCTCGGAATCTTTAAGTGCAAAAAATTTACGCTTGGTTATGTCAGGCTAAATGACTAGGCAATGATAAGTTGCAGTTATGTTTTTCAGCTTCAACCTCTGAACTAACCAAGGTTTAGTCATGTTGAGTGTCTGAGAGTTTCGGAATTTTAGTTTCCAAGAAAGCGATAAACTTGCTTATTTCAGTCAAAATGTCTGGACAACGGTAATTTGTAGTTATATTTTTTAGCTTCATCATCTGAACTAAAGAGGGTTTAGTCATGTTGAGTGTTTGAATGTTTAGGAGTATTTAATTCCAAGCAAGCTATGAGCTTGGTTAATGCATGCAAGCTGCCTAAGTAGTGATAATTACAGTTGAATTTTTCAGCTTTAACCTCTGAACTGACGAGTGTTTAGTCATGTTTAGTGTCTGAATGTTTTGGAATATTTGATTATTTGTAAGCTAAAAGCTTGGTTATTGCAGGCTATTTGCATGGGCAATACGAAATTGCAGATATGTAGTTGGGTTGAGTTTCTAAAGGTTATGGAAACTTAGATTCCAGACAGAAGTTCTCTTGATATTTATATTTTGATGATTATAGGTATAGATGAATCAGACCATGGCTGCGATAAAGAAGTACATGTTTCGAGAGCGAAACTTTATCAGGATTGCCCTGTTAGCAGTACAAGTCCAGAATGACCCTCTAGATGCCAATATTGGTCTAAGCGGACGCAGAGGGCGCAGCCAGAACGCAAAAGGAAACTATGGAGAGTTGCTTCCGGCATCATTATGAATCAAGACGCGAAGCTAAACAGTAGAATTGTTTGACGTTACATCGGCCATGTTGTAATTGGAATTCTAAATAAAATTATGTTGCTTGAGAAGAAGTTTGGAGAGATTTTATTCATAATTGCTAACAGTATATATATATATATATATATATATATATATATATATATATATATATCAGATGTTTTCATTAATCAATGCAGTTGATAACTGTTACCTGGCGGGATCGATGATAAAATGACAATGTTTCGGCAGTCACATCTGCCCTCATCAGGTCGCATAATTCTTGTATCCTTCTGCTCGCGCCTCTAATTACTCGAATATTGTGAATAAAATCGAAAGCTATTGTTTTGACAATTTTACATGACGTAACTAAGAAGATTGGTTGTTTTTTTATTACAGGGAATCTTTCCTGTGGTTGCTATTTCTGGCGCCTGTAATTCTCCTATCAAATTTGGATTTTACTCCAAATCTTGATTTCTTGCTAGGCTACACTAACTTTATTTGACGTCTGTATTTTATTGCTTGTATGGTAATCTTGCCTCGCGAGTCCTTTTAGTTAACCACTTAATGAATTATTGTTTTTTGTAATTAGCAATTAAAATTCTTTAGTAATCCATAGGAGTTCCCATTTGAATGTTGTTGTTTCTATTGTTCTAAATGCCTTCATAGCTACTGCATGTGTTACTTTTGTAATATTTTCCTATTTCTTCCTTGCATATTCCTGTAACTGATACTGGATATAATAACTGAATACCAGTCTTCTTTTAATACCGGTCTACATTTCTTTTGACTACTTTGTATTCATACTTCTACCTCCGATATATCTTGTTACAAAATAATCAATACTGTTTTATTAAACATTACATGTCAAAAGTTTGTTTGCTCCCTTGGTACAACTTGTAATCATTTTAAAAGTTTATAGAGTCGATTCGAAAAAGGCATTTTTGTCTAAATTTGTAAATGTTTGACATTGTTGAAAAGTAAACCTTTTTTGTCTCGAATTACGAAGTAGTTCATGCAAAATATTATCTTCAAAATTTTCATTTTGACACCGTGCAGCTTACACACAACAGTTATAATTTTATGATGAATTTGCAAAACTCGTAACTGCACACTTACAATTTACTTAAATCCAATATGTGACAATTGTTTCGCAAGCGCAACCGCTTCTGCAGATAATGAGACAAAATTACAACGACAAGAGTTTAAATAAGAAGCCAACAATATTTGAGTTAAAAATTATGTTGCAGAAATTGACAATATATACCCAAGGAGATATTTTTGACGGAGACTTTTCATCAACAAATTTTATTAGGTGTAACGGAAAAACCGTAATAATAAGAAAAAAACTCACTTCTTCTATAGCCCACAAAATACTTCTTTTAATCTTTTCGCCAGATTCACCCATTATTGACCAAAGTTCTTGCACGATTTTTGGTAATGTTTGAAGATGTGATTTCAATGCAAGCTCGTCAAATATTGTAAATGTTACATTAACGATATCTTTAATGTAAAAATCATTAGCCTCATAAGATTTATTAAGGAATATCTTAAATTCTTCAATATCTTGTTCTATCACAGTGAGATTTTTTAGGTCATCTAAATATTGTTGAACTATTGGTTTTGCATTTTGCCATATTCCGCTCATGGCATCCATAGTCTCAGATTTGATATAATGTTTCGTGTTGTTAATCCCTTCTAAAGTATCAGTATATAGTTTCCTGATACCCCAACGAATACTAGACTAAAAGAAATAAAAGTGTTATATTTTAGGCTTTCAGAATCTCAAAGTAATTTCTTACCTGGACATCTTCGTATAGCTCCGGCCTCCATTTGAGCCTTGAAGTTACTAATCTCGAATGATTGAGTTTTAGATAATAAGCAACATCGGAAATTACGATGTCGTCGTATTCTCTCCAAATATCAAAAAGCACACTTCTTGCATCAGGTATAAGACCACTCACATGTAGGCTCTGAGTGCCATCTACAACAGGATCAAAGTTATATTTTTCAAAGAATTAACGAGCCGTCGTTATATTATATGCATTTTAAGGAACTAAGTAAAATATTAATTAGTCATAACGTTGGGTGTTATTTTTTTAAGATGTTATTTGGATTTCCGCAAAAAAAATTAAGTTAGTCACTAGATAGTCTGTAAAAGCCTGAAAGTCTAGTAACAATATTATACATACTGACATTAATTGGTAATGATAAGATGATCTTTATGTATGCTTATTAGGTATAATATAGAAAGTGACGCAGGCATAAAAACTGGTACATATACTTGCCAAACGAAGTCAGTCATTTTGCGGAAAATTGAATTATCCCACGGGATACACAATTTTTAGGAAATCGAGAGTAATACAGGCATTAGAATTGGTAGTTTGATTCATTTTTTTAAATAAATACATGACATTTAGAGAAAATTCAATTATAGGATGAGGAAAAGGGAGTTCTATTGGTTTTAAGAATATTGGATTTCTCCAAAACAGACAATGGGTATATGAAAACGAATAGAAATGAGTTGTATCATTTGCCGGAAATTCGATTATGCCATGATGATAGAGGGGGAACTGAAAGTAATACAGGGATCAGAATATAAATAAATAAAATAAATAGAAACGTGGATCGTCATTGTGCGAAAATAATGTTATAAGTTATGTGAATATGGTTATAGAATAGATTTTATAGTAGAAATCATAATATTGAATTTCTGAAATAGAATGTTGGACATTGACTTAAAATTGCATTTCAAAACTGTTGTGCTCGGAGTGTGGTTTCTAAGTGTTTAATCATGACCGGAGGTGAAGAAGCTATAAAGCAGTCTTTTATAAACTTTTGAAACAACAAAAGTATGGTCATACACTAGCACCGAAAACGACACCAACAAGAAAGCTCACGCAGTACTGTGAAATAAGTGAAACAAAGGCAGTGCATTTATTTTATTTAGATACAAGACTTTGGACATCATTCTAGGAACTATTGACGGTAATGAAACTTTATCATACGCAAAGACAATTTGTGAACAATTTTACACAAACTGGAATATTATAAAAATCTACAACTGTAGATAGAAGTGTTCGAGTAATTAGAAGCGAAAGCAGAAGGCTACGAGAATTTTGCGAACCGACCTGAAGAGGGCAGATGTGACTCTGCCGAAACGTCGTTATTTTACCATCGATCTCGGCAGGGATCAATTATCAACTAGGCGGAAGATAACTAACATATATATATATATATATATATATATATATATATATATATATATATATATATATATATATATATATATATATTTAAAGATAATACACAAAGTGTAAATTCTTCTAAAAGTTACATTATGTTCAAAAACTAAAAGACTTTATTTCTGCGTCTACATTAAAACCAAATCAGTCTTACATATATTTATTTTTTTCACATTAGATCTAATTTTGCATATTTGTAAAATGCATTCCTATTTTGAGACGAATCTTTTATGTTTGAATAATTGTAACAGTTGTAATTATAACTTAAATCATTTATAATCTCCTGCTGCTCCACCATATCATATATTCACAAGAATATTCAAACAACACAAAAACTTCCCAACTTTCATGTGTAAGGCTACTTTCGAAAATGACATTTACTAAAAACACTGTGAGCTAATAATGAGGTATTGGTACAAATCAAACACTGTTCTGAGAACAGAAACCGATAGAAAAACAACCCTTTTTATTTTTCCATCATTAGTAAAACGATATGCGAATGGAATGCATTTCTTAAGGATACCATTACATTTGATACGTCAATAACAGCTAGATTTATTTGAAACATGATGTTACAACCATCGAGCTAAATTTGGAAAACCGGTGAAAATATAGTAAGCACCAAAAAGTAGATCGCATGAAAAGCACAGTATGACGTTAGGTAAAATCAGTTCCTCGGATTAAAAGTCACTACTGCAGAACAGAGTCTGTCCGAAAAAAGTACAAAGAAAGTTAAATACGGAAGGCATCTAAAAGAAAAATAATATCTCAAGAATAAACCTACTGTTAATAGAAAAACTAAAAATTTGGTTGACATACTATTTTATGGACGTGGCCTGAGTTACTATTAAATATCCAATATTTAATTTTAATTTTACAAAATGAAATAGGAAAAACTTAACATATGTTTTTTCAGTTATTGGATGAGGCTCAAGGCACCTGCTAATTACAAACTTCAGCATGACCAATTTGGAAAATAAATAAAAACACAAAATTAGTTGAAACAACGGTATAGTGAGTGTAGCGCTGGAAAACCGGCATTATTATTTAAAAATGTATAATTTATATCATATTTTTGAAGATTGAAAAAAAATTAAGAAGAAGCTATGTAAAACATATTAATAAAGAGATTTTTGAAATGATAAAAATGGTTTTGATATATATTTATTTGTGGTAAAATCATTTTTATAACAATTTTAGTAATTTCACACAATTTCGTATTATGTTGCTATGATATGTGATATTTCAGGAATTTGTGCATTACTTACCATCTGTTAGGTTCATAAGAACGTTTATGAGACTATTTTGAAAATCAACAAAGAATTGTCCTTCATATTTATTTGTATTGTCATATACTGAAGACATATTAGCCGTATAAATAGGATATCTTCCACCATATCGACCCCAGAAGTAGGAATAACCACTTGTTACAATATCTTTCTAAAAAAATAGTTTAGAGAGTAATAGATATTTGCTTATATGTTATTTATATTTTTAACAACTAAGCACTCTAGAATGTAATAAATGCCCACTTATAATGCAGTCACTGGGGAGGAAAACAACTCTGAATTTTTTTATAACTGAATCGATATGCTCAAAACTTGAAATTAGGCTTATCTTACCCCCCTCTTCAAAAGTGATCTACACGCTAGGTGAGCTTTTTATTTTCAAGGGGTGAAAATCACAGCGTACTGAAAAAAAAAATTTAAAAAAATATTAAAGCATTTTATGCATTTTAATTCTTTTAAATTATGCAATTTGAATATTCGCAATTACAATAACGGATATTGTGCAAATTGTCAATTCTTGAAAATTAAAAAAACACCCTTTTTAATAAATATAATTTTAAAAAATCGTCTAACAGATTCAAACATTTTTTAGTGCATTTATTATACATACTTTTTAATTTTCTGCTTATATAAAATAGATTTGGTTAATTGTAACACTTCAACCCTTAAAAACTACGTACGTTTATTTTCCAAAATAAATTCCTTCCTAGACAATAAAATATTTTTTTGATTAGTTCTTAATTTACAACACTTAAAAAACACCCCTTGTGTCAAAATGGCATAAATAAATTGTGATAATTTCAAACAATTTAATCTTGTATTTATATACAAGAAAAATAAAACATTTCCTGTATATATTGTATATACACAGTATCCCACAAAGTAGGGCGGTTACTTGTACCTTGTAACTCAAATAATATCGATATTAAAATTTTTAAAATTTGACAACGTAGGCAAGCTAACAGGTTCTATGTAACAAAAATATTTTCAGAACTGTGGCACTTCCGGATTTACCGAAATGGGACCACAACTTTCATACATCAAATAGATCACCCTATATGATATTGGATATTTGGCTGATACGTTCAATTCTAGATAAATTTGATTAACCACATTTTATCTCTACATTTTTCTATTTTCAATATATTTGCATTTTCATGTCAAAAATGACGATGTAGTCCTGCGGGAAATCTACAATTTTCGCTAAACAACCATCTTTTTTAAAACTGTTTTATGGAATGTCTTATTTGAAGACTCAAGCCTGCAAACAGCCTGAAAAAGTTATCCCTTTTTCTACAGGGTGTTCTTAAAAAAATAGTGAAAGTGACATTCACAATAAGCTTAAAACGCAGAATTTTCAAATGGAAACTCCTTTTTTGTCGTGATCTTATATATAAACCTCATAACTTTCGATTAAATTACGAAAAAAACACTCTCCGCCAATTAAAATATGATGTCGACTTTACTTGGAAAAATCAAGTTAGCCGTGGCCGCTAGAAACATAACAAGCGGTTACAATGCCTGCACCCATCAGTTATTCTAACGAAGGTTACTTCAATATGCTAATGATTTATGGAGAGAGTAATAAAGCATCATCAGGAACATGTGAGATATTTGCTGCTAGATCAAGCCCGTAGCCAGCGGGGGGTCTGGGGATTCAATTTTAAAGAAGAATAAATTTTATATTTATACGAATTTATATATCCTGGAAATACATGAACAAAAATATACAGTTTGCAGTCCTAATTAGCCCATCACCAATCAAAAAAATTGTGAAATTTCAATTTTGGCTTACTTTCAAGTCTATCATAAAGCAGTACTAGAATTGAGATTTTGTAAAAGCTTTTATTCATAGAATATTGAAAAAGCACAAATTTCATCCGTATTCCTTTTGTTAAGTGAAAAATTTTAAACAAACAGATAGATTTTCGAGACGCGTAAAATCCTGTGAATTTATTTTAACATGGTTCCAAGGAAACCATTTATTTTTGTATAATATCATTTGGTCAGATGAGTCAAAATTCACCAAAGATGGAATATTTAATAGGCACAATTCCCATTACTGAAGTGACTCTAATCCTCATGAATTCCGATATAGAAATTTCCAAGAGAGTTGGCATTTTAACGTAATGTAAGAAACGAGGAAGTGGTAAAATTACATTTTTATGAAGAAAATTTAAATTGTAAATATGTTTTATCTTTTGCTTTTTTAATTTTTATAGGTGAAGGTTATTTGAATAGTTTACGAGATTTTGAAGCCACGTATCTGGAAAATTTACCATTGGCCAGTTATCGGGAATTATTTTATCATGACGCGGGACCTCCCCACAATGGAGACTCAGTGAACAAGTCTTCGTTGACCAATGGATTGCAAACAACGGTCTTAGTCCTGTTCTATGGCCACCTCATTCGCCTGATTTGTTCGTTCTGGATTATTTTGTATGGGGTGCAAAAAATAGTCCCCTAACAAAGAAGATTGTATACAACGAGTGAGAAATACATTCAGATTTAGAGCCGACATCAATAAGAAATGCTACTTATCGAGAACTGCTTAGAAGATGCTTAGAAGTTCAATGGCGTAACTTTGAACATTTACTAAAATAACTTGTCCCTGTACGGTAGGTTTACATGTTGTCTGTTAATTTGCAGTTGTTATTTTCTAAGAAAATAACATTTAATAATTCTAGATATTTCATAATAATTGTTAGTTTGACTGATCCGAAATTATATATATATATATATATATATATATATATATATATATATATATGTTTTAGGTGGTTTCCGGGAATTCATCCGCGTAGTTGATAACTGATCCCTGCCGGGATCGATGGTAAAATGACGACGTTTCGGCAGAGTCACATCTGCCCTCTTCAGTTCGGTTCGCATAATTCTCGTAGCCGTCTGCTTTCGCTTCTAGTTACTCGAGTATCCCGGAAACCACCTAAAACATTTAGTGCCCGCGAAAACTTAAAAACACACACACATATATATATATATATATATATATATATATATATATATATATCATCATCATCATCATATGCAGCTATATTCAACCAATTTTTCATGGTGTAGCCTCCCTGAAGAATTGAAAGATTGCAGAGGAACTTGAAGAGCTGTGGAAATGGAGAACTTAAGGTCTTGAGAAGAGAGGAAGAAGAAGAAGAGCTTAAGATCTGTGAGAAGGACTGAAGGACTGTATTGAAGAGAATTGAAGGTAGGTGGGCAAATGGTCGGTTTTGCTAAGTGAAATGAAGAAGAAGAAGAAGTGTAGGACTGAAGAATTGAAGAACTGGCTCGAAGGATTGAGAAGACGAACATAATTTTGGCAGTTTTTATCGGAAACTCAAGGCTAGAGGTTGAGGAATTGGCCTTTTGTATAACTAGACTCGTAACGGAATGTATTAATGAAGCGAAAGCTGAAGAGCTAATCGGAGACACTTAAGGTCTTGAGGAAACTGATAAAGAGCTTAAGGTCTTTCTGTAGGAAGAATTGTCTCGAAGGATTGAGAAGACGAAGAATATTCTTAGAATTTTTACAGGGGATATGAGGCATACCTTACCACGCTGCCTCAGTGCGGGTTGGTAAGGGGCAAATGTCTATTTCCCTGATTTTTGCCATTTACGTCAGAGACGACTGTCCCCCCCGGAATTGTGTCACAATTTTTTTATTAATGAAAAAAACCTTGACTTGGCTGGGATTTGAACCCGGGTCCGGTCCGCTATATCAAGCTCCAATTTAGTACAATTGTATGAGCTGACGGACTTTCCCACTAGGCCACCGGGGGGTTCATATATATATATATATATATATATAACGAATCAATCAAACTAACAATTATTATGAAATATCTAAAATTATTAAATGTTATTTTCTTAGAAAATAACAACTGCAAATTATATATATATATATATATATATATATATATATATATATATAGAAGTAATTTTCGTTGGAACAATTACTCCTATTACGGTAAGTGTAAGCATAATTGACAATTTTGAAAAACTTGATGATATTTCGTTGCTGCTAGTTATTTTTCTAGAGGCCACGGCTAAATTGATTTTTCCAAGCAAAGTCGACAGCATATTTTAATGGGTGGGAAACGGTTTTTCGTAATTTAATCAAACGTTATGTGGTTTGGATATAGGGAACGTAATACTAAGTTACCTACATTTTTAGTGCTGCACAAAAAAATAGAGAGCTTCCATTTGAAAATTTTGCGTTTTAAGCATATTGTTAATGCCATTTTCACTATTTTTAAGAACACCCTGTAGAAAAAGAGGTGATTTTTTTCAGGGCTGTTTGCTAGCTTAAGTATTCGAATGAGACAGGTCATAAAACCGTTTTAAAACAGAAAATTGTCGATTACCCTCAGGACTACATCTGTCATTTTTTACATAAAAATGCAGATATCTTGAGAATGGTCAAAGTTAGAGATAACATGTGGTTAATAAAATTTATCTAGAATTTAACCTAGCATCCAAATATCCAATAACATACAGGATGTTCTAATTGATAAAAACAGTTGTTCTCTACTTCCGGTATAACCAGAAGTGTTCTGAAAATATTTTAGTCACATCAACCTATCAGCTTACCTACGTTGCCAGGGACACCCTATATCTGTATTATTAATATTACAGATGGTATGTGTGTGTGTATCACCATGAATAAAGCATGGAGAAAATAATTTGATGCTCCATAATACAAATTATTTAATTTTTTTTCTATTAAATGCAATTCGTTTTTTTTTACGATAATTCTGTTCATTTTTAAGATACAGCTGTTCTAGAACCGTTTCTTTTTATTAAACAGTGAATGGCCAAAGGGCCATGCCAGGTGAGTCACTCAAACTTCAATCGGCTGTACTTTTCAAGCTATAACAAAAATAAATAAAAAAAACAAGCTCCATTTTTGTATTCTACCATTTTTACGTATCTTTTATAGTTTCAGATTTATTCTGTCTCTTTGTTTTTCTATTAATATGTTTTAGTTTATTACATATTTTTTAATGAAACCCTTACTTTTGAGTTATTAGTAAAAAATCATTATTATATGACATTTTTGTGTAAAAATTGATTCTCTAGAAATTCTCCTGGGCTATTTTGAGTGTAAAAATTTCAACCCCCGTGACAAGGTCTCAACCACCCCGGGGATGGAAGCACTCATCGTTTCAGCAATTTTTTACCAGGTGTAAAAATTTCATACAAATCGATGGATATAAAGAAACATAGGGAAAATGACACAGTAATTGGACTATTTTGTGCTTTTTCAACGCCATTATATTACTTCATACGATAATATTTACGTATAACCCAGGTCATTTACGAAAATAAGTGACAAAATTAATAGCAGAACAAATACGACATCGGACAGGTACCACACATTATCAATTTTTCGAATGGACTCGTCAGGAAAATTGATACGGAATGACCAAATATTTTCAATACTGATATCTATTTATACTTTAAATTTTGGAAAAGTGAGATGAAAGATCAACTCTTCTACTTTCCAAAGGTGCTTATTCATAATGATAGGGTCATCCGGTGAGGTAGGTAATATATGTCTTCCATATGAGTGACTGAAATTTTGCAAAAACTACAGGGGCTAAAGTATTTATTTTTAGAACATGAGAAGATCTATCGCTTCAGTTAATAAGATTGTTTTAGCTATAAAATAAAAACATATATACGCGATTATTTATTTTTTGGAAATTTGGGAAAAGATTCTATTATCTAAGTAACCAATTAAGGAAGTTGAGCTTACACTAGCTCACTTTGTAGGTTTTTCATTTCTCTTTAACATTGCCCCTAGTAGCAAACATGGTTTCATGGGTGGATTTTGTGTAAAAGTAAAAACACTAAATTGTAACCGATTTTTTCAGTTTTTTTTTTGTTTTTTTTTTTGTTAAAACCAAAAACGCATCAATAAAAAATGTTGAATTTTATGGTAATTAGTCATGTTCAATCATTAGAACACATTGTTTGATGAATTTTGTCACCAAAAGGTCTCTCGGTAAATGAGCTGAGCTAATATGAACTTTATGTTGTTGTTCAATAAAAAGATATTTAAACAATAGTAAATATGATATTTTTATCAAGTTACTTTCCATGAACAGACACTCTGAAATGAAGTACAAGACACTGGTTTATTAACCTTTTTCTTTCTCATCTGAAGAAAAAAAAGTAATATTCTGCAGGTTTAACAAAATCACCTACCAAGACGAGTAATATACGAACAATCGAACACAGAGTCGAAAATATGACATCAAAAATGTGTAAAAATTCCCTAGCAAGAAGCAAGCAACAAGCGTTGTGAAGCATGTTGTTGCTTGTTACAACTACCTAAATCCCTCAGTTGAAGAAAATTCGCAAAGATGTAACCACTGAAAAAATTTAATAGTTTGATAGTTTTTCATTTCTTTGGTATTATTTCTTATTGTAATATAAGCAGGTCATAAACCCAATGCTTAGGAAAAAGATTTTCTCGTACTCTATTTTTTGAATAGAACAAGGAATCATTACCTGAAACCCAAAAAATACTTTATAGTACTTCAAAAAAATCTAATATACGGAATAGACATTTAATAAGTAAATTGAAAGGAAAGAAGTAAACAGATAAAAAGAGTAAGTAACACATTTAAAACAATTCTTTCTTCGGAAATTAGCAAAACACATAAAAAAATATAAGTTATAAGTATAATTATAATTAAAACGAATGACCAAACTGTGACAAATCAGAGAACAGAAGAATGCATGAACCAAAATAAACAAGACTGCAGCAGAAATTTACTCGATAGATGCTAGGCAGATAGACGGGAACTGCTACACAAAGTTAGATAAAACCGGGTATTGTCAAAGTCAGTGTAAAGATCAGCTTTGAAAATACTCAAAGCTAAATTTCAGGTCAAGTCATCCAGACTGGAGTAATAAATTATAAACTCTAACTTTGATGTAGTCTGGAAACTACAGAAATGTTCAATGTCTAAGTGCTTCTTAGAAAATAACACCACAGTTTAAAGAAAATTGCTGTATATTAACTATATATAAACTACAGAAATGTCATTATCAAAGTCGTTGCGAGTCTATTGATTCCATACATACCTATTGTCGTTTCTCAATATTTTTTAACCAGGTGGTTTTTATTATTGCTGATTTATTCGTTACCAAATTATTGAGCCAACTGAACATGAATGCACTATATCATTAATAATAATAACCTGTTTTAGAAACAGAGATTGATTTATCGACAGGCCTATTGCAAAGTGGACTGCTATGCGAATTCAAAAAAAAAGAAACGGGCCTCCAAAATACGATTTTGCATATTGAACAAGACGAACACACCAATCGCATTTCTAGACTTGCCACAGAAAATGATGAGTACAGTGAAAGTCTGAAATTAGTTCACAATCTTTTAGACACTAAATCGAAAAAAACCTAAAGCTAGGAACTGCCAAAAACAACAATCAATCCTTAGTAGCATTCTCTTATTTAAATTAAAATTGCAGAACTAAATGTCTGCCATCTATATTTAAAAAGATACACATAAACAAAAAAGTTACCGCGATAAAACGTTACACATGCTTATGCCAGTTTTTTTCCACTTAATTCTTCTAACTAACGGAAATGAATCTTACCTTATTAATCAAGATTATTCCTAGTTAATTTTTATCTGAGATATTTAGAACTTCGCCAAGATACACCTCAATTATTCCTGCAGTCAGGTTAGGCAGACCGCAAAATTTGTTTAAGATATTTTCAAATCTATGACTTTTTTATTGCAGTTCATATAGACTAAGATAATAAAATTATCGAAGACGGAACTGACGCCAATTGGTATTCCTTACTATTTAATTCTCTCGCAATATATTATATTAATTGATGGCGAGATGTTGCAATATTCACGAAAAGTAATTGAACGTTTTTCAATTTAGTGACATCATCTGTGTGTTTTTTCCTCTGTGGGCATATTATCACATACATTGTAGAGTTTATTATTGTTTTTTTTAAGTCTTCCTAAAGATGATGCAGAATCTCCTTTGACCATTGTAGTTATTCTGTCACGCTGAATTAGTTGTTCAGTCAGTTCAATGAGAAAAAGTGAAAACGTGTCTCTTTGGAATGCTCATTATTATGTAAGATGTGTGCGTTTGCTGCAGAAATCATAAGTAATTAGAAAAAACTAATTATGTGGTCTGTAAGATCTACACAACCCATATACTTGTTTTAAAACTGGATTAACTTTGGGAACGTACATTCTCTAGCGTTCATTTTACTTTGGTGATAGCATCAGTAAATGCGTTACTGATACCAGTATGTACTTAGTATCTTGCCTCCTACTGATAATAGGTCCCTGGTTATGAAGTTTGAACTGCGGTCCACCGCGTTCCAAAGATCCTTCAGATATAGTAACGTTTGGTCTATTTTTCATAATAGTAACATCAACATAACTTAAAATGGATTGCAACAGCTCTAAGGATGTAAAAAAACTACCAAAACATAGGACTACGTTACCTTTATTACCAATGCCTCTTTTTATAAGTTTATTTGTGATGTAATGTTTCAGGGACGTTCGTCCCTTGAACCGCGTCATCGATTCGTCGGTGCATTGAAACATTGGTTTTCAAACAACAACAATCTCTTTAATATGGTAAATATCACTAGTGTTATTAGACTTATAAGTTATATGAAATACCATTTTCATAATAATAGCTTACATCTACTCGACTTTGTGGTGGTGTTCCCCGATACTAATAATGGTCAAAATTTGGCACATACTTAGGTATGGACATTCAGCTGGGAAATGTGCAGGTTTACCTTTCCATAGCTAATTTTTAACGTTATTACGTTGTAAATTTAATCCAGGAATCTGTTGATAGAATCAAGTTACCGAAAAGATTAATTGGATTACGTAAACTAGAAACATAGTCGTCAAACAAATTGTCTGTTGCCAAATTTATGGATATATCTGTTACACATATTAGGATCAATCCAGGAAAGAAAAAAATTCATTATCTAATTGAATAACTTAGTTTAAGCAATTATGAAGTTACCTTGCAAATATCCTAAATTTAATTTTAGCATGTTTTGTAGTTATATAGATCAAGCTAGTTTCAAACAACAATATTACTACTTACTTTCAGTTCAACTTCACTGTTTTCAATGTTTACTTTAACTAACGTTTCTGATGCTGATTCGGGCAAGTAGGAACGCTTATATTTTGTAATATGACTGTTACCAAATGACAGTGGGTTCCAGAAAATATTTGCTACTGAGTACAATCTGAGATTGGTGGCATTATGTTCAGCATCAACATTGCAAGTATAGTTATATGAAAATATGTCTGAATGATCGGATATTTTTCCGCTAATCTTCAACTTCTTTTCGGGATCCAAAGAATAATCAACAACTAGAAGTCCACCAATATTTCGTGAATCGTACTCATACTCGCTACGAAACATTACATCCTGAAAAAATAAATAACTAAATAATGAAAGATATCCAAACTTATAATGTGAATAAAATAATTAAAATTAAATAGTAATTTGAAATTTTTCTTCAGAAGAAGTATAGTCAACAATATTATTTTTTTGTGTGTGTTTAGTAAAATTTTTTAATTTCTGTCGACAGTTTACGAATAGTCTCCAATAAGTAGATGTTGGAGAATGGTAATTTAAATGATTTACAAAAATATTTTACTCGGTATATAGATATTCTTAAACTTCATATAATGGCACTTAAATTTGTCTATCTTGTATTTGCGTTACAATCCCGGGTTAAAATAGTAAATATTTGCATTAAAAATGCGAATATACGTCAGACAGTCAAGGGAGCAATGAGAATAGCTGTTTGGGCATATGGGCGGATCTATAATATTCTAGAGGAGAGAGCACAAGATGAAAATCGCGATGAATTATATTTACAGTATTAAGCTTTTTGTCTGCACAGTGAATACTCGTCGACACTCCGCATGACGGCTGTGATTTTATTTATCAACAACGCGAACGCGAAAGTGGTCCGATTGTGCGGATCGTATATTACGTGAAACTTTGGGCTTCGAAGACGACTCCGGCGGCTTGGTGTGTGCTCCGGGATATTACACCGTGACGACGCAGGGAGAAAATCTCAACTGGTGAGTTTTTTACCCGAGTTTCTTCATCCAAGGGATGGAGTCCCAGGACTCCCATCCCGCCACCCAAACACCGTCCTCATTGCCCGTTCCACAGGGCAACCCCGCCACAAATATCACCACAAAAGCCATAAATTTCGCGGTAATTTTCCCGCCAAATGCCAAAATGGCGGGAACTTCCTAGCCCACGCCCAGCCCCGACGGTAATAACAATCCCGTTATTACGGCCCTCATAGAGCAACGGGGGAGGATGGATTACGCCAACTCACCCACGAACTTATCAGGATTTTCGCCCCCACACTCCTGCCGGCAAGCACCTGTCCTGTGCTTGAAGGGCCAAAAACAAAAACCAAATCACCCAAGGCGAAAAGGGCCCGCAAGGACCTTAAACGCAAGCCTGCTCCGTCTTCGTCTTCGGAAGACGAAGGACGCCGCAGCTCCATCAATAGCAAGAACCGCTTCGCGGCTCTTGCCGACAACTACGACACCGAAGATGACGACGACCCCATGGATCGAGACAGCGACGAAAGCTCCAGCTTTCATTTCCTCCTCCCGTAAAACCCCCATTCAGAACCGCTAACGACACAAAAAACCCCTCAAACAAGTCGAAACTCCCATGCAACAACAGCAAGGGAAAACAAAACACTAACATACAACCCCCCACTGACAACAACAAAAAACCACAGACTGCCAAGGCGGAACCTAGGATTCCACTTATTAACTTTATAAACAAAACTCACTACCAAGAACTTCTGGTAGCAATAAAAAAGGAAAAAGTCAAGGTGAGGTAACTCATCAATAAATCATCATCAGAAGATCATCGCAGGTTTACGGCCTTGCTCGATAAATCCAAACAGCCGTACTACACGTACTGCTTACCAGACGAGAAAGGCATTTGCGTAGTACTTTGAGGCATCCCCGAATCCCTGGATACGGACGAAGTAAAATCTACACTTTCTGAGTTGGGCTACATCATCCAAGAAATCCACCGCATGACCAAAAGGGATAAGGACGGTAACAAAGTCCCAATCCCATTAGTCCTTGTAAAACTGCCCAACTCCAGGCGGTCCAAGGACATATATTCAATTAAATTCGTGGGGCTACTGCGCATTCGCGTGGAACCCCAAAAGCCCAAAACCAGGACATCGCAAAGCCACCGCTGCCAAGGCTTTGGTGATACCCAATCGGGCTGTCGTCTTGACGCCCGCTGCGTCAAGTGCGGCCAAAACCACCTTTGGACCGAATGTCAAAAGGCCGGCAACACCGCCACGTGCGCCAGCTGCGGAGGCTCGCACCCTGCTTCCTACCGGGGATGCGAGCGTCACATCGGTCATAACCAAGCACCCTCTGGTAAAACCCCCAAAGCCCTGGTTATCAACCAGGCTAAGACACAGCCATCTGCCAAAGCCTCTACCCCGGCAAAACCTTCCGCCGGACCCTCCCGGAACGCTGTCTCCTCTGCCCAGGCAACTAAAACAGACAATAACTCATGTAAAAAACTTAAAAAAGGACTAAATACGAAAACGCCATCAAGGCCATTACCAAAATCCTTCGAGGTCTTGCTGACGACACGGACTCCTCTTCGGATTAGTTCGCCCTGAGACCGTTAAAATCGTGACCTGGAATGCCGTGGGTCTCATATGCAGGGAGGGAGAATTTTTTGACTTCCTCGAGGACATGAAGCCGGACGTAGTTCTTCTGAACGAAACCTGCCTTAAACCCGGCGTCAGATTCTCGGTCCCGAGCTTTGCGTGCTACAGGCGCGATCGCGTCGGAGGAGCTGATGGCGGCGTCGCCATCCTCGTGAGGCGTATCATTGTCCATAGAAAACTTCAGCCATACAACTCCAACATTGAAAACATCGCCGTCGAAATAACCCTACACGACGGAACTCAACTACGACTTATTTCAGTTTACTGCTCCCCAAACAACATTATTACCCCCGCCGACCTGGTCGTCTTCTTCGAGGAGGCCGAACCTGGTGCTACCATCGTTGGGGGTGACTTGAACTCCAAGCACACCGCTTGGAACAGTCGAGTCTCCAACGCGCGGGGTCGCACGCTGTTTCGACACGCCCACGAGAATGACTATTCAGTCCTCGGACCCGACCAACCCACACATAACAGTGCCCTAGGTGCCCCCCACGTTCTTGACGTTTTTCTTGCGAAAAATGTTGGAGAATTCATGGAAATCTACACCGTGACGGCGTTGAGTTTCGACCATAACAGAGGAGATTCTCGGCTGGGAGGAAAACCCACTGAGCCGGGCATTTCGCAGGACAGACTGGCACGGATACCACCGCCGGCTCGGGGAGATAAACCGCTCCGCCCCTAACCTTAACAGTCCTGACGCAGTAGACCGTGAAATTCAAGTCATCACAAACGAGTTAAAAACTGGAATTAACATCTGCACTACTACAAGACACGAGAACCATACCGAACGGCGATTACCTGCTGACATCCGGCAGCTAATCAAAGATAAGAACCTACTGTCACACCGTGCCAGACGCAAAAGAGATCCTGATCTTAAACGCGAGGCACACACACTTATCCAACAGATAAAATACCGTGTCAGGGAGTACAAGAATGAAAAATGGCAAGAACTTCTCTTGGACATTAATGACGAATCCCCCGGCCAAGACAATTTGTGGCGATGTAAGAAGACACTTGCAAAGCGTAACGCCAGCATGCCTCCCATCCACGGGCCAAACGGCATGGCCTACACAAATGATATAAAGGTCTCCGCCTTCGCTGACACCCTCGAGAAGCAATTCTCCCCTTACGAGCTTCCAGAAGACGACATCGATTGGGAAATCGAAGTCGAACACTCCGCCAAACGCCAACTTCGCCGTAATTACCCCGACCTTATTCGTCCGACATCAGACGACGAGATTCAAAATGAGATTGTTCTTTTGTGGAAAAGAAAATCACCTGGTGAGCATGGCATTTGGAACGCCATAATGAAAGGGCTCCCGCCGTCTTATATAAAGTACATCACTAACTTGGTGAACGGTATATTACGGCTGGCGTACTTCCCGGACACATGGAAAAACGCGATTGTCATTCTGATCAGGAAAGCTAGGCAAAACCCGACTTTTCCGCAAAACTACAAACCGATCAGTCTGCTCTGCACCCTGGCTAAGCTGACAGCGGATAATTCTCACGAGACTGACAGAGCAGTGTGACGAAAATCATATTGTTCCCGGAATCCAGTTTGGATTCCGACAAGGACACTCCACAGAACAGCAGGCGCTCCGGCTCTCTGAGGCAATTCACAAAGAATTGAATCTGAGACACAGTTGTGCCGCAGTGTTCCTGGACGTGGCCAAAGCGTTCGATAAGGTCTGGCACCTAGGACTCATCTATAAACTGTTCCAACTTAACTTTAACCCCAATCTGACAAAACTAATATACAGCTTCCTCAAAAACCACACCTTCCAAGTGCGTATCGGCCGCAGCCTGTCTGCAAAAACCCGCATTACTGCAAGAGTACCTCAAGGAGCCGTCCTCTCGTCAACATTATACAATATCTTCACGTCTGACATCCCTCCGGACGACCTACACACCAAACACTTTGTCTATGCAGATGACACGGCAATTCTGACGAGTTCCCGCAGCTTAAATTAATCCGCCAGGTACCTACAAGACTCCGTAGACAACATAATTGACTGGATGGACAAGTAGAAAATAAATCAAGTAGTAGTAGTGGCAATAAACAAGGGGATCATCGAACTTTCCAACAGAAAAAAAAGATAAGGCAAATAAGGAAGATCAAACGGTAGACATGGAAAGTGACTTTCAAACAGGGACCAGGAGAAAGCGGAAAACAAAATCCAGGGCAAGTGACTCCTCATCGTCTAGTGAGACGGAAAACGAACAAATCCAGCAGAAAAAACCCAAGGGTAAGAAGAGGGAATATGCCGACGCTAGCATACCTATACAGAAGACTGACACCCCAGCACACACAAGGACCGATGCCCCCACAAAGACGGAACCCGAGAAGAAAAAAAGACAAAGAATACCACCCATTGTCATATGCGAAAAACAGAAGTGGACTGAGGTGACCAGGCTCATGAAAGAACGGAAGATAAACGTGCCAAAAGCAACTAACACACAGGATGGCGTAAGGATGTACCTGAGCACAGAAGAGGATTTTAGGACAACTACAAGAATGTTAAACGCGAAGAAGATACCGTACCACACGTACGCGCTAGAAGAGGAGAAGACGGCTAGAGTGGTGATAAAGGGCATCCCCGAATTTCTCACAAAAGAAGAGATAAAGAAGGAACTCCAGGAGAAAAACATACAACCCATCAAGGTCACCAGCATGATCAGAACAACCAGGACAGAGAAGGGTGTAACAAAAAAAACGCCGATGGCCATGGTCATCGTCCAACTGGAAAAAAACAACAGAAAATAAACAAGTTTTTCAATTACAGGATATCGGAAACTGCAAAGTTAGAGTGGAGACACAAAAATCCAGAGCATCGATCGGGCAATGCTACAATTGCCAAAAGTTCGGCCATGGACAAGGCAGATGTACAGCGCCCCCAAAATGCGTAAAATGCGGAGGATCACATGAATCCAGGGAATGCAGAAGACCGAGAGAACAGCCACCAAAATGCGCCAATTGCGGAGGGCCACACCCAGCCGGCTATAGGGAATGCGAGAAGTTCCCAAAGAAGAGAAACAACGATGATGAACCAAGAACAAGGGCCGGAATAAGCTACGCAGCCGCAGCTAGACCAACCGTAGAAGAATCAAGAGAAACACGAACAAATGGACAAGACGTACTCACAATGATGGAAGAAATGAAGAAAATTTTCCAGTCCTTCATGGGGCTGGCAACAAGACGAAACCTCGTGCATGGATAAGACGACCCCAACAACTTTGAAAATCATGACGTGGAACGCCAACGGGCTGAAGAATAAGAAAAACGAACTGGAATTACACCTAGAGGAGAACAACATCGACATAGCAGCAATACAGGAGACCTGGCTCAAAGAAGAGGACAATTTTAGGATCAGAAACTACACAGTACACAGGGCGGACAGGCCAGGAAGGAAACCAGGAGGAGGAGTCATAATCGCCGTGAAGAACCGACTAAAACACCAGCAGGACGACCCATACCAAACAGAGAACATCGAAAACATAACTGTATAAGTGGAAATGAAGGACGGAAGGAAGATACAGATAATTAGCGCGTATCGACCACCAAATAGAGAACTTAGAAATAATGACTTAAATCTTATTTTTAAGGACAACGTCAAGCCGAAAATACTAGGAGGAGACCTAAACGCCAAACATAGAGACTAGAACTCGAGAATCAGCACACCGAGAGGAAAGAAACTACAGGAACACGCAGAAAGAGGGAGATACGACGTAATGGGACCAACGGAACCAACCCATCACCCAACAAGAGGCCAAGGTGACGTACTGGACATCTTTATCCTGCAGAACACGGACATGGATTACGACATAGAAACAACGGAGGAACTATCATCGGACCACAACCCAGTGACGATAACAGCTGCTAGATGGACAGATAAGCCACAAACCAAGGCGAAGACAAAGACCAGCTGGGAGGGATTCAGAACTACTCTGACATCGAGGCCGGAAGAAGAAGAGGAAACAATAACAAGTATAGATGAGGAAGCAAGAAGAATCAGCAGATCATCGAAGCAGACCGAATCAACACAACAACAACAAAATGCAGAATCTACACAGGAGACATACCAAGAGGGCTAAAGGACAAAATACGGGAGAGAAACAGACAAAAGAGAAGGTACAGAATAAACTACGACCCAGGGGTAAAAAGGACGATCAACAGGTTAAGCAAAGAAATAAAAGAAGAATTGACGGAACACCGGAGCGAAAAGTGGAACAATTACCTGCAAGGATTAGACATCGACAAGAACACACACTGGCACATAATGAGAAGAATGAAAAAGAACACAGAAGGGAGTAAAGCATCACCGCTACAAGGAAGAAACGGACTAAAACACAGAATAGAGGACAAGGTGGAAATATTTGCGGATGCTATGGAGGAACAATTCACACTCAATGTAGACCCAGGAGATGATAGAGAATTCGAAGAAGAAATCAAGAAATTAGCGCAAGAAGTACGAAGACCACAACTAAACGAAGAGCAAATGAGGGAAACCACGACAGAAGAAATAATGGATATCATAGGAAGACTGAATACGAAGAAAGCACCAGGATGGGACAGGATCACGAACAGGATGTTAAAGGAGCTGCCAGAGGAGTACATAGACAGAAGAATGAAGAGCCTATTCAACAACATACTAAAGGACCAAAGATACCCGAGGGAATGGAAGAAAGCAGAGATCATATTATTACCAAAGCAAGGAAAGAACAGGAAACTCCCACAAACTACAGGACAATAAGCCTACTGAGCAACACAAGCAAAATCATGGACAAAAGGTCGACGTGCATAATATTTTTCGACGTAGAGAAGGCATTCGACAGGATCTGGCAGGACGGGCTTATAGCAAAAATGAACGAAAACGGATTTGGAAGAACCACCACAAGGATAACCCAGGACTACCTCACAGGAAGGACCTACAGGATCAGGATCGACGGAACCACATCAACGGAGAGACGCAACAGGGCAGGAGTACCATAGGGATCAGCACTATCACCGGCATTATACAACATCTACACCAGCGACATACCAAAAGGGACGAGACACTCAAGGACTTACGTATACGCAGACGACACAGCAAAAGCGGCAACATCAGCAAGGGCAGACCAGGCAACAATCTACTTACAACAGGACATCGATGAAATGAAAAAATGGGCCAAGAAACGGAAGATCAGGATCAACACAGAAAAGACACAAGCAATAGCAATAGGAAGGAGAAAAAGGACAAGCCAACCAGGAGACTACCTGTAGGAGGAACACCCATCAACGTAAAGTACCTAGGGATCCACATCGACAAGAAGCTAACATGGGGGAAACACATAGAGGAAACAGCGCATCAGCATGATAAATGCATTAATAGGAAGGAGGAGCAGGCTACACCTGAGGATAAAGAAGACGATCTACGAAGCAGCAGTAAAACCATTGATAATGTACGGAGCAAGCATATGGGGACAAGCAGCGGACACACACACCAAGAAATTAGAAAGGATTCAGCACAACGCCCTGAGAAGAATGACGGACGCACCATGGTACATGAGAAACGAGCAGCTAAGAAGAGATCTAGGGATACGCACTATAAAAGGGGAAATAATAAGGAGGACTAAGAAGGAGATAGCAAGAATGGAAAACCACAGGAACCCACTACTACGAGAGGCCACAAACTACGACGAAAACAAGAAACACAGGACGAAGAGACCCAGGATGGTACTACTGCAGACAGAAGAGGAAGTAACAGGTAACTTGAATATCTTAGTGAATGAAATATCTTAGTAAATAAAATATCTTAAGGAATAGAGTAGGGAAAATATTGTAACAGCGTAGGGAAAAGTATATGAAACATGGAAAAAAAAATTAGGGAAATAAGTATAAAAATATGGACTAGGAGTAAGAAATTTGTAAAAATTTAACTCTGACAATAAAGACATGAAACTGAACTGAAACTGATAGTGCACGGCACTTGCTTCGAACTAAGCCAAGATCCCATGACGTCTACACAGTGGTTATGTGTTAGAAGTTTCGATGTGAGAATATAGATGATTAAAAGATTGGAACTGAAAGTGAAAGTAACGAATGGGATGATAAGGGTGTGTCTGGGGAGAATGAAGGAGATATGATGCTATATATCGCCTAACATACCGATGAAGTACGTTAGAGCAGTAGCAGAGCTTTGCGGCTAGATGAGACAGTATGAACAGGATTTTGTGGTGGCTGACGACAAGAGTCCATGTGGTGGGCGCCGCTCCGTTTACGGATAGAATGGGAAATACATGGAAATTAGACAGTCAGATATAGAAATCACTTTTTATGCGACAAATGTGATGAGATTATATCGTGGGATGGAGGTGCTAGAAAAAGAGTTCTTAAGCTTTCATAAGTTTAAGTTCGACATTGGGGAAGTAAGTAATGGTGGCGGGTGTAGCAGGATATGGAGGAAAGCAATGTCTTTAGGGACGGGTTGGGTCCGGTCATGTGAGGCGCAACAGAGTTAAAAGAACACAGGGAGTTCCACAGGGATCGGTTTTAGGGACAGTACTGTGAAAGTGCTGCAGGGAAACTGCCAGAGAGATGTGTGATTTATACCTAGTTATAAAGGCACATGACATGAAGCCAATGATATCTAGGAGCAACGAGGTATTAAAGAGAATTGGCCAGTTGTATGTGGAGAATCATCTTTAGATTAATATTATAAAGACGGAGTCCTGAGAAAATTATTGTTAAATATTTGGGTATAGAAGAGACATGAATTTTTAACGAATATACTAACTCCGAAGGATGACAATTTGATGGCAGCTATTTCCAGCATTTTACTGAATATGGGAGTGCCAAGGATAGCCAATAAGAGTTTATTGAGGGCTGTGGTGAGGTTCAGTTTGTTATATGGTGCTTCGGTATGGAACAAGGCAATGCAAGCCTGATAGGCAAATCTTACTCAACCGTGACGGAACATGTTTTTTTGGGGCATATCTTTTAAAGATAGGAAAGATGATAAGTGCTTACTGTGTATAACTTTTGTTCCGCGGTTTTTGAGTATGAAAGGCAAAGCGAAAAGATCTTGGAGTCATCCTAGAAACGGGAAACGCTGTGAGAAGAATGATTAGGAGCCAATCAGTATGAAAGGTGAAAACGGAATATGTGATGGAGGTCATGAGAATGCAAAGAGGGGTGAAAGGAAATTGCTTAAGAAATGGGTTATGAAATGAGGAATCTGAACTGACCGAAGTGATACTCGACGGATGGTTCTGGTCACCGGAGAGTAACAGAAATGAGAAATCGGGTGGTTTTTGTGAGTAAGAGTCTGAAACTACTTAAAATATATTAAAAAAACATTTTTTAAAAAAAATATAACCGACTTAAAAATAATTATATCAAAATACAACTGTAGCAAATAAATAACACATTCAATGTTGTAAGGTACCTACCGAGGAAGTAAAAAATGTAACCATTAAAAGGTGCTCATTCTGTACAAATTAATTACCTACCAATCTAGTATATTTTTGAAGTCTGTGCCAAGCAAATCTAAAATGCTTCATTGCGTACTTATCTACTAATTCATCAAACTTGATTGTTGCTTGGCACCGACTTCAAAAATATACTAGATTGGTAGGTAATTAATTTGTACAGAATGAGCACCTTTTAATGTTTACATTTGTTACTTCCTGGGTAGGTACCTTACAACATTGAATGTGTTATTTATTTGCTAGAGTTGTATTTTGATATAATTATTTTTAGCTTTTTAGTTATAGGTAGAAGTCGGTTATATTTTTTTTAAAAAATGTTTTATTTTCAACTTTTTAGTTTTTTTGAACTCAGGTAGTTTTCATTCTTTATTTTGTATGTATAACCTTAATAGACAGAAACAGGTAACATCGAAAGCCTCAACATTACACAATTATAATTTATCATTTAAATTGACAGGTAAATCTTTACGAACAAAATGTACCAGTACGCGTTGACTTAATAAGCCCAAAATATATTTATGCCTTATGGACTACGCCATGTAACTTTTCTTCAACTTTTTTGACAACCCTGTATAACTATAGATAATTCCACTCCAACCTATGTACCAACCATCCTGTACATAAGACTGCCCACGGACAAGCATAAATTTGTTAGCTGTCTTCTGTAAAGTATAGGACAGAGTAGAATCCATCCTATATTTACGGAGTCAAATCCGTCCTATATTTCAACCATAGTATATAATTCCTTGTGGGCTACCCCATAAATTATTTAATTTTAACATTTTATGTTATCGCCCTGTGTAATATTAATTCCTCTCCACACTTTATGCAATTTCTTATAGGCTATAAAAGAAATAATTTTTTAATCACACTTTATAAATATAATTCAACTCCAGCATATATTTCAACCATCCTGTATATGATTTGCTTATGTCCACATCATGTAACAGTTTTTTAATCACCCTATATAATTTTAATTTCACATTTTTTTCAACATTTTTATACCACCAAACGTCCAGTCCACCCTATATTCCAACCATCCTGTATATACGGCTGCCTACGGACCACTATCATTCTAGTCCGTCCTATATTTCAATTTTCATATAAATGCAACTCCTTCTGCCACTTTACTTTGTGATTTTGTTTGCTATAACTAAACACCCTGTCTATAGGCCACCAAGTACCAGTTTAAAGTTTGACATGTGTTGTCACTGAATTTTCTATTAGGCCGGGAGAATGAGACAACAAAAAGTACCGTCTTCGCAAAATGGAAAAATTTGCATTTAAATAGATATTTACCTGGTATACAAACAAAACGAGCTTGGTACTCATTGATTTAAGGAGCCGAAAATACTATGCTTTACTACCTATATGGTTGAAATGTACATAGAAAATTTTCAAATTCGCAATTAAAACTTTCAGTGCCTAAAATTACCGCACTATTACGTTGGAATTAAAATATTTATGAGGAAATGTCTGTTATGTCATTTCGATGAAATTTTTGATAAGAATTTTGGAATTTTCGGCGATTATCTGCAAAACTGCAAGTTGCACGTCGCAGAAAAGTATATGAGATCACCTAAGGATCTTCCTTAATAGATTAAACGTTAAAAAACTATACACATCCATAAGGAGTTATCGAAAAATCGATTAAAATATTAGGGATATTGGTCGAATTCCATGCACGCATGTGTTCATTCACAAATTTTATCACTTTACCAATAGAATTCTTTTCTAAAATTTGAAGTTTCACCAATTCGGATATATACTCTATTAAACAAGACCATATTCATTCAAAACGGTGCACCACAGGAGGAAGAAATCAAGTAACATACATACAAAAAAAAAGCGAAAAAATACACGACGAATTGATAACCTCCTCCTTTTTGGAAGTCGGGTAAAAATATATAAAAAAATAACCAATTCCCTCTTTTACTCCCCAAACTATAAAACCTAAAATTTTCTGTTCACAGGAAAAATACGAAGAAATCCCTAATATTAATTTTGGGGGCCAAATTATAGAATTATTGGAAAATAAAAAATATTTTTTAACGCATCATGCATGATGTATATCAAATGAAAGAGGTTATTATGAAGAATACAAATGTATTTTTTAAATAAATTGTTTAAAGGATATTAACAAAAATATAAGAAAATTACTAATTCCCCGTTTTATTTCCGATCTATTAGAAAAGCCTTACTTGAACTTTAAGGAACAATAAGAAGATACCCCTAATATTAATTTAGGGGGGGATTATAGAATTACGCGGAAAATAAAAAAAATTTCAACGCATCATGCAATACATGAAATAAAAGGGTTCATTATGAAAAACATCAATATATATTTTTCATATTTTCAAAATAAATTATTTACAAGATATTAACAAAAATATATAAATTCTCATTTACGCTTTATTCCTGAAACCATACCACTTACCTAAAATTTAGAAAGTAATTAGGGGTACTGGGGCTCAGTTGAAATTTATAAGAAAAATTAGTAGAAAATTAAGTGGAAATAAAATTTTAAACGCATCATGTAATATATCTAATAAAAGGATCATTATGAGGATTACAAATATATTTTTTCATATTTTTAAATCATTTGTTTAAAAAATATTAACAAAAATATTAAACATCGACTTATTCCCCCTTTAGAAACTACACTATCTAAAATCTACAAAAAGATTTAATAATTTATTATATAAAACTTGACCTATTTTCCCCTTTATCTTCCAATCTACAGGGTATACAATTCAGATTATATAAGGCTTCCGTGGATGTTTATTAGTAAAATAAATCTCTAATATTGATTTTGCGGGCCAAATTAGAAAATGAAGTAGATGTTTTTATAAAAAGCAAGCGAATCATGTAGCATATAAAATAAAAAGTCTATCTGAGGATAATAAAACTCAAAACTCTATATAATTTAAAATATACTGGGGTAAAATAAGAAAATGCACTCAAACCCTGCTTGCCTGAAACTGCAATATTAAAAAAACATATATATATATATACTGTTATAAATTATCCATTCCGTCCTTGGCGAGTAACGACATCAATCGCTGGGAGGCAAAAAACAAGGACTGGAATCTTCTAATGAGGACAAAAACTTAATCTCGAAATAACTCGACAACTGTAACGTTGACAATCGGGTTTGATAGAAGAATTCGATGCAGATTTTAAAAGGAGCGGCCCAGCCTCGGAGAGTTAGTTAGTTATTGCGAAGAGCTTATTTCGTGTTATTATTTTGATATTCGAATCAGCTGTTGTGAATATTTGATGTAAATAAAAGTTTCTAGAAAGTGATAGTGAATATCAGTTTTTAATTAATTGAACCCACGGAGTTTATAACAACATTCAACATTCATTGTATCAAAATTCAAAGATGGTACGGAACCCTTAGTATGCGAGTCCAACTCGCACTTGACCAAATTATTTTTAAATTCGAAACAAAACGTACCTCTAAACGATCTAAGTCAATTTGTAGGTATAATCCTCAACAATTCCTCATTCAAATCTTAGATGATTATAGAAGAAAAAGCATTAAAAATATGAATGAAAGCTTATTTGAGGCTTGGAGTGAAGAAATCTATATATTAAAATATCGTTTAAACTAATGTAATCTTAAAATAAAAATTACAATTTTAATAGACCAAATCAACTGGGAAAATTTTTTAATTTAAATTTGTAGTTACTGTTATCTTGATCAAATATTGTTTTTTTTTATTGATTTGAGTTTTATTATTTTTTATATTTCGAATAAAGTTGTATTTTTCATGAAATATTCCCAAAAAAGATGATTATACTCATACCCAAAAATTAACTTAGATCGTGTTGTTTTGAAGTTAAAAAAATAGAAAAATTTCCCAGTGTTTTTCATCAAAATGAAGCATTTTAGTGAGCGTCGCAAAAAATATATTTTTAACGACCACACTAATATATATAAATAATTATATGGAAATGCAACTCTTAATATTTGTTGGAAAAATGTAACAAAATATGTAGTAATGCTTTTGGGAATGTCTCCTATATAAATTGTATTGTATTGTTACGAGAATTTATCGGACAGCTGGTGCAATCGGCCATCAACCAATTCGTTGAAGGGACATTATTCCGATAAATTCTACTTCTGGGAATCCGAAATGTTTTGTCTCTCGACAGGCGAACCTCTGCCGTTACTGGGAATTCCCTTAAAGCTTCCAGAACATGAAAGAGTTTCCCAATGGTTCGTGGACGTACCAGACAATTCCAAGATAAATATATAAATAAGAAACAGCTGGCGATAGAAGGGATTCAGTTTTCGTCGGTCGTATTGAATACTTAAGTAGATATAAATTGTAAATAGTTGTGTTAAAGTAGTGGAAATAAATTAGAGTGAGTTGGACTGTGTTTTTAAATAAATCCAAGAACTGAACTGAACCCGAGTGTGAAAATAAAAACATTACAGTGGTGACAGGTGTAGGTGTATTTGTGGAGTTTTAGAAATGAAAAATAAATAGACTGACAATGTTTAAAAACGTGAGTTAGGACCAATTGAAAGTGACTGACTTAAAAAAAAAAGAACTTGAAGAAAGGGATTTAGAAATTAGTGGGAAGAAAAGTGAATTAATACAACGACTACGAGATAAAAGAAGGTAACGATCCCGATACTTATTTGTTTGAAGTTTCTAGTAATGGGGACATGAGTATGCTATTGAAAAAAATGGAGGAAAGTTTAAAAGAAACATGACAAGATAAATTGCTAGAAAATTCTAAAAACTTGAAAGACTCGTTAGAAGATAAATTAGTGGAAAATTCTAAGACTTTAGAAAATAAATTACTAGAAAATTCGAAAACCTTAGAAACCTTACAAGAAAATACTAAAACCTTGGAAGACAAATTACTAGAAAATTCTAAAAGTTTGGAAGACAAATTACTAGAAAATTCTAAGTCTGGAAGACAAATTATTGGAAAATTCTAAATCCCTAGAAGAAAATTTGAAAAGCATGGTACAGAAAAATTCAGAAATGCTAGAAGGGAAAATATTCGAGAATGAAGCTCGGATGGAAGAGCTAAAGCAAACAATGGTCGAAGAGTCAGTCAAAAGTGAAACGCGGATAGAAGAGCTAAAGCAGACAATGTTCGAAGAGTCAGACAAAACTGAAACGCGGATAGAAGAACTAAAGCATATAATGGAGGCTGAGATCAGCAAAATAAAAGGGCAAGTAGTCACTATACAAAGGGGAGAAAGTCAATCAAAAATCCTCAGCAGAAACAGTCCAGAAGTAGTGGATTCAAAAATTGGCCTCGAAGGAGCAAGACACAAAATGAAACTTCCACAATTTGATGGGAAATCGTCATTCATGGACTAATTATAGGCGTCAATTCGAGGCTGCAGCAAAGTTAAACGGATGGTCGGCAAAGGAGAAGGCAATAGCATTAACCCTAGCTTTAAGAGGGGATGCTACAGATATCTTACAAACGTTGAATATCTCGGAGCAAGAAGACTACGAACAACTGGACAAACATTTAGAACTGAGGTATGGACAAATCCATTTGGAGCACGTTTATCACTCCCAACTGAAAAATCGTTACCAGAAACCGAATGAATCCCTTCAAGAGTTTGAAGCTGATATTGTCCGTCTGGTTCGCCTTGCCTATCCAGCCACACCGGAAAATGTGATAGAAAGGTTGGCAGTACAAGCGTTTTTGGATGGACTCCGGGACCACGAAGCCAGACAAGCATTGACCCTAGCTCGACAGACTCAATTAGTGGATGCACTGGCTCGAGCTCTAGAATTAGAGGCTGCGAAAAATACCTGCAGAGGTAAAGCCAGAGTCCGAATTGTTGACGGAGAGTCCGAAGATGGCGGAAACGATGAAGCCTCTGTAAGAAAGATAATAGAAGAAGTCCTTACCGAAAAAAGACTAGTTAGATCCGACATCTAACTAGTCTTTTTTCGGTAAGGACTTCTTCTATTATCTTCCGAAGTGTCGTAAGGTAGGACATGTCCAGAGTCGTTGCAAGGAGAGCAACGGAGTACAGACTTCCTCGTCGAGGAAACTAAAGAAAGTCAATATAAAGGGACCTTCGTCGACCTGTAACCAACAAGTCCCAACTACCAACGCATATGTCGCTTCACTACGCAACCACATTAACAGTGTCTTTGTAGATGGCCTTATTAATAGGAAGCAATTTACAATGCTGCTGGATACTGGTGCGACGACGAAAACAGTAATAAGACCCAACATCGTTTTAGAGACGATGATAAAACCAACAAAATGGCAACTGCGAACAGCGACAGGAGAAGCAGCGAAAGTCCATGGTGAAATAGAGGTTGAAATGACCTTGGGAAACACAAACTTACTACATCGGACATTAGTGGCAGACATCGAAGACGAAGTAAACATTGGAATGGATGTCATGAGCTCCAAGGGATTCCAGTTAAACTTCAAAGATGGAATTCTGCGTGTGAATGACGAAGAAGTGGTGCTTCATGGAAAAGATGACATAATGCTTCGGGCCATCTTAGCAAAGGATGTCAATGTTCCGGAAAGAGCTGAAATCATTATAGATGCTTGCTTAGATGAGAAAAGCTAAAGCTGGAACAGTAATGATGTTTGATCCCGAACTTAACGACGGAAATGTAGGCAGAGGAGTCGCACCGGGGAAGACTCTGTTTCGTGCCAGGGAGATTGTTCCAGTAAGAGTAATGAACCTGAATCATTACTCGGTTGTGCTAAAGAAAGGAACAATTTTAGGCCATTGTTCAACAGTTTTCTCTGTAGTCAGAAGCACACAGCGTGCAGAAATACCACCAGGTAAACTATCTGAGGAGCTGGAAAGACTCATCACCGATTCATCTAAGAAATTGAAACCAAACCAGAGAGCAAAATTGAGGGACATCGTTAGAAACTATCAGGATATCTTCGATGTAGGGAATGGCAAAAGAGGACGACTGATCTGGTTAAACATAAAATTAATGCTGGGAACCCTCAACCTATTCGACAGTCGGCGACAAGACTACCCCTAGCTAAAAGAGAAGAAGCCGACAGGATAGTCCGCGAGATGGAGGAAGAAGGTGTTATTGAACCATCCAATAGCCCTTGGGCTTCTCCAATTGTCTTGGTTAAAAAGAAAGATGGTTCGACCCGATTTTGCGTGGACTATCGGCAATTAAACCACGCTACAAAGAAAGACAGCTATCCCCTTCCAAGAATAGACGATACCCTAGATACGTTGGCTGGATCGAAGATGTTTTCCACCCTGGACTTGAACAGCGGTTATTGGCAGGTGAAACTTGCTAAAGAAGACCGAGAAAAGACTGCTTTTACCATCGGCTCAGGACTTTATCAATTCACGGTGATGCCGTTAGGACTGTGTAATGCTCCAGCAATGTTTGAAAGATTGATGGAAACAGTGTTAAAAGGGCTTTCATGGAAAACGTGCCTGGTGTATCTTGACGATATTATCGTGGTTGGATAATCTTTTGAAGACCACGTGAGGAACCTGGAGGAGGTATTTCGGCGACTTCGAAGTTTCGGACTAAAGTTAAGCCCGAAGAAGTGTCAGCTGTTCCAAGAAGAGGTGCAATATCTTGGACATGTGGTTTCCGCAGAGGGAATAGCTGTTGATAAACAGAAAGTCAAAGCTGTCCAGGAAAGGCCGATACCTAAAAATATCCATCAGTTAAGAAGTTTCCTGGGGTTATGCACGTACTATCGCCGGTACGTAGCCGGATTTGCCAACATCGCCAAGCCACTTTCTAGACTCACAGAGGAGAAGGTGCAGTACCAGTGGGACGAGGAATGTCAGAGATCATTCGAGACACTGAAAAGAGCATTGACCAGTGCCCCCATTTTAAGTTATCCCTTGCCTGATGGGAACTTCGTTTTGGGTACCGACGCAAGCAAAGTCGGAATTGGTGCGGTGTTTTCGCAGATCCAAGACGGTCAGGAGAAAGTCATCGGTTATTTTAGCAAGACCTTGAGCAAGCCTGAACGGAATTACTGCATTACTCGCAGGGAACTCTTGGCTGTGGTAAAGGGGGTAGAACATTTCTATAAGTACCTCTATGGTAAAAGATTCCTCCTGAGGACTGATCATGCAGCACTGAAGTGGCTCTTGCAGTTTAAAAACCCCAAAGGACAAGTGGCCAGGTGGATTGAGCGGTTGCAAGAATTAGACTTCGAGACTGAACATCGCGCGAGAACAAGCCATAAGAATGCTAACATCCTATCGAGGAGACCATGCCCTGATGACTGCAAACGTTGTCAGCGAGCTGGAGAAAAAGGGGCTGTTCTCTGTACAACTACCGCCGTCGATGACCCTTGGCAACCTGGGGAGATCCAGAGAGACCAAAAATTAGAGCCAGCACTAAAAGAAGTTATCCGGTGGAAGGAAGAACACCGCAAGCCTACGTGGCAAGAGATTTCCCAATATTCATCAACCATAAAGTCGTACTGGGCTCAGTGGAACTCCCTCATCCTGGAAAATAGACTTCTCAAGCGCTTCCTGGAATCTCCAGAGGCGGAAAACGGCAGAAAACAGATTGTAGTTCCCAGAAATAGGAGACCAGAGGTTTTACGAGAACTACATGATGGTACAACTGGAGGACATCTGGGAATAACGAAAACCCTGGGGAAGTTGAGAGAACGCTTCTATTGGGTAAACTGCCAAGTGGATGTCAAGGACTGGTGCCGGAAATGTACTGTTTGTGCAACAAGTAATGGGCCTCAGAAGCGTCCAAAAGCTCCAATGAAGCAATATAACGTGGGCAGTCCATTCGAAAGAATAGCCATTGATGTTGCCGGTCCATTTCTGAATCCGACTCTGGAAATAAATACATGGTGATGATTATGGACTATTTTAGTAAATGGGTCGAAGCGTATGCCTTCAAGAATGTCCTTGTCAAGGAATGGATCAGTCGTTTTGGTGTTCCCTTGGAGTTGCACTCAGACCAAGGTAGACAGCATTACACCCACAATCCGATGGAATGGTAGAACGGATGAATGGAACCATTAACCGCCATTTCTCAAAGGTAGTCTCTGACCACCAAAGAGACGGGGACCAGTATCTGCACTTGTTTATAATGGCATATCGTTCGTCTGTGCACGAGTCCACGGGTCAGACCTCTGACAGTATTATCATGGGACGAGAATTAAGACTAGCATGCGATTTGAAGATTGGATGTCCCCCAGGAGAAGAGACTGCAGGTGAAGACTGTCAGCCAGCTACGTCAAAAGACGACATCCACCAACGAGTCCGGTTAAACATCGAGAATGCCAGTGCCCGAATGAAGGAAGCCTACGACATCAAAGCCGAGGACGAAGAATTCCAAGTTGATGATCTTGTTTGGTTGTATAACCCGCAACGTCGTCGTGGATATTTGCTCAAGCTACAGAGATCTTGGGAGGGGCCGTACCAAATTGTGAAGAAAATCAACGATGTTGTCTACAGAATAAAGAAGCTGCCTCGGGGAAAACCAAAGGTCGTACATTTCAACAGGTTAGCCCCTTATGCCGGAAGTCATGACAGCGAAGATGACCAAGCCCAAGTCCGCAGCATCCAACCACCCGATGACGAGATGACCTTCGAACAGTTTATGGCACTGTATTCTAATGGGAAGAAAGTGCAGCACGACGTGACTACAGAGGAACCCCGAGACCTGTTTGAGGTGCCCATAGAATATGCCCTGGCTCATTGTGTGGTTCGAGATCTCCGGATGTCCAGAGGAATAGCCAAGGTGTTTGCCAAAAAGTACGCCAATTTCCAGAAGCTGCGGGAGCAAGATCCAGCGGTAGGGAAGGTCCTTCATCTCGAAGATAAACAACCAGTGGGTACCAGAGACATCTTTTATTTGGTAACGAAAACATTCTCGCGGGACAAGCCAACATACAGCGATCTTTGGAAGACTCTGGTGGAATTGAGGAATGTGATGATGGAGAAGAATCTGATGAAATTGGCGGTCCCAAAGATAGCCTGCGGGTTGGATGGACTGAATTGGAGGGTGGTGAGAAGTATGATGGAAACAATCTTTCGATTCAGTGGCATCGACATCCTGGTATGCTGTCTCAATATTCGCAGCCCAGATTCGAAAACCGTTAACTGTTACTTCCACCAAACTTCCTGATGTCGAAATGGAGAGTCCTGCAAATATCGTCACACCAGGAAGGATTCTAGGACATTCCGGGACGAAATGGTCTTAAGGAGGGGGCAATGTTACGAGAATTTATCCGAAAGCTGGTGCAATCGTACATCAACCAATTCGTGGAAGGGACATTATTCCGATAAATTCTGGGAACCCGAAATGTTTGTCTCTCAACAGGCGGATCGCTGCCGTTACTGGGAATTCCCTTAAAGCTTCCAGAACATGAAAGAGTTTCCCGATGGTTTGTGGACGTACCAGACAATTCCAAGATAAATATATAAATAAGAAACAGCTGGCGATAGGAGGGATTCAGTTTTCGTCGGTCGTATTGAATATTTAAGTAAATATAAATTGTAAATAGTTGTGTTAAAGTAGTGGAAATAAATTAGAGTGAGTTGGACTGTGTTTTTAAATAAATCCAAGAACTGAACTGAACCCGAGTGTGAAAATAAAAACATTACAGTATTATCATAATGTAACAATTTGTAAATATTATCATACCTTTTCAAAAGTTGGGTGTTTCAAAAAAACCGTTAATTGCTTTCTACGTTGATCTAGTTTCTTCCAGTCCAGGCCACCACTGACAATCTTCTCATCAGTGTCCCATTTCACGGACATATCAGTAAATACCACTGAGTCACTAATGTTGTAAAATCCTTTTGTCAGAAAACTACGTTGGGGATAGTTTATTTCGAGTATGGCTTCTTGGGCATCGAAAATTTCATCCTGAAATATTATAAATGTATGAAGATTTTAAAATTAATGTTGATATTGTCGACTATCAAAATTATATTTAAAATCTGACAAAACACGATCAAAAGTCTCAAGAAATGTATTCAATGACACTCATTTAGTAAATAACGATAGTTACGTTCAATTATCATGTTTTTTCATGTCCATTGCATTCATCTTAAACTAGTGAACATTATTTCTGCTCCAAGACGAGGCAACAGTCTGTACATATTACTACTACGTCACTGTACCCATTAGTAAACAGACGTCATTCGGTGACAAAATTCGCACTTGTTTCTTATTTATTTGCAGTTGGGTACGAAAATATTAGTGATTATTAGCACTGATTACCTACTTTATATACATATTTGGATTAGGATATTGTTTGTTTATATTTACGATTATATTCAGGGGTCGGTTGATCGAGGAACAACAATCACAAAGTTTGCAAATCAATTAGTTCTAATAGTTATCAATAACAAATTCAAATTAAAAAACATATATGTCTTCCATTTTTTGGTAGATACTGATTATTTCTGGAAATAGCCAAAGCTCTTCAAACTTTCACTCTATATGAAACAAGATTTTATTAATAGGATTTTATTAGCTTGACTTGTATGTATCTATGTAACGGAAACTTTCAACGTGATTTTCACCAACTTAAAGAAGCCTGATTATGTTGAAAATTGGCACACGTGTCAAGGGCCGATGACAGTACAATTCTTTAAGTTGAGTTTTCCCGTTTGTTGTCTTTTTGTCACTGTTCGTGCCTAAATGCCAAATTCGTCTATTAACTACTGCAATCTAGTTGGCAATAGTGGAACTTACGGTAACGAAATGGAAAGGTTCCGCAAAATGAAGTAAACTTTTTAATTATAAATACTTCATTATAAGGCTAAAAACTTAATTATAGTTTAAAAAAACTAAAAAATACGCTTTAATAGCAAACGAAACTAAAAAGCAGAAAACAATTTGTAATTATGAATAGTTTATATTACAGCCGTAGAAAGTCGAACAAACAATCATGATTAATTACCTCAAAATAAAGTACAATAAAATTTAGTTATTAACAGAATAATTCGATTTAAAGTAAAAAGCGTGGGGTGCTTGAAATATTAAATTCTACAATTATTCTATTGGCCACTATTTATAAGAGGAGAGTTATGCAAATATAGTGAAATGCACGCTTTTTAATTTGAATCGAAGTATTCTGTTAATAACTAAATTTTATTATACTTTTATTTTGAGGAAATTAATTATGATTGATTGTTCGACTTTCTACTAATTAAAAATTATTTTCTGCTTTTTACTTTGGTTTGCTATTAAAGCATTTTTTTGTTTTTTTTAAACTATAATTATTTTTAAATAATTTTGGATGTATAATTTCAATCGACGGTCTCTCGATTATATCTGAAGGTTTATTTGTTTACGGAATTACCATACGATTTAAATATAGATCTTGTGGGGTGAAATCACAAATTCTTTTATAATTACAATTTCATTGGTGACATTATGCATGTTGATCGAAACGATCTGATGTAAACAAGAAAGCTAATTCATATTCAGGACTTGGCATAGTTGTTTAAAGGTAACGTTGACCGTTCTAATCAAATACCTCAGCTGTTACTTCTAGGATAATTATTGTAACAGGAATTAAAGTCAGACCTAGTCCAGTGGAGCGTCTCTTTCTTTCCTCTCCCGTACAAGCCAGGAAGCTTCAAAGCTGTTGTTTATCTGTAACTACTAGTCAGTTACTTATGGCTTTCATATTTCTAGAAAATGAAACATTCATTTCAAATAGGAATCACTGATTTAGATGTTCGAACGTGTTACATGACTATTGCCAAAATAGATTGTGCATATAATATGTCAGTGCACTTATTACAAATTCCGTTAGTCGTTTACATGTAGCAAGTGAGTTACATAACCCAAAAAGACTTGTCTCTATCATATTAGAGTCAAGGTGGAGAACTAACTGGGGTCCGTTAGTATGATAAGTAAATAATAATTTATTGCAAAAGTGGATAGCTGTCCGTTCCACAGGTAAGCAATTACATATTTGTTCTTTAGTAACAACGAAGGCAGACCAAGGACATTTTAAGTATATATTCAATGTTGAATAATGTTAATAAACCTCCCTTGCCATTAAAAGTTTGCTAATCAAATAATAGAAGTTACTGGATCTTCTTGTGTTCGTATAGCGTAGATGTTTCCATGGTTCTTCAAATTATGTAACAAACTCTATGTTCGAGCCCGTTTTGCACATTATTGTCGTATATGCTTTATATGACATTGACTAGTTCTTCTTGCGTAGCCGCTTTAATAACTTTATTTGGGATATTTAATACCGTGACAAATATTTCTTTCTACCAATCCAACAAATTTCAAGGAGTTTGCCCCAAATATTTATAGAACTGATAGGATTTTGCTAAGGATAAATATAGCCCAATAGGACTTTTGCCGGATTATTGCTTCACCTAACCTCAGCTTTTCCTTATGTATCTCCCTTTACTTATGGTGTTTCCAGCTATATTTTGTCGTCAATGGGTTGGATTTTGAGGAAACCTCAAAACTTGGAATTTTAACTGAATAACGAAGCATCAGCATCCAACGTGATGCCTTAGCTATTAAGGTTACTCCTCGTGGCTAAGTTGCTTTCGCCTTTGCAAAAAAGGTTTTGATCCATGCTGTCATGGAGGCTGGTGAATGGTTAGCTAACATGTGTGATGCTTGGTTCAAATTTGTTTGTCCGTGGTTGGTCAACGCTGTAATAGCCTAACTCTATACCTTGATATCCTCTTAATATGCCTATTATGACATTTTCAATTGCAACTAAAACTTGGACAAACTTGTATTTTGTCATGGTTTACTTTAATTTTGATAACATGAATTTTGCCTTCGACAGTTGATTTTTTATCTACATCTGATATCAGTTATTTTATAGCGAACGACTCCAATTGGCTGTTAAATTTTAACTAAATGTTTTTGGTTACTTTTTGATTGATAGAATTAGATTGTTTGATTTTTCCAAAGAATTTGTCTTTATCTTGTGGTTCATCTTACCTTTTTTCGCCCAACAATTTCATTAAAGTTTTTAAATCCCTTGCCTTAATTGATTTGCTTCTATTTTCTCTGGTTCAGAATATTCGTCACATTTGCGTCCAACCATTGCTTTATCATATCGGCGTTATTTCCATTCGGTGCGTAGAATGTTCGGTCCTTTACAACAATCAGCTAAATAGCGCTATGTTGATATTTTTAATTTCAGCCAAATGGTCAGAGGAGTAGTTCATAATAATAAATACTTCACGTTCATTCATGTCACATATCCACTAACTCATCCTTATTAAGGACTTTGTTCACTAATAATACCGCGGTTTCACCTGCTGTCATTTTTGAATATTTTGAATATAATTTTCAAGATTAAAATAAAGTGTTTTACAATTTTCCTTAATTCATTTTTTAATTGCTTGTTATTACACTTCAAAAACAAAAACAACTATAATGCAAATTGGATTCTTTATAGCGCCATATATTTTTTTATTTATCAAATACTGCTATACATACCTTTTAGTTTGTTCTGGAGAAGTGCTATTAATGCAAAATTTTGATAGTTCCCTATACAATCGACTATAAGTCCCCCATAATTAAAGAAAAGCCTTGGCAACATATGTCAATATTTTTTATATATATACATATTCACATATTTTGAGCCACTAACATATTCTATTTATAGCGCAAAACAGTGGAGAATTCAATATTGAGGTGGTAGAAACGTACTTAATTTGATTTGTTTCTTTGAACGCAGTGCCCAAATTATAAGGATAAAAGTTGAATTTCGAAATAAATAAGTATACAGCGTCATGATAATTCAAAATCATATCAGTGATAAACATTATTAAATATTTTAATGAATTCCTATTCGGTCACCTTTGTTTTATTCACTACACTAATTTCGTATTCTAACCAGTTGTCTGAACTCAATTCTAGTCGACTATGTTGTTTAAATATTTGATCAAATATAGTGTACTCTGAGAGTAATTTAATAGTTTTGTTTCCATGGATAGCTGTTATTATATATTCCTGTCCTCCCCAAACATTGTGTATCTCCAATTCTCCTGTTATATCAAATTTAAATGGATTTTGTTTATGATAAATTCGCAGATGTTTCTTGTCCTAAAACAAATAAATAAATTCATTTTATTAGAATTTTTATAATTTGGAATCTATTCACCAAGGTGTCGTCATCGTCACTAGCACCATATTCATATTTGTGTAAATAGTCTGCTGCAATGGGTAAAAATTTATTTATGATTTCTGCATGGACTGTGTCTTTTTCCAAACCAGCCACTGATTCTGAAATGCATTTATATATGCTTTCCAGAACTTTTTCTCCATTATATTGTACTATAGCTGAACCTTCGCTAACTTGCCCTGTTTCCTAAAAAATGAAAATTTTAATGAAATAGTCCAAGTTTAATAGAATAGAATATTTGTAAATAGTAAATATGAGATAAGATATAGAACATTTATTTTTGATTTTATCGAAATTTTGGATTAGAACATTGAAATAAAAAATAAAGTTAAAGATAAAATCATCCGGTATAATGAGTAAATTAAATGAAATCGAAGGTGAGTTTTTTATATCAAGCAGTTAGATAGGAAAAAGTGAAATTTTAATGGTTTTTAAGGTGATTGAAAAACATTGAGAGTTGGCAAGAAATATTTTCGGGTAGTGTCAACGAAGAAGAAAAATTCTTTTAATTATTTAGTAGTATATATAACGTAGAAATATTGAAATACGTTAAAATCGGTACAAATTGGTTCCTGGAAGAAATTAAAACTAAGCTAACAAAAATAGCAGTTGAAGCAGTACAACTAGAATGACAAAACAAAATATTATTCACAAAATACATATATCCATTGATGCAGTTTTAACCCAGATGATAATATTAGTATGGAAATTGGAAATAAACAGAAATAGTTGTAAGAAGTCCTTGAAGAAAGAAATAGTGTGGTGTTAAAGAGAAACTTTGACTAATGTATTTGCCTATTTGTTAAAAAGACAGAATTTGAATTAATATGTACATTTCATAGATGACAATAATAAGAAATTGATGACATTAGAGTAAATAACGAATGTATGTGGTATAGCACAGGTCATTTACGAAAATACAAAATTAATAGTATAACAAAACCGACATCAACTTGTTCTAATGATAAAACATGACTAATTGACATAAAATTCAACATTTTTTATCGATCCGTTTTTGTTTTTTTTTACAAAAAAAACTCAAAAAATCGGTAACAATTTAGTTTTTTACCTTTTGCACAAAATTCACCTATGAAACCGTGTTTGCTACTATGGGCAATGTTAAAGAGAAATAAAAACCTACGAAATGAGCTACTATAAGCTCAACTTCGTTAATTGGTTTCTTAGATAATGGAATCTTTATCAAAAATTCCAAAAAAATAAATAATCCCTCATATATTTTTTTTTATTTTATAGCTAAAACATTCTTATTAACTGAAGCCAATTCATGTTCTAAAAATAAATACTGTAGCCTCGGTAGTTTTTGCAAAATTTCAGTCAATCCTATGGAAGACATATTTTTTTAAGATGCCGCCATATTACCTGACGGGATTACCCTAACATTATGAAGAAACCACCGATGGAAAGTAGAAGAGTTGATCTCGAGACCACTCATCTCACTTTTTCAAAATTTAAAGTATAAATACATATAAATACTGAAAATATTTGGCCATTTTCTATAATTTGTGGTGGTACCTGTGTAACTACATCCTTATATTAAATAATCTTGATGCAAATAATATGGATGTATGTAATAAATTTAGCAAAATAGAACACCTAAACTCCATTTAGCCACAAATGATAATGACGGAGCAATCATAATATGCAAAATGCAAAGGCTGTTGCAAGCGATTTTTCTATTTGTATGTGTTTCAACAAAAGATCAACACATATACATCTAAGGTAATTTGGCTTGTCATTAGTTAGTATTAATTAATAAAAATTTCTTAACAGTAATCCAAATTGGTCAATTACACATTATGTTATTGACCACGACCGGCTAACCATCATGTCGGTGTATTTGGTCATTTGTTTTGTATTTAAGGTTTGTTAGATGGGTTTTTTCATTATTTATATATGTTTGAAAATGATGCGCGAGGCATCGAAACTAGTCACATGTTTTAGTGAATAAATGTGTTAGTGATAGTAAACAAAGTAATTAGTTTCATTTCATCATAATAAATTAGTATTAAATACCCACATTTTTAAAAAATATTTTTTGATCTATGACTTAAAAATTTCATTCTGGCATTTCACAGTTAACGATTTCAGCTCGTAATCAGAAAATAAAATCAACCTACTCAAAATTAGTAGTAGTATTAGGTGTTATAAGTACCTACTATTATATTGCAAATAACTACAAAATATAAGTACATATTAATAAATCTTTAACAAAAATCTTAAGATTTATTATAATTTCATTAACTTAAATGAAACGCATAGTAAGCAATGACTGTTTCTGTTTTGTATGGAAAATATAAAGAAATATAAACACCTGCTGTTAATTAATGATAAATAAGTAACACTCACATTTGTTAAAAAAATTTCGCAGTGAATGAAGCTGAAATCTTGAATTTTACACATTGAATTTACAACTTATTTTTACCATCGTGTTATAATAATCTTACACCAAACAATATTCTGAAATGTCAAAATTCAAATCAAGGCCCTACATCAAAGATAGCTGTGAGTTCAGGGCTGCCAGATCTAACTATTTGTCTTAAATATTACAATTAGTGCATTAATTCACATTTTTTGTATTCTTATTGAAATTGTATGAAATTTATACGGAAAAAATTAAAAGAATCTTTAACTTGGAAGTATAACATTAAAATTAATAAAATAGTATTGTAAATGCAATTGCAATATAATTCTTATTTTAGTTGACAAATCATATTTACAAAGCAATGAAGATTGCAAACTTGCGAGATCCCAATGAATGGCCATTATTGTGTAATATAAATTTTCCTGGGTTCTATTTTATTAGCATGACGATGTATAATAACTTTAGGAACGGATCAAAATTTGTTACTTTTTAGTTTAATTCGTCTTTCACATTCGAGTCAATCCATCATACGATTTTCTGTCCAAGCAATCTGGCGACACTGTTAGTGTTATCTGTTTGGCGTTGACAGTAGGGACTTAAATAATGTTTTTTATTATATTTTATCTAATGAATGAACCAATATTATAAATAAATTTTAGCGTTCTGCACTGCAGGTCATCAATTGCTACTAAACAAAACAAAAATAAAGTAAATCGGTTGAGAAACAGAGGAGAAAATGGTACCTAACCGTTTTGTTTTTGCCTATTTAAATATAGATTTATACTTTAAATTTCGAAAAACTGAGATGAGGGATCTCCAGATCAACTCTTCTACTTTCCGTCGGTGGTTTCTTCATATTGATAGGGTCATCCGATGAGGTAATATGGCCTTTCAAAAAAATATGTCTTCCATAGGACTAACGGAAATTTTGCAAAAACCACCGGGGGTACAGTATTTATTTTTAAAACATGAATTGGGTATGAGAATATCTATCGCTTCAGTTAATAAGAATATTTCAGCTATAAAATAAATATATATATATATATATATATATATATATATATATATATATAAAAGCGATTATTTTTTTTTTTGGAATTTCGGGTAAAGATTTCATTATCTAAGAAACCAATTAACAAAATTGAGCGTATAGTAGCTCATTTTGTAGGTTTTTCATTTCTCTTCAAAATTTCCCATAGCAGCAAACACGGTTCCATAGATGGATTTTGTGTAAAAGGTACAAAAGTAAATTGTTACCGATTTTTTGAGGTTTTTTGTAAAAAAAAAACAAAAACGCATCGATAAAAAATATTGAATTTTATGTCAATTAGTCATGTTTTATGATTAGAACTCACTGATGTTGGATTTGTTTTACTATTAATTTTGTCACCAAAAGGGCTTTTTCTCCGTAAATGACCTGAGCTAGTTTGAAAGGTTTATTTTAATAGGGTTAGTTTTATATATTTGAAAATATTAAACTTGGATTATTAAGTATATGGATTTTTAATCATCATTTCAAATATAGAATAATAGAATACATAATAAGCCCAGAACCCAAGATCCTGAGAAAATAAGAGTCAAGAAGGTAAGAAAACAGCATATAGGAAGTGTTGTTTAATAAATTCCATAAAATGAAATTTTAAAATATTTCAACCAAAAAATATTAAACAATATTATATATATATATATATATATATATATATATATATAGATTAGGTTTTAATAAAATTATAATGCTTACGTGGTATTTGTAGTCAACAATAGTGATATGTCGCGTTTGTAAAGGGACCTCCAAAATAAGTATTCCCGACGTACTGCTATCTGGTAACTGCTGCCCTCTTCTAATATTACACTTACTGTCTAAAAGAGCATCATTTCCTTTCCAGAAGACCTTCAAATATCGATTTATCATCATACTGAAATAAATAAAACTTTAATTGTAATTCTTAACGCACAAAATGGAAAAATACTCATTTGTCTCCACATTAAAATCTATGCCGGTGTAATTCAGAACTGTGGGCACTGATAAATTAACATGTCCCTTCATATTAATTAATTCAGAAAAATCTACAGTGGAGTAAATAACACGGTTATTTTCTGGATAAAATCCTTCCAATCTGAAATAATAAAAAATATTATTATTTGTATGTCTGTGTTGTCTCAACCAACTCTCAATCTCAATCTCTTCTATGGTATTTTCAGTTCAAAATGAACATTAAGGAAAAATATATTAATGTGTTCAGAGATCAAGCAAATTGCTATTGGCGCCTGTTGCACTACTAAGATAATTACTAACCTTTTTTTATGAAGTACAACTATAGTGAAAGTATGCATTCAGTGCCTTTAATATCCCTAATTTGTTATCCAATTTTATTAAATACTAATGTTACCAACGATGGAACCGTCAACAACATCAAGAGCAGTTAAAACAAGAAATACTGGAAAAGCGCACATGTACAAAACCTATATATAACTGCAAAACACTCATTATTTTTACAGTTTCGAGAAAGCAAACATGAGACTAAAAACCCGCTTTAAACTAGGAATAAAGTTCTATTTGGAGTTTAAGCTTCTTGAGGATGCAGGTAGCTTCAACTAGTTCTCAAAAGTCTCCACACGTATTACACCCAACGAAATGGTCTGTATACAAGAGACAGAAACTAATGCAACACAATGATAACGAACTGCAAATCAAGAGACATACTACGAGGCTTTGGACCAAATAAGTATTCCTATATGATACTTAAATGGTTTACCAGAATAGCTCAACTCCAACCGTTTTTCATCAGCTGCAAGTGAGTTATGAGTGAAGGATCAGAACAAATCCTCACGAATACACTCTGACATCCTAAACGGGCAAAAAAGTCAGTTCTGATGTCTTAGAAGAATTATTCAAACGTAACAGAATGACCACATTCGTTTACTGTGTCCCACCAAAATAATGTTGCATGAAGGAGAAATATACACGAAGCTGTTTTTTGTACCAACAGAAGTATTTCGGAGGCACGCAGATATAGAATATGCTTAGCCACTATCTTCCTGGACAGAAACACGTCAATCATAATCATTTGGATATAAGTCAGCAAATCAGACATTTTTTTATTCGTCAATATAAAAAGGGCATAAATTAAATCTAAAAACAAGTTTTTGCTTTTAGGACCGAAAAAAACCCAAACTACACAGAAGGGCAACCATGATTGTTTGTCATTCCCAATAGAGCAGGCTCATTATCTCCCAACTATTGTTTTAAATTTAAACGCTTAAACAGAAGAGTCTAAACAGCTATGAACAATTAAATATAAATAAAATAATTGGTCTAGTGCAGGGGTTTCCAAACTTTTGAGCAGTCGGTGCACTTACAGGTTCAGTATTTTACCATGACGCTTTAGTCATGTTCAACGAGAAGGAGAATAGTGTTGTCTATTTCCTGCAGAACTAGTGACACGGCGCTCCTGTTTACTCTTCGCAATACCTCAGGTCGCACACTTTGAAAAGCCCTGATCTATTGTAAGAGAATAAAGGAAAAACAGAAAAAAAATACAAATCACAAAAGACAAAAGACAACTCACAAAATCGCTGTAAACTAAATTGTTAGGGAAAAAGTGACAAAACGAAATATATATATATATATATATATATATATATATATATATATATATATATATATTACAAGAAAATATCGGGACGCCGCCAAACTTCTTGGGTTACAAGGAAATACTCTTTTAACTTATTTTTGAGAGCTTTCGAAATTATTTTATTTCATCGTCAGTCAATATACTACAAATAACACAAATATTAACAATTTAGAAGTAAAAAACTAATCACTTACGTTAGTCGAGGTTGTGTAAGCAGAAAAACATCTTTAAACTTTAGAATATTCTTACAATTTTTTTTTTTTTTGCAACTCAACTAACAAAATTGTCACGTTGGCATATTTGATTTGAAGACATGTGATTATTCTTTGTAACTTACTGATATTACTAAGGAAACAAAAATTCATAGGGTAGCAAAAATGTTGAATTTTATTTAATCAATCTGAGAAATCTGTATTACATTCAGGTTGATTATGAGTGTATGAAAACTTATTCTCCATTTTCAGTAAGTTACAATAAATCTTAAATCTAACGTTATATATAAAATCAACTGTAGCAACTGCCCTGCTTCTTATTGGTCAGACGTCAAGAAATTTGAAACACCGAATGACCTTACACAAGAGTGATATAAAACTAAAAAAGGAAAGTTGTGGTTTAGCCACCCACTGTTTACAACATAAACATTCTCCTTCCTTTGAAAATCCGCAAGTTCTGGCCAGAACGTAACAGTTTTAAACGTAACTTCTTGGAGATTCAAACACTCATAATCAATTTTCCTTAATAATATTTCAATTTATCAGTAAGTTACAAAGAATAAATATAGTTTACCCGTACTTTAAAAAATATATATCACATGCCTTCAAATCAAATATGCAACAATTTTGTTAGCTGAATTGCCAAAAAAAAATTCTAAAGTTTAAAGATGTTTTTCTGCTTACACAACCTCGACTAACGTAAGTGATTAGTTTTTTACTTCTAAATTGTTAATATTTGTGTTATTTGTAGTATATTGACTGACGATGAGATAACATAATTTCGAAAGCTCTCAAAAATAAGTTAAAAGAGTATTTCCTTGTAACCCAAGAAGTTTGGCTGCGTCCCGATATTTTCTTGTAATATTTGAAAGTTATCAGCTGTTATTACCGAAATCAATTATATATATATATATATATATATATATATATATATATATATATATTTGTTTTTAAGTTTTCGCGGGCACTAAATGTATTAGATGGTTTCCGGGAATTCATCCGTGTAGTTGATAACTGATCCCTGCCGGGATCGATGGTAAAATGACGACGTTTCGGCAGAGTCACATCTGCCTCTTCAGGTCGGTTCGCTTAATTCTCGTAGCCTTCTGCTTTCGCTTCTAGTTACTCGAATACTGATATTTTCAGGAGCGCGCACGGTGTTATATAGTCGCTGCTCGGCGCCTATTGGTTGGCACCGTGAACGGCTGCGTGTGATTGGCCCTGGGCGCTCAGTGGGAGCGCCTCCCGCCTGGAGATTTATTTCCGGTTGAGTTGTTATTGGAGGGGTCCGGGCCGGTACGGTGTTTAATAGAATTTTCCAACAATTCGATAAGTTCTGGATTTCATTGCGTGCGTTTACACTGTGAGGCCTCTTCGCTATTTCAATTGCCTCTCTTACGAGTCTTGATTTCGTGTGTTCTATATTTGCCAGTACTCTGGTGTTCTCAAAGTCTGTTCGGTGTGACGTCGTGGTGGCGTGTTCAGCAATGGATGTTGTTTTTTCCTGCTTTCTTATAGCATTCTGGTGTTCATCACGTCTAGCTTGAATTCTTCTGTTAGTTTGCCCCACATAGGTGGGGACATCTAACGTGATGTCAGAAGAGATTTGGATGTTCTTAATACTAAACTCTTAGATATCCACCTACAGGTAAGCAATACACTCCACCCGATAATATGGGATGAATTTGATGAAATTAGCGAATTTAGGGCCGAAACGAATGCAGAGTTGACAACATTGCAACAACAGACAAAATTTAACAAATTGAAGCTCCAACAGAAGCCCTAAAACGAATTTTTCTCGGAAAATAACGGTCACAGTCTAACCTCAAGGCAATTGGAAACGAATAGAACCGTTTATAACTTATCTTCGGTCCAATTGAACTCTACCTCGATTGGGGTGTGCCTAAGGGATTCAATTACGCTATTGCTCCCTCTCACATACCAACAGAGAGCATAATATGTGGCGTGGAAACAGCAGTTTCAAAATTAGATGCGAACACCGCTGAAATAATTAGACAAGATGTGTCACGTGTTCTAAGAAAGTCTAAACCACCCAAAAGGAACTTATCTATAGAAAAAACTGAGGCCTTGAAACAACTGCGCCTCAACAAGGACATTGTCATTCTACCTGCTGATAAAGGAAATGGGACTGTAATTTTAGATACAGCGGATTATTCAAACAAAATTCAAATATTGCTACAAGATCCAGCATATAAATAAATTACTACTGACCCAACAACTTATCTAGAGAAAACAACCAAGGCCAAAATCCAAGCAAGTAGGATCGACAAAAATCTCCAACTGCAACTCATTCCGCGTGAAAAGTCATCGAAATGTCCGAAATTCTATGGGTTGCCAAAAGTACATAAAGAAGGTGCACCTTTGAGGCCAATAGTAAGCTCAATTGGATCCCCAACACAACACCTAGCCAAATACCTAGCCTAACAACTTCAACCGTTGGCAGAGGGGGCAGACTCATATGTCAAAAATTCGACACATTTCATCGAAATACTTAGAAAAACGGTTTTACAACCTGAGTGTCTTCTGGTCAGTTTTGGCGTAGTGTCCCTTTTCACCAACATCCCTATCGACGAAGCCTTGGATATCACAATAGAAAAATACAAACCACCTCAACACCTTGTACACTTAACAAGGCACTGCCTGATGAACACCTATTTTGTTTACGAGAACCAACGATACAAACAAGTGGAAGGATCTCCAATGGGATCGGCACTCTCACCAGTTATAGCGAACCTTTTTATGGAGAACTTTGAGGAGCTGGCACTAAGAACAGCAACTCTTAAACCTAGTTTATGGTTGCGATATGTGGATGATACTTTTGTGATTTGGCCTCATGGGAGGAAACACCTCAACACATTTTTAGACCACCTTAATGACATCCATCACAAAATAAAATTCACCATGGAGATTGAAGCCAATAATCAACTGCCATTCCTTTATGTTCTCATAAATAGGAAGGAAGATGGAACCCTTGGCCATACAGTATATAGAAAAGCAACTCACACCAACAGATACCTTCATGCTAATTCTCATCACCACCCAGTCCAACTACAAGCCGTCGTCAAAACTTTAGTAACCAGATCACAAAGACTAGCTGACCAGGACAACATCAAACAGGAAATGAACAGTTTAAAAACAGCTCTGAGACAAAACGGATTTACAGACCGAAATATTCAAAGAGCCCTAAAGTCAAAACCGAGACGAACAGATGAGGAGCATGAAACACCAATAACCAAGGCTTATTTACCGTATGTCAAGGGTACCACGGACAGTATTGCAAGAATTCTAAGGAGACACAATATCGATACTATTTTCAATACAGACAGAAAAATAAGCACGGTGTTGAGGACTCCGAAGACGAGGATCCCTTTAGAACAACAGGGAGTGTACGAGATTCCATGTGCAGACTGTCACAAAACCTATGTGGGACAAACTAACAGAAGAATTCAAGCTAGACGTGATGAACACCAGAATGCTATAAGAAAGCAGGAAAAAACAACATCCATTGCGGAACACGCCACCACACGTCACACCGAATCGACTTTGAGAACACTAGAGTACTGGCAAATATAGAACACCCGAAATCAAGACTCGTAAGAGAGGCAATTGAAATAGCGAAGAGGCCTCACAGTCTAAACGCACGCAATGAAATCCAGAACTTATCGAATTGTTGGAAAATTCTATTAAACACCGTACCAGCCCGGACCCGTCCAATAACAACTCAACCGGAAATAACAAACCAGCAGGCGGGAGGCGCTCCCACTGAGCGCCCAGGGCCAATCACACGCAGCCGTTCACGGTGCCAACCAATAGGCGCCGAGCCGCGACTATATAACGCCGTGCGCGCTCCTGAAAATATCAGTATTCGAGTAACTAGAAGCGAAAGCAGAAGGCTACGAGAGTTATGCGAAACGACCTGAAGAGGGCAGATGTGACTCTGCTGAAACGTCGTCATTTTACCATCGATCCCGGCAGGGATCAGTTATCAACTACGCGGATGAATTCCCGGAAACCATCTAATACAGGTGTTATTTTTTGGAAAAACTCTCGGACACGCCGGGATTTTTTTTAGGACTGCGGTTTTTGTAATGATAAACTCATTTATACAGGGTGAGCCAGAAATAAACTGCCACCATCAACTTCATTTTCAAATGGAAACATTTGTTTTTGATTTTATTTTTGAAACCTTGCATTGAATTCTAGGTATTTTTCATGTACAATGTCCTATACCGAAAATTAACAGTTATTAAAAAAATTACATTTCTTTCTAAAATTAAAAAAACAACGGTAAAAATAAGGCGTTTTTGGGTTTGAAAGTAATTATTTACGTCTAGTTTTATGGTTGTTGACGGTATTTTAGTGGCATGAATGGAAACCCTTCTTTAATGGTGGATGTTTTAACACTTGCTTATTTCCATAGAAACTGTACTATAATTTTACTTCAAATAAGTAGTTGTCAAGTGCAGTTGCAAAGTTTCAAAGTATGGCGCGTTTAACTGAAAAGCAGCGAATAGAAATTTTAACGATTTTAGGATATGGCGACAGAACTCAAACACATGCTGAAGTTTGCGAATTGTTTAGTATGAAGTACCCCAAACGACCTATTACACGATTGGTAGTTGGTAAAATAGAAAAAAAGTTTCTAGAATTTGGCCACTTAAGAGACAATTACAAAACCAAACATCTTCCAGAAAATACTCGATAAAATGTTTTGCTCGATTTACAAGAAAATCCTCACAAATCCACTAGGCAAATAGCCGCTGAACAGTGAATAAGTAAATGTTCTGTTCTAACATGCTTGCATAGAAATAAATGGTACCCATACAAAGTTCAATTAGTTCAGGAACTTACTGAAGATGATTTGGACCTGAGAGCAGAAGTTTGCGAAATAATTATGGATAGATGCAATGCCAACCCGCACTTTTCAGTGAGATAGTTTTTTCCGACGAGGCAACATTTTGTTTAGATGGTTCAGTAAATAGGCAAAATTTCGATATTGGGCATCAGAAAACCCACATTGGATTATGGAAAGTCATACACAGTTTTCCAAGAAAGTTATCGTTATCGTATGGGCCGGAATTGTGGGTACTTCCATTGTTGGTCCTTTTTATTGAGGGAACACTTAACTCGGAAAAGTATTTAGACCTATTAAAAAATGATATAATACCCTATTTAACCAAAACTTTACCCGAATGGTGAAAACCCCTATACACTGGCAGATTCGGTATGATTTTAACAGGATGGACGCCCTCGCACTATTCGCGAACAGTGCGAGATTATCTTGACAATATTTTCCCAAATAGATGGATCGGAAGGAGAGGTAATTGCGAATGGCCAGTTAGGTCTCCAGATCTAAGCTGGAAAATATCGAGAAATTAAAGAATAGAATTAGGGCCGAAATACAACGAATCCACAAACGCTAAATGAAGTGTTAAGAGAATTTGAAAACGGTCTTAGGTATTGTCAGGAAGTTAATGTTCAACAATTTGAACATTTAATTTGATATGCTGATGTTTTTTTTTTCTTCAATTTTGAATAAATGTAATTTTTCAATATCTGTTAATTTTCGGTATAGGACATTGTACATGAAAAATACTTAGAATTCAAAACAGAATTCAAAAATAAAATAAAAAATAAATGTTTTCATTTGAAAAAATGAAATTGATGATCGCAATTTATTTCTAGTCCACCTGTATGAATGAGTTTATCATCACAAACACCGCATTCCAAAAAAAACCGAAGTGTCCGAGCGTTTTTCCAAAAAACCAGCACCTGAATTTCAAATGAATTTGTTCCAACCCAGGCATCCTCACTTTATATATCCCAAATGTAATCTGTTTCCGTACAGATGAACATTTTCATCTTACAAAGATACTCGTAATATGTATCACATCATAAATGCAGTGGCATAGCGTCACAGTAGATCTTAATGATGCAGTATTTAAGCTAAACCACTGTAAAATATATTTTGGCAAGTAAATAGTAACCTTCACGAAACAAAGTTTTAACCGTAAATTTAGGATTCACTTTCATTTGAGTAAATAGTTAAATATTGTTAACAACATGAGAAATGAATGAAAAAAATGTGTCCAAACTCTTTCTGAACACCTGCAAACAATTATCATCTTATTAACATGAATGAATTACTCATATAAATAACAGTAACTGACACTGAAACACATATTTTAAATGCTATTCATACATTATTTACTACAACAAGTATATATTTGAGGTCCAACTTTTATTAAATTTTTAAATTACAACTTACAGATAAAATATAAGAAATGTATTATACTTACGTTACGTTAAATCTTTCTTTCTGAGGTGTGTATCTGATTTTTGTTACTAAAAATTGTTTGTCTTCAAATTTCGGTGTCTTTAGTTTATAAACAAGGTCAACATTATTTTGGATCAATTTCATGTTTCCAAAATTTTTGTAAATCAAGCTATCCCATTCCAGGTCAACAGTACCTTTTAGATCCTCAGTGTTCACTATGTCTACCTAGTAAAAACAAACAACAATTTCCTAATTAATGATTCACGAGATATAAGATTAAATTGTTCTTAAAAGTCACATACATTGAAAGTTTCTAATGATATTGGGCAATCTCGTAACAGCATACCTGAATTTGTACAAATAGCTGTTATAAATGTAAAAGCACAGTTTTGCACCCTAACACCAAACCTTCATTTTAAACACTCAACGACGTTTCAACAACTGTAAGTTGACGTCATCAAATTATTGAGGAAATTATTAACCAGAGAAATAAGCGAAAGTGCAACATAATCATTTTTGGTATTGAAGAACAAGATCAGCAGGAATCTTCGCAAGTTCCCTTAAATGCTGATAAATCTGCTGTTATTCAAGCGATTGCGCCCGATTACTTCCAGAAATTAAGCCTGTTAGGCTTGGTCAATTTGATCAGCATAAACGTCGCCCTGTGAGAATTAAATTAGATAGCTAAGATGCTATTCACAGTATAATCCGGAAAGTCAAAGGACTAAGGATTCATAGTGAATATAGGAACAAGCCTATATCAATTACTTCTGATCTTACACCTCGACAATAGGATGGCAGGAGCTGAAGGACGGTGAACAGTCTGGGGAAACCAATTTACGGATTAAATACATCAAGGACCTTCCTCAGATTGTGGGAAACTAACGAAGCCCAACAGTTCGCAAATCTTGGTGGGTTACTACCAGAATGTTCGCGGCCTCAAAACAAAAGTTGATACAATTTACCCGTCGGTCTCGGACTGCGAATTTGATTTGATTGCTCTTCCTGAAACTAACTTAAATTCAAGCGTGAACAATAGTGAACTCTTTTCGACGCAGTACAATGTTCACAGGAAAGATCGGAAGCTTGATATTGTTGATCGTGTCAGTGGCGGGGGCATACTTTTAGCAGTGAATAACAGATTTATTTCAAGTGTTGTGAACTGTACATATATGGATACCAGCTTTCCTGAGATCGACCTTCTTGTTGTTAGATGTAATTTTTGGCATAAATCATCATATTGTTACGAGAATTCATCCGATAGCTGGTGCAATCGGCCATCATCCAATTCGTAGAAGAAACGTTACTCCGATATTTCTGGGAAGCCGAAATATTGTTTGTCTATCGGCCCTAGGCCGACCGCTGCCGTTACTGGGAATTCCCTTAACGCTTCCAGAACACATGAAAGAAGTTTCCCGATGGTTCGTTGACTTGCCAGAGACTTCCGAGAGAAATATATAAATAAGGACAGCTGGCTATGGGATTCATTCAGTATTCGACAGCCGTATATTTAAGTAGAGATAAATTGTAAACAGATCTGTGAATATAAATTATGTTAAAGTAGTGGAAATAAATTAGAGTGAGTTGGACTGTGTTTTTAAATAAATCCAAGAACTGAACTGAACCCGAGTGTGAAAATAAAAACATTACAGTGGTGACAGATGTCGGTGTATTTTTGGAACTTTAGAGGTGAAAAATAAATAGACTGACAATGTTTAAAACAGTAAATTTGGACCAATTAAAAGTGACGGACTTAAAAAAAGAACTTGAGGAAAGGTATTTAGAAATTAATGGGAAGAAAAGTGAATTAATAGAACGGCTACGACATGCCCTAATAAATGAAGGTAGGTAATAATCCCGATACTTATTTCTTTGAAGTTTCTGGCAATGGAGACATGAGTATGCTATTTAAAAAAATGGAAGAAAGTTTAAAAGAATCATTACAAGACAAATTGCTAGAAAATTCTAAAACCCTAAAAGATAAATTGCTAGAAAATTCTATAAACGTGAAAGAGGCGTTAGAAGATAAATAGCAGAAAATTCTAAAATCCTGGAAGACAAATTATAGGAAAATTCTAAATCCTTAAAAGAAAATTTGAAAAGCATGGTACAGAAAAACTCAGAAATGCTGGAACAGAAAACATTCGAAAATGAATCTCGGATGGAAGAGCTAAAGCAAACAATGGTCGAAGAGTCAGTCAAAAGTGAAACGCGGATAGAAGAACTATAGCATATAATGAAGGCTAAGATCAGCAAAATAAAAGAACAGTTAGTCACTATACAGAGAAACAGAGAAAAGGGGAGAAACTCAATCAATAACCGTATACAGAATCAGTGCAGAAGTAGTGGATTCAAAAATTGGCCTCGAAAGAGCAAGACACAAAATGAAACCTCCGCAATTTGATGGAAAATCGTCATGGACTAATTATAGGCGCCAATTCGAGACTGCAGCAAAGTTAAGCGGATGGTCGGCAGAGGAGAAGGCAATAGCATTAACCCTAGCCTTAAGACGGGATGCTACAGATATCTTACAAACGTTGAATATCTCGGAGCAAGAAGAGTACGAACAACTGGTCAAACATTTAGAACTGAGGTATGGGCAAACCCATTTGGAGCACGTTTTCACTCACAACTGAAAAATCTCCACCAGAAATCTAATGAATCCCTACAAGAGTTTGAAGCTGATATTGCTCGTCTGGTTCGCCTTGCCTATCCGGCCACATCGGAAAATAGTGATAGAAAGGTTAGCAGTTCAAGCGTTTTTGGATGGACTGCGGGAAAACGAAGCCAGATAAGTTTTAACACTAGCTCGACAGACTGACTTGCTCGAGCGCTAGAATTCGAGGCTGCGAAAAATATCTGCAGAGGTCAAGCAAGAGTCCGAATCATGGACGGAGCATCAGAAGATGGCGGAAACGATGAAGCCTCTGTGAGAAAGATAATAGAGAAAGTCCTTACCGAGAAAAGACAAATGAGATGTTGGAAGTGTGGTAAGGTAGGACACATAAGGAGTCCTTGCAAGGAGAGCAACGAAGACCCGACTTCCTCGTCGGAAAACTACAGAGGGTCGATGAGAAGGGACCATCGTCTACCTGTAGCCAACAAACTCCAACTATCTACGCATATGTCGTTTCGTTACGTAACCAAATTAACAGTGTCTTTGTATGTTGCTTTATTAATAAGAAGCAATGTGCAATGCTGCTGGATACAGGCGCGACAAAAACAGTTATAAGGCCCAACATCGTTTTAGAGTCTATGGTGAAATAGAGGTTGAAATGGTCTTGGGAAGTACAACCTTCCTACATCGGGCATTAGTGGCATACATCGAAGACGAAGTCATCATTGGAATGGATGTCATGAGCTCCAAGGGATTCCAGTTGAACTTCAAAGATTGAATTCTGCGAGTAAATGACGAAGAAGTGGTGCTTCATGGAAAAGATGGCATAATGCTTCGAGCCATCTTAGCAGAAGATGTCAATGTTCCGGAAAGAGCTGAAATCATTGTAGATGCTTGCTTAGATAGGAAAGCTAAAGATGGAACAGTAATGTGATGTTCGATCCCAAACTTCACGGTGGAAATGTAGGCAGAGGTATCGCATTGGGAAAGACTTTGTTTCGTGCCAAGGAGACTGCGCCAGTAAGAGTAACGAACCTGAATGATTACTCGGTTGTGCTAAACAAAGGAACAACTTTAGGCCATTGTTCAACAGTTTTCTATGTAGGTAGAAGCACACAGCATGCAGAAATACCACCGGTAAACTATCTGAGGAACTGGAAAGACTCATCACCGAATCATCTAAGAATTTGAAACCAAACCAGAAAGCAAAGTTGAGGGACATCGTTAGAAACTACCAGGATATCTTCGATGTAGGAAACGGAAAAAGAGGACGGATTGACCTGGTGAAACATAAAATTAATACCGGGGATGCTCAACATATTCGACAGTCGGCGAGAAGACTACCTCTAGCTAAAAGAGAAGAAGCCGACAGAATAGTCGGCGAAATGGAGGAAGAAGGTGTAATTGAACCATCCAATAGCCCTTGGGCTTAATAGCCCTTGGGCTTCTCCAGTTGTCTTGGTTAAAAAGAAAGATGGTTCGACCCGATTTTGCGTGGACTATCGGCAATTAAACCACGCTACAAAGAAAGACAGCTATCCCCTTCCAAGAATAGACGATACCCTAGATACACTGACTGGAACTTGCTAAAGAAGACCGAGAAAAGACTGCTTTTACCATCGGCTCAGAACTACCAATTAATGGTGATGCCGTTTGGGTTGTGTAATGCTCCAGGGACGTTTGAAAGATTGAAGACCACGTGAGGAACCTGGAGGACTAAAGTTAATCCCGAAGAACTGTCAGCTGTTCCAAGAATAGGTGCAATATCTTGGACATGTGGTTTCCGCAGAAGGAGTAGCTGTTGATAAACAGAAGATCAATGCTGTCCAAGAGTGGCCCATATCTAAAGACATCCACCAGTTAAGAAGTTTTCTGGGGTTATGCACGTACTATCATCGGTATGTAGCGGGATTTGCTAATATTGCCAAGCCGCTCACTAGACTCACAGAGGGGAAGGTGCAGTACCAGTGGGACGAGGAATGTCAGCGATCATTCGAGGCATTGAAAAGACCACTGACCAGTGCCCCCATTCTAAGTTATCCTTTGCCAGATGGGAACTTCGTCTTGGATACCGACGTAAGCAAATGTCGGAATTGGTGCGGTGCTGTAGCAGATTCAAGAGGGTCAGGAGAATGTCATTGGCTATTTCAGCAAGACCTTGAGCAAGCCAGAACGGAATTACTGCGTTACTCGCAGGAAACTCTTGGCTGTGGTAAAGGGGGTGGAACATTTCTATAAATACCCCTATGGTAAAAGATTCCTCCTGAGGACTGATCATGCAGCACAAGTGGCTCCTGCAGTTTAAACACCCCGAAGGACAAGTGGCAAGGTGGACTGAGCGATTGCAAGAATTCGACTTCGAGACTGAGCATCGCGCTGGGACAAGCCACAAGAATGCTGCAGAGATCCAGAGAGTTATCCGGTGGAAGGAAGAAGACCGCAAACCTACGTGGCAGGAGATTTCCCGATACTCACCAACCATAAAGTCGTACTGGGCTCAGTAGAACTCCCTCATTCTGGAAAATGGACTTCTGAAGCGCGTCCTGGAAACTCCAGAGGAAGGAAACGACAAAAAACAGATTGTAGTTCCAAGAAATAGGAGACCACAGCTTTTAAGAGAACTGCATTATGGTACAACTGGAGGACATCTGGGAATAACGAAAACCCTGGGGAAGTTGAGAGAACGCGTCTATTGGGTAAACTTCCAAGCAGATGTTAAGGATTGGTGCCGGAAATGTACAGTTTGTACAGTAAGTAATGGGCCTCAGAAGCGACCAAAAGCTCCCATGAAGCAATATAACGTAGCCAGTCCCTTCGAATGAGTAGCCATTGATGTTGCTGGTCCATTTCCTGAATGCGACTCTGGAAATAAGTACATTGTGATGGTGATGGACTATTTCAGTACATGGGCAGAAGCGTATGCCTTGCCGAATCAAGAAGCCTTGACCGTTGCTGATGTCCTTGTCAAAGAATAGATTAGCCGTTTTGGTGTTCCCTTGGAGTTGAACTCAGACCAGTGTAGAAATTCCGAGTCCACCCTTTTCCAAGACGTCTGCAAACTTTTGAAGATCAATAAAAAACGATGGAATGGTAGAACGGATGAATAGAACCATTAATCGCCATTTGTCAAAAGTAGTCTCTGACCACCAAAGAGACTGGAACCAGTATCTTCACTTGTTTCTAATGGCATGTCGTTCATATGTGCACGAGTCCACGGGACAGACCCCGGCAAGCGTTATTATGGGACTAGAATTACGACTACCATGCGATTTGAAGTTTGGGTGTTCCCCCGGAGAAGAGACTGCAGGTGAAGACTATGTCAGCCAGTTACGTCAAAAGATGGACGACATCCACCAACGAGTCCGGTTAAATATCGAGAATGACAGTGCCCGAATGAAGGAAGCCTATGACATCAGAGCCGAGGACGGGGAATTCCAAGCTGATGATCTTGTTTGGTGGTATAACCCGCAACGTCGTCTTGGATATTCGCGCAAGATACAAAGATCTTGGGACGGGCCTTACCAAATTGTAAAGAAGATCAACGATACTACTGAATAAGGAAGCTGCCTCGAGGAAAACCAAAGGTGGTACATTTCAACAGGTTAGCCCCTTATGCCGGTAGTCATGACGGCGAACTTGACCAAGCCCAAGTCCGCAAGATCCAACCACCCGATGACGAGAACAATTTATGGCACTGTACTCTAATGGGCAGAAAGTGCAGCACGACGTGACCAGAGAGGAACTCCGTGACCTGTTTGAGGTGCCCATAGAATATGCCCTGGGTCATTGTGTGGCTCGAGATCTCTGGATGTCCAGAGGAATAGCGAAGATGTTTGCCAAAATGTACGGCCAGTTCCAGAAGATAAGGGAGCAACATCCAGTTGTAGGAAAGGTCCTTCATCTCGAAGATAAACAACCAGTGGGTACCAGAGACATCTTTTATTTGGTAACGAAAACATTTTCGCAGGACAAGCGATTTTTGGAAGACTCTGGTTGAATTGAGGACTGTGATAATGGAAAAGAACCTGATAAAATTGGCGGTCCCAAGGATAGCCTGCGGGTTGGATGGACTGAACTGGAGGGTAGTGAGAAGTATGATGGAAGCCATCTTCCGATTCAGTGGCATCGACATCCTTGTATGGTGTCTCAATATTCGCAGCCCAGATTCGAAGACCGTTGACTGTTACTTCCACCAAACTTCCCGTTGTCGAAATGGAGAGTCCTGCAAATATCGTCACACCAGGAGGGATTCTGGGACATTTCGGGACGAAATGGTCTTAAAGAGGGGGTAATGTTACAAGAATTCATCCGATAGCTGGTGCAATCGGCCATCATCCAATTCGTGGAGCAACATTACTCCGATATTTCTGGGAAGCCAAAATATTGTTTGTCAATCGACCCGAGGCCGACCGCTGCTTTTACTGGGAATTCCCTGGAAGCTTCCAGCACACATGAAAGAAGTTTCCCGATGGTTCGTTGACTTGCCAGAGAATTCCGAGAGAAATATATAAATAAGGACAGCTGGCTATGGGATTCATTCAGTGTTCGACAGCCGTATATTTAAGTAGAGATAAATTGTAAATAGTTCGGTGAATATAAATTGTGTTAAAGTAGTGGAAATAAATTAGAGTGAGTTGGACTGTTTTTTAAATAAATACAAGAACAATATGGTATAGTTGTAGATATTCCACCTGATATTGACCTGAATTATTTTGAGCAATTCTTTGAATCCTTTGATCAACTAGAATTTATGTGTAGGGATGAGGTTATTTTTTTAGGTGATTTTAATATACCTGCCTTTGTACATCACGATCCAAATAACGGATAGTCCTCAATAATGAATATTTTTTTAGCAATTTACAATTTACACCAGTTTAATGATGTTAGAAATTCCATGATGAGGTTGTTGGATTTGGTTTGCTCCACTTTAGTTAATATTACTCTCTCATATGATTGTAATGCGGTAGTTCCCGAAGATACTTATCATCCAGCATTAGTTATTAACTTTTCGACTCCAGAACCTTATTTTAACTTTCGGTCTAATCCATGTCCTAATTCATATAGCTTCGCTATATAAATATCTTTCTTGTGTAGATTGGTCTTTCCTAAGATCTTTTACTAACGTAGATGCTTGCTTAGAGGCTTTTTATAGCACTTTATATAATATCTTTGATGCGCATGTTCCGCGGTTTAATTCACACAAATGTATATTTCCGAAGTGGTTTACCTCTGATAATCAAAAATATCAAAAGAGAGGCTAGGTTCCATAAGAAATTTAAGAAGTCTCATAATATCACTCATTTCGAAGAATTCAAAGATTTAAGAGCAGTGGTGAAAAGACAAATTACCACAGCATATAAGGAATATGTGGAAAGTATTGAGTCTTTGATTCGAGTTGACTCGAAAGAATGCTGGTCATTTACTCGTGATAAAAAGGCCATATCCAGAATTCCTGGCAATATCACATTTAGTAATGGGATTTTTACGGATCTGCAGGATATTGTTAATGCTTTTGCTAATTTCTTTCAGAGTCCGTTTGGGCAGTCCAGTCTCTACATTAACTGTGTTAGCTCTGTTGGCCCGATCACCACGCACGTAAATTTGGAATTACCAACTATTCCTGAGCTAACTGATAAATTGGTATTCTACTTGGTAAATTGGCTAAATTTGGATTCGGTAGTCAACTAATTACTTTTTAAATTTTTATTTTAACAACCGATTCCAGTCTGTTTTCTATAAGTGCAAAATAATGTCTTTTATCAAGAAGAAAGCTTGTCTAGATTTTAATTATATGGTAAGCGATGCTTGCCTTCCACCCACGAATTTCATTAAGGATCTTGGTGTGTGGTTTGATACTAAGTTGAATTTTTACGAACACATCTACCTTAAAATTGCCGAAGCTAGTAAGTGTAAATCGTTTCGTAGTATAGATGCTCTAAAAGTACTTTATTTTTCTTTCGTACGCTCCAGGCTAGAATATGCCTCGATCGTATGGTGATCAGTTTACAATTATCAGAAGTTAGCATGAGAAAGTGTACAGCGAAAGTTTTTTAGGTATCTATGTTTTAACATTGATGGAGTTTATCCCAATAGAGGAGTTAATGAGTAACTTATGTGTAATAGATTTAATGTGGAAATTTTAGAACTCAGGCGAATAATATTATCGCTCACTTTCCTATTCAAGCTTCTGCATAATAAAATAGACGCAGTGAACTTGTTATCACAGCTTAATTTCAATGTGCCTTCTGTTTTTCTCAGAGATCCAGTGGTTTTTAGGTATAATCGTTACAAAGCTAACTTAAAAATAAACTCTGTATGACACAAAACGTCAACTTCATTTGTAGGTAATCTGATATTCATGTAGACTATTTGGCTGTTATTTTGAGTAGGGCCAACGCTTTATTTAGTTCATAATTTTTAGTTAACTTTGTAACTTTATACTTGTTATCTCAGTTAACGAGTATTTGTTTATGTTTTTGGTTGTATCTATATATAGTATTTTTTGCTAGCTGTTTTTTGATGCATACTTTAATATTGTCCTGTTAATAGTTTTGTACTGTTGGGCCATAAAGCTTTATTTATTTATTTACTTATTTATTTATCAAGGAGTAAACCAAACCAAATCGAAATTACAATTTTCTTTAATTTATACCGACCACTAAACTGTTACTTCAGTAATTAGTACAAAGGGTAAATTCCAAGTACCTGTATTCTAAATGGCAGATTTCACAGATAAGGCAGATTATATATAATCCAATTATGTAAATTAGGATAATCCTTAATTACCTACCTACTTTTACCTTATTATTATAGAGAAAGGACATTTTTAAAACATATTTTATTGATTCTTAGAAAGTACACTATACAATGGGCTGTATGGGATAGGCCCTTATCTGAATTCATTAGTTTATTATTTTTAAATTATTATGCTTTCATAAGAGTCCAGTTCCCTCTAATTATTTACTTGTTTAACTAATTTTAAAGTTAAATCTACAGAGTGGTTGCGTTCTAAAACATGACGTGCAACACTAGCCGCTTCATCCTAATTAATTTATCTATAATATCTGTTGGATAACCATTACATGCAGCTATTTCTTTAATAGTTTTCTTTTCATTTTCAAATCTCTCTTTATTGAGAGAGAATGTCAACAATCGATGTACAAGGAAATTAATCCCCGCCATTTTATGGTTGTTGACAGTGAAAAGACGTATTAGGTAAATATCTATATGTGCTAGTATCCTTCCTATATACATCAAACTAACTTATTATTATCATTTCTTAAAACTAATACATCTAAAAATGGTAGAGTACCCTTATGTTTCTGTTCATATGTAAATTTAATAGAAGCAAACCTATTGTTAAGATACATAACAAAATTATTAACATTGAACTCATTAGTATTAAATAGAGCAAATATGTCGTCCACGTATCGTATCCATACCCTAGGAAAACACTGGGAGTCATTTTTTGCTTCAATTTCGAACCTGCCCTTGAACAAGTTGGCAATGAACGGCGACAAGGGGTTTCAGATTCCCGTTCCTTCCTTCTGCTCATAAAAGCAACCACCAAACTGATTACGAACAGTCCGTATTCAAAAAAGCATGCAAATATATTGTAAGTCCTGAGCTGAAACGAAGACTACATGTTTCTAATCCAACGATCCCGGAATTATATGGCCTTCCAAAAATTCACAAATCTGGAAAAACAGTACGTCCGATTGTTTCAGCGATAATATAAGTTAACGAAGTGGTTAACAAAACGATTCGAAAATTTACCTTATCCGCAGCAAAACTTTTGCGTAACTTTAGAGTTTATTCAATCTATACAAAACGTTTCGGTGCAACCTGGAGAAATTTTGATATCGTTTGATGTTAGTTAATTATTTCCTAGTGTACCCATTCCGCAAACTCTGAAGTACTTGGAGGACTTACTGCGTGAAAACTCTTTTTGTGAGGCAGAAATTAAGTTAATTTCCCTCACAAAATTATGTTCCTTGTCAACTTGTTCATGGGCAGGTCCAAAATTGAAGCAAAAAAAAGTTTTTAAAGAACTTGGTATGAAGGCGGTGTATAGAACAACTACAACACAATTATTGGGCAATCCTAAAGATAAACTTGCTGGTTTCGAGAAGTCGGGTATTTATGAAATCAAATGTAACGATTGTGATTTAAAGTATTATGGACAGACACGCAGATCTATCGGTACCCGTTTCAAAAAGCATGCTGCCCATTTGAAATACGGAAGAGGGGATAAATCTAGTGTTGCACATCATGTTTTAGAACACAACCACTATGTAGATTTAACTTCTTTAAAATTAGTTAAACAAGTAAATAATAATAGGGAACTGGACTCTTACGAAAGCATAATGATTTATAAAAATAATAAACTAATGAATTCAGATAAGGACCCTATCTCATACAGCTCATTGTATAGTTTACTTTCGAAGAATCCATAAAATAAGTATTAAAAAAAAGTATTAAGGATTATCCTAATTTACATAATTGTATTATATAAAATCTGTCTTGTCTGTGAAATTTGTCATTTAGACTCCAGGTACTTGGGATTTACCTTTTGTACTAATTACTTAAGTAATAGTTTAGTGGTATAAATTAAAGAAAATTGTAATTTCCATTTAGTTTGGCTTACTCCTTGATGATGACAACTTAGAGTTGTTGAAAATAAAGGTTTGGTGTTAGAGTGCAAAACTGTGTTTTTACATTTGTGACACACCAAAGGTTCCACAGCATTTCCATTACAAATAGCTGTCAAAACTTAATCTGTCTTAATCTATCAGTCGGAGGTGGGAACTATTTCTCAGCCCCCTCCTTCCTAACATAATCATATCAACAATTGCCATCTGATTCATTGAATTTTGTACAATTTTGTAATGACAATGAAACATTTGTTAATGACAAATTAGAACAATCATAGGGCTCTCCATGCCATTTCATAAAAACCACAAGTTCATTGAATTTTGTACAATTTTACATATCAGTGAATCATCTTCAATCAGCCTCAACACGTTCTGTGCTCTTAGAGAATGCATTTTTCTAATCCAATTTCTGCTAATAATCATTTTTACGATATTAGATATTTTTTAGGATTACGAAGGAAACGGTAAATATCAGGAAATTTATCATAGCTTCTAACTGATATATGTGAATAGGCTCGATTACACATTGTATAGTTGACATGGCTATTTATTTTCAGACTATTTTTCTCCCGAATTGTTGCTTTGTTATAAACTAGTGGAAAGAAATAAAAGATAATTTTTTTTCAATTGTATTTGCCTTGAAAAGGATCGTACTGGAGTTTTAAATTATTATTTTAGTCTACGAAATTATTTTTTTTAAATCGGTTACAACAGCATCAAAGACAGCGACACCAAGTACGAAACATTTCTTCCCGAACAGTCATCAACCGTCTTCGCGAAACTGGGTTAAATGCACGACATCCTAATCGTGTACCCATTTTGACAGCGAGACATCGCCGAACACGTTTAGCGTATGCTAACGCAAATCGGGCTTAGACATTAAGACAATGGGGAAATATTTTATTCACTGACGAATCCCGGTTCAACCTTCACGGGAGCGACCGACGTCTCCTTATTTGGCATCGTAGTGGGTCAGTCATGGTCTGGGGAGGCGTTTCGCGAGATTGATGATTGTGCGCGAAAACTTGACAGCTCAGCGATGTATTGACTAAATTTTGAGACCAATTGTACCGCGCAGACAGCAAAATCAGCGAGCGTTTATTCTAATGCAAGATAACGCACGTCCACACCCAGCCAACATCACCAGATCCTTTTTTGAACGACATGACATCACCCATCATGGAGCATATTTGGGACATAATGGGTCGTCGTTTGTGCAGAGAGTAACCAAATTTGCAGAACTTGGCCGCATTAGAACGTGCACTTCTACAAATTTGGAAGACCATTCCGCAATCTCAGATTGCCCGCTGCATCAATATGACTGCACGCTTGGCAGTTGTTATTGAGAACAGGGGTAGCAATACCCGTTATGAATATAATTGACGGACGGGCAGACGAACACACATACACACACACTCTTTAGAGAATGAGTTTGGAGTCATTAAATACCGAGGTAGTGACGAGCCTCCAGGTCTCATTTCTCCTCAAGAAACACACACACACACACACACACTCCCACACACACAAAAGAAGCGTAAATCCGAACCTCCATGTCGTACGCTTTGGGTAATGCTCATGCCGATGGTAGTTTTTGTTTAAAAATTATAAAAAAAATTCAAAAATTTTTCTCAATTTTTTTTCCACATCACGTTTATCAATTAAAATGCATACAAAAACTGAAAAAATATATTTTTTGCATTTTATTAAGGATTATGATCATTTAAAGTCAAAATCGTGATCCTATTATTAGAAAACAAAAAAACGGCTTATAGATTGTGGAGTTTTTATGGGCATATTGAACTGTAAAAGACACACTTAACGTTACTGGTTTTCTCGATGCTTCCAACTTAGCGCCTGATGATCCCAAAAGCCACCAAAAGTCCTTTTTTTCTTGATTTTTCAAATTAATGTAAAGATTAAAAAAATTCCAAAAACAGTAGCTGGTTTTTGTGGGTTGTTTGTTCAAGATTTCAAAACCTTCCTTAATTTTCTTATCCGATCACCGGTTGCTGAAATATTGATGGTTAAAGGCAAAAAGATCCTTTTCCATTCAAAGTTCGATATCTCAGCGAGAAGTGGTCGTATTGAATTTTTTCAAAAAAGCAAATTAAAGCTGAATGAACAACTTACCCGATCCATATAGTGGTTTAGTTAAAAAAAGTTCGTAGACCAAAAAAAACAAAAAAATTTGAAAACATTTTTTTGTGTTCTTTAGGATTGAGCGGTACACGTTGCTTGAAACATTTTTTCATTATTTTTATGTTTTCTTGGGAATAAAACCACAATCGAAATAAAAAGTTGTGTATTGAAAGAAAAAACCAAACGTTTCAAAGTCGATTCTGACTTCGTTATCAATAACTTTCTATGTATTGTGTATTGTATTCTATATATATGGAGAGAGAAGTTATACTTTACAAGGTAGCTCAAAAATTTTCGGAAATAATTGTTGTATAGCGTAGACCGTACGCAGTGGCATAGCTGAAATTTAGGGTGAAATAAAGGTATAGTTAGATGTTTAAAAAATGTTGAAAAACCTGTTATATGGGTGGCCCATAAGCACTTGCGGTTTGGTGAAATATATTCGGGTTTGGAGAATTTATTGTTATGTAGGTTTGTTCACAGATGTTAGAAAAAATTGTTAAATAGGATAGCCTATATGTTTCATAAGCTATTTTTTGCACATAATTGTACATTCCATACACGGACCACGGATAACAACTAGTATTGAATAAAAGCTAAGTGATGCAGGTATCTATTTGGTGCATGCGGTGAAACCTATATATACCATTTCTGTCAATGTAGGGAGATAAAACGTATACCAGATTTTGAGTCAAACTATAGCTTTTGCATCAAAAAAATTCAGCCAAATCAGTTCAGTAGTTCTTCCGTGATGCTCAAACAAACAAACAACCAAACAAACAGACAAACTACAATTGTATAATAGTATAGATATAGATATATAGATACATAGATACCGTGTAAATTTAAATATGAATAGATACTAGCTGCTCAACTTAACTCGGTTTGTTGTTTTTGAAAACTTATAACAATTTGGAACTGGTACCATGACATTTTAGGAAAAAATAATACATTATACTTACCATTCCCCACAACCCATATTTCTTCATGAAATAAGTTGACTTATATTTTAGTAAATAATTCAGATGTTTCATTCGTTGAGTATAGTCCAAATACGAATCAAAACTGTGTACCTCTCCATTTTTACTTGGAACTTTGAAATTTCCGTCAAGTCCAATAACTGCCACACCTGAAGTCTCATTTTTCGGAAGTCGCAAGGTTGTGTTCATACCAAGGCTAAAAGTTTATATTACGTAAAAATTATTGATCAGCGGATACAGATGGACATGCTAGGTAGAAATCTATAAAGTCTTTGACAATTGGGAAGTCTCACAAGTTATGTAGTAAATGTAGAAAATATCCTCTATAGTTCATTAACTTTTAAGTGCCGTCGGACATTGTGAAGAACATCTGATGTTATTCAGATATAATCACCAGAAATAAATCTGTTTTTTTTTTGCAGTCCAATTAATACTAGGAAAAGTTTAATTTAAATAAATACTACGATACAAGTCATGCATGCGGAGTTCCCTCTTGCTGGATTTTCGGATTTGGATTTTCTACATGACATTAGTCGATTTCCACAGTTCCTTTCAGCGCAGTCTTGACGACATTCTGTAAATAGTCTACGTCTCTATCTACATCTTACGAAGAAAATTGGTTCAGTTTATTTATGTGGTCACCAAAAACACAGATACAGATGAGGATGTTGAGTATGAACTCAGGTAGTTCTACGGATTATTGACGGACAAATAACAATCATTTCGGTTGACATCCGCGTAGTTCGGATTAATTATATAATTAGTTATGACATTCCCATATATTACAAACAGCCGTCGGTCGTTAACCTGATTCAGTTTTTTGGGAAGTTTAATTTTGTATGGCTGGAACATACTATTTTCCAAATTCTCTTTATAAGTTGGATTAATAACCAGTTGGCCCAAAACAGCTATTTCTACAATTTCATTTCTCAACGGATTTTCAACTCTGTCCTCATAGTCCCCACAAAATAGCAAAATTCCATGCAAATTGAAGAATAGACCTGCTTTTGTATAAATGGGTTCTAAACAATATGTGTAATATTTGCATCCATCTACGCCACATCAGTAAATTCTGGATTTTTTTTATAAACAAATAAAAATGGAATAATTTACATTTTGGCAGTTTTTTCTTTATATGTTCGTTCCTATTAACTTGTATAAAACAAGTTTCTTAATAAATTTTCTTGAAGATGAAAAACATGGTATTTTCTCGAATAAGTTCAATATTTGATACAGAAGATTTACCCCAATTTTATCGAAACTGTGGAATATGGCAGAGTTTTTATGGTAGTTACTCGTCTTCTAAGTCTGTATTGCTGCATTACGAAAGCAACAATGAATTTGTTACTTGAAAAAATTACAAAAGCTGGTAAATATGAAATAACAGCTGCAAATGTTTGAAATTGTTTCTGCACATAAAGACATCTCAAAGGTGAAAACTAGATTTTTGATATTATAGCGTGTTTTTTCTACAAATAAAAACTTTGTATACAAATTTCAGTTATGTGGTAGGTATTTAAAATATTGTAATTCTATAAAATGGAAAAGAAAGATATTTTCCAAATCTTTAATTTCCTCATTTGAAAATCCATTTGAAATAAAACATTGTTAGAAATGCATCCCGAAAATTAAATTTTATTTTTGAAATAAGAAAAATGCTTTAATACAGTGCAAAGATATTTAAAAAATACATTGTACAGATTTGGCAGTTGCTTCAAGTTTCAGACTAATTTTAAAGCAGACAATTTATTACTACTCTAGTAGTGCACTGCCCCATCCTCTGGAGGATTAAGTACTTTAAGGATAGCATCGTTTTTCAGGATACGGTCAAAATTGCCTCATACAGAAACATTTATATTGTCTAGAATCTATTCCACATATAAAAAAGATCTATTCCCCATTTTGCAAAAAAGCTTAATTTGATTTAACCTGTTCAAAGTATTAATATAATAAACTATATCTACAGATTAGATTGAACCAAAAGAATAGAAAAGCACAGAAATTACGAAATCTCCCAATCAACGACGACGAAAAACTGAAGTTGTCCACTGATATATCATGTTGTTATAAATTCTTTGTGGGCTAAAAACAATCTTTACACCGATAATAAATCGTCTTTATTTCCACATGTAAAATCCGAAACACTATTTTTCTTAGACTAACAGAAACGTTTTAAACGAACATCCGCTCTTCCATTACTACTACTCACACTGTGCGGCGACATTTGTAATCCATCTCACAGTTGCTTTCGATGACTTCACGTTAATACTCTAAATTTTGGTCTCTCTTTTTATTTCCGTAATTCCTCTATTAGTAACGTCAAATTAAACATCGTAGCACTGCTCCCCTTTAATTTTGATCGTCCCCATCCGAATCGTCTTCTCCATGATAGGGAGCCAGTCGATCCAAATAGATCACCGTCATCTTGGCCCTCGGAATTCAATAGACACATAGTTGCTCTTAACTACTTAATATGGCTCATCCGACCGACTGAATTTGCGTTGAGATCGTAGCGAGTCCTCATTAGATCTGCCTTCGGGGTAGTTGGTGCGTGGCCCGCATGCTTTGTTGGAATTAGTAGGCATAATCGTTAGCTTCATGTGACGGTTCTTCTGGCGAGCCAAAGGCCAAATCACATGGTTGTGAACGGCTGAGCGATAGGCCAACAGGAACAGAGGAATATGGTCATCCCAGAAACACCGGTTGTTGCTGACGATCTTTGATAGATGATTTTGTACCAAGGTCCGGTTAAATAATATTCTGGCTGGACAGTCCTGTGCTATTGTGAACGGCTTTTGTTTTTTATTTTAATTTATTTTACAATTTTTACTGATAGAATAGCTTATTTAGGTGCAGTCTTCAAATGTAATGTTAGTTTGAAGCTGGTAGACAATGTAACTCGTTCCTCGAATAAAATAGGGCATTTTACTTTTAAATAATATTTATTTGACCAAAGTTTTGCATATAATTCCAACTTAGATAGATCCACTATATTGTAGACGATTTGAGTATCATAATTTGTTAACATTGACATTCAATTATTAGCCTTTTCCCCGCGGAATCTTATAATATATCATTCATTATACACTTTTAAGTGATATATCGTAATAGGACACAATTTTCAAATCTTATAAACTTTGTTTGATAACAATTTGAGTTATTATTAAAAACAAAATTTATATTCTTTTGTCAAACCTAGTATACAATTTGGAAAAATGACATGAATATTTATTATAATTTTTTTTGTGATTCTTTTAGATCCATTTTATAATTCTAATTATTTCTGTTTTATATGAGTTTAGAAATTATCAAAAATAAATGTATTTTACTTTTAACAAAACTCAGATTTGCTAACAAACCTCGTATACAGTTGAAAAAGTGACATGTAATGATTACAATATACGTTTCTGACCATGGAAATCGTTTTATGATGAATAACTTGTGATATATTTTTTGAAACCTAGTATATAGTTGGAAAAGTTACATAAATGCTTATTAAACATTTTTAGTACAATGGCATAATTAGATGCACTTTTAAATTCCAATTACTTCTATTTGATAACCATTTTAGATATTAACAAAAGTAAAGGTACTTCAATTTTCAACAAAATTCCTATTTGATACATAAAAAATTAACATGTAATGATTACAGAATACGTTTTAGACCATGCAAATCCGTTTATGAAGAATAACTTTTTCTCTTAATATTATTCATAAAACAAATTATTTATGAAGACACACTGTATATATTGAGAATCATCAGTTTGAAGCTGATTAACTGACATTTATTTTGATTAATCCAATTTCTTTTCAAGTTCCGAATGGAAAAAAGTTTTTACCGAATTTCTAAAAAACAGTACAATGTCGTTGAAAAAATATGGGACCACTTGGGGACCCCCCGGAACATGATCCAGTATAAATGGTCGAAATTCCATGAGACGTTTTCGAGTAAAAATATTTTTCAATATTAGTATTTTTTAGTCCAAATAACTTTCTTATTTTAACTGGCAAACCTTGTACTTGACTACTTAGTTTTTTGTAGATTTTTATTACCAATTTATTGTAGCCGGTGTTATATTCCTATTCATAGATTATTAAGTTATTTAGAATTTTTAATAAGAATTGCAGTTTAAATCGTTATTCCAATATAAAGAATTAGTAATTGTTGAATCTAAGACAGCTAGAACATAGTTACTTTACCATTGTTATTGTGATTTTGGCAAACGTTTAATTTTAATAACTTTATTTATAAGAACGTTTTAATAGATCCTAACAGTTGAACAATGTGAGGAGACTTCTGTGCACAAAATCATTTATTTGTCTTGTACATAGGTTTATCACAGTTTTGTTAATAGAATTGTTGTTTATTTTTGTAAATGGGTTACATGTTTGTTATTTTGAGGATTTTTAAATTGGGTTGAACCGAATATCGAAAATGTGATTGTAGACTGACTATGAGTTTCTTTGAATATGTTTTCTGTATTAATAATTTCAGTGTCTCAGCCTCCATTTTGTCCTCGATGATATTAAATTCTATTTCTAACTAGTAGGTTATCTGTTCTGATTTGAATTTTACCTACTAATTCTATCAAAGAATGGCAAGCTTGTCAAAAGACCTAATGGAATTATTTTCGCATTTCGGCATTTGATTAGGAATGTTTTTATGAGTTAAATTTTATAATGTGTGCAGGAATGATCATATTATGCTTCAAATATTGAATATAATGCATGTATAATGTTTTGCGATAAGTTGTTTTTTATGAAAACATCAATTAGTGTTGGTATTGTTAAAAGATGTATTTGCGGATGGTTCACATGTTTCAGTTTTAAATATGCACCAATGTAATAATTAGTATCTTAGTTATGTCATTGTCGTCTTATACTCTCTTTAATTTAAAAACCACTCTACCTTTCTATTCCCATTGCTTTTTTTGTCTAATTTAAATATATCTTGGTTTGTTGTTATTTGTACTCTAGGTAAGTTTGTAACAGTTATTTTAACGGAATTGTTACTTACGTAATTATATGAGAAACGTGTTTAATTAGGAGATTGTTAAAAAAACAAGTTGTTTAAGGACAAACAGAATTCCAATTAAAATTGCAGGTACAACAATTGCGTAGCAATGGACGGATCAGGAACTTTAGGGACACGATCTTCTTTTTCGGGTAGAACAATTTCGCACTAAATTTAGCAGAGTGACTTACATAGGTTTTTGCATTGAAATTAATCCAACAGCGGTTTAAATTAATAGAAGTAATGTGTTCAAAATTTTCGGACATAAAACTTCGCCGTCTTAGTTTTAAAGTCAGCTTTGAATCTCTTGGCGGAGAACACGATCTTGGGTGGAAGCGAACGCTTCATCGTCCCCCTCCATATATATGCACTTGTCCCAAAGAAACTGCACCTTAAGACACTATTGTTTTTAAAGAATGTTTCATTACGAAACCAAGTCTACATTATAATATGTACCTGTACAGCTTAAACCACTACAATTTGTTAACGCCAAATCGTTTTGCTCCACAGGTGTACTGAATTTTATTCTTCAAAGTATTATAATGTCTACAAAAAAAAAAGAAACTGACTGAATTACAAGAATCATTGCAGTGTATTATGAATTACGATCCGCTGATATTTTACCGACTGATTTTACATCAAATAACTGAAATCGACACCATAATATGATGGCCATTAAGATAACTGTTAGTTGCTTACAAAATGTTATGATTCAACAACCTATATAAAGCAATATAGTATAATATAATATATAGTATATATACTTACTTCCATGTGTCAATTTCTAAATCAGCCGCCACACATAAATAAGTAAATGCTTTCTGTGGATTTACATAAAGTCCATATATTCGAGATGTTTTGTTGAATAGACCATTTGTTGCAAATCCAGAACCTCTTAATAGCATATCTTCCAAGAACTTCCATCTATACAGTACATCACCAACCACTCTAATATTGCCTGCTTCTAAATAACCAGTTATTGATTTGTCAGTTCCGCTTAAACTAAAACAGTATATTTCAGAACAACGTTTTGTCAATAACATATTTTGAATGTATATTTACTTCAATTTGCCACTCAGAGAAACAGATTCCAGCTGAGAAATAGGTGTATTTGCTTTTACTATTAAATTTACGACCTTATCATCAGATGTTATTCTACTGTCTATGAGAAACTTGTCAGATTTAGAAGTCTCAATCTGAAATAAAATATTAATATTAAGAAAATAAAAATTGTGGTGTTCCATTTAAAATTATTATTCGCACTTAACGCCTATGGTGAATTTTCAGTATGTTAACCAAACAATATACGGCGATTGTGACGCAATAATATTAAATAATTTGGTCAAGTGCGAGTTGGACTCGCATTGTAAGGGTTCCGTAACACCTTCAAAATTCGCTGTATTTAGTTTTCTAATTTGGCCCCCAAAAATTAACATTAGAGTTTTATTTTACTAATAAACTTTCAGGGAAGCCTTTTATAATCTATTGTCTGAATTTTGAGGCTCTATAGATTGGAAGATAAAGGTCACAATAGGTCAAGTTTTAAATTATAAATTATTAAATCTGTTATTCAAATTATTTAAAAATACAAATAAAATATATTTTTCAAAATTTAAATAGTATAGTTTCTAAAATGGGAATTAAGTCGATGTTTAATATCTTTGCTAAACAAATGATTTAAAAATATGATATATTTGTAATTCACATAATGAGTCTTTTATTTGATATATTACATGAGTCGTTTGAAAATTGAATTTTTATTTTCCATTTAATTGTATAATTTGTCCCTAAAATTACCATGGAGGTTTTCTAATAATTTTTCTTATAAATTTCAAGTGAGCCCCAGTACCCCTAATTATTTTCAAAATTTTAGGTAGTATGGTTTCGGAAATAAAGCGAGAAATGAGAATTTTTTATATCTTTATGTTAATATCTTGTAAACAATTAATTTTAAAAATATATATTTGTATTTCTCATAACGAGCCCCTTTATTTGATATATTGCATGACACGTTAAAAAATATTTTTTATTTTCCGTTTATTTCTATAAATTGCCCCCCATTATTAATATTAAAGATTTCTTCGTATTTTTCCTGTAAATAAAAAAATTAGGTCTTATAATTTGGGGAATAAAGGGGGGAATTTTAATATATTTTAAAATATTTATTTAAAAAAAATAAAAAAAATATATTTGTATTAGTCATAATGAGCCCTGTGATTTGATATATTACATGATACGTTAGAAACAAGTTTAATTTTTTATTTTCCATTTAATTCTATAATTTGCCCCCCAAAATGAATATTAGGGGTTCCTCCTTATTTTTCCAGTAAAGTGCAGGTGAGGCGCTATACCTATTTTTTTTCAAAATTTTACAGCTTATGGTTTCGGAGTTAAGGGGGGGTATGGGTAAAATTTTTTATATTTTTGTTAATAACTTTTAATTAATTTATTTTAAAAATATGAAAAAAAACATATTTGTTTTCGTCATAATGAGCCCTTTTATTTGATATATAACATGATGGGTTAGAAATAATTTTAATTTTATATTTTCTATTTTATTCTATAATTTGCCCCCCAAAATAAATATTAGGGGTTTCTCCTTAATTTTCCAGTAAAGTTCAGGTGAGAGGCTATAACTCAATTTTTTTTTTTCAAAATTTTCCAGCTTATGGTTTCGGAGATAAGGGGGGGGAATGGGTAATTTTTTTATATTTTTGTTAATATCTTTTAATTTATTTATTTTAAAAATATGAAAAAAATATGTTTATTTTTTTCGTAATGAGCCCTTTCATCTGATATATTACATGATTTGTTAGAAACAATTTTAATTTTATATTTTCCATTTAATTCTGTAATTTGCCCCCCAAAATGAAAAGTAGATGTTTCTCCTTATTTTTCCAGTAAACTTCAGGTCAGAACCTATAAAAGTATTTTTTTTCAAAACTTTACGTTTTATAGTTTCGGAGATAAGGTGGGGGAATGGGTAAATTTTGGTATATTTTCTTTAATATCTTTTTAATTAATTTTTATTTAAATATGAAAAAAATATATTTGTGTTCCTCAGAATGAGACCTTTCATTTGATATATTACATGATGAGTTTGAATTTTTTTTTTATTTTTAAATTTTTATTTAATTCTATAATTTGCCTCCCAAAATTATTATTAATGGTTTCTCCTTATTTTTCCTGTAAAGTTCGGGCAACGTTCTATATTTTTTATTTTTTTCAAAATTTTAGGTTCAGTAGTTTCGGAGATCAGGGGGGGGAACGGTCGATTTTTTTAGTTTTTCCCCCCAGAAGTACCCCTTATATCAAAATTTCTTCTTTTGCGATATGTGCTTCTGATCAAGTCACCAAACTATACCTTCATACCAAATTTCAATCTCTTCCGTCCAGTAGTTTAGGAGAAATTGCTGTGATGTGACAGAGGCAGAAATCCTGAGTGATATTATAAGGGTATCCGTATACTGTATATACGGAACCCTAAAAAACACACCAAACCAACAACTTAGAGATGTTGAAATGGAGTTGACTGTTTCAATTAAAGGTTTGGTATTAGGGTGCAAAACTGTTTTTTTTTTACATTTGTGACATACCAAGGTTCCACAGAATTTCCACTAGTGCAATAATATTGTACATCTACTGCCCTGTTAACTTATCGTTTAATGTATGACCTGAATATTTCATTATAATTGGAACAATAACTTAAATTATTTTTATGTTTTCTTGGGAATAACACCACAATTGAATGATAGAGCAAAGACCAACTGTTCTGATAATAATAAATTCAACAAAGAAAAAAAACTATAAAAAATTTCCTAACTGGAAACAATTAGGTACCCTACAAAATTTATCAACAAAGAGTTAAAAAAACTTGAATAAAGAACAAACCTTCCGAATCAACCCAGAACTTCTCTTATTAACACTGCTACTCAAGACAACCACATTATAGTAACAACTATACCATACAAACAGGGTCTGTCAGAAAGATTGAAAAGAGAGGACAACAGAATTAATGTTAAAACAACATTTCAAACAAGAAATACACTGAAATCACTAATATCGAAAATAAAACCAACCAACAAAACTCAGAACTCAAAAAACTGCATATACAAGATTCCTTGCGAATGCAATAAATTTTTTATTGGAGAAACATCAAGACCATTAAACAAGCGAATAAATGAACACAAGAATTACATAAAGAAATGACAATTTGAAAAATTAAAATTTTTTTAACATGCGTGGGACTGATAAAATACAATTTCACAATTCAACTAGACTTCACAAAGAACAACATAACACAAAACGAAAAATAAAAGAGTCTGCCTTACTTCTTTTGAATGAAGACGATTGTATCGCTTCTACTTCTGTAGAATTCAATCGTATCTGGTTACCGACAATTAAGGAAGAAATTATTAATGGTCATCTCCTTTTGAACAGCCCAGTATCGGCATAGTTCATAAGGTTTTTCCTAGGTTTTCCCTTATGACGTTAATGAGATCAGAATTCTTTGATCGCATTTTTGGCGAATGCGCTATCTTATAACAAAGTCGTACCTAGGAACACCACTTATAGATTCTAAAGACAACTCTTTCAAATTACCTTAGAAATACACTAAAACACAATACGCAGAGAGAAAATTTCAGGGAGTTCAAGGAGATGGACGAAAAACATGGATAATACTGAATAATATATGCAGTCGAAACAAAAGGGAAACCCAAATAAGAAATTCATACTGTAATGATACAGGTATCGCTGAAGAAATGAACAAACATAAGAAAAGCATAAGAAAATGTAGACATATGCTAAATAAAACTACTAAATACTTATTATATAATACTTCTGTAGAAACTCTTCTGAGATATGTATTACCATGCCATGGCAATACTAGTCAAGACTTGTTAAATAAATTACAATGACTCCAGAATAAGAGTATAAAAACTATATTTTCAATTGATTATAATATTGCTAGTGAAATATTATAAGAGACTTGTCAATGACAAGGATGACTTCGTTCAATATATGTCGTTTTATTTCGATTGTGCTGTTACTGCCCAAAAAAAACATAAAAGTAATACATAAAATTTATCATAATTGTTGTTCTTTTAACAAAAATAAGATTTAATATTTAGCAACCAACTTGTTAATTACAGTGATGCATGTCATCTCAACCAGAAACAAATTCAATGATTTGCAGACAATTTATTTATAGAGTTTACTGGGGATGGAGTTTTAATGGACTAAAACAAAAATGTTGAAGTGTCAAACAGTTTTCGCGGTAAACATGATGTTGGTAACTTGGGAAAGAAAAGTATTTACTTGATTAACTTTTTGATTCCTAGAATTATTGAACCTTGTTTTTGTTAACAGAACAACAATTATGATAAATTTAATGTTTTTAGTAACGACTAAGAACATGAACATTAAATTTAATTATCATTGACGATGAACTTCAGCAATCCATTCTTAAAATTTCTCAGTCTACGCTGAGAGGAAATTGATAACTGATCTTGTAGCAATATTTGAATTTTGTTTGAATAATCTGTATCTAAAATTAAATTTAATTTTAGATACAGCAGATATAAAGAAATTACTACTGACCCAACAACTAATCTAGAGAAAACAACCAAGGCCAAAATCCAAGCAAGTAGGATCGACAAAAATCTCCAACTGCAACTCATTCCGCGTGAAAAGTCATCGAGATGTCCGAAATTCTATGGGTTGCCAAAAGTACATAAAGAAGGTGCACCTTTGAGGCCAATAGTAAGCTCAGTTGGATCCCCAACACCTAACCAAATACCTAGCCCAACAACTTCAACCGTTTGCAGAGGGGGCAGACTCATATGTAAAAAATTCGACACATTTCATCGAAATTCTTAGAAAAACGGTCTTACAACCAGAGTGTCTTCTTGTAAGTTTTGACGTAGTGTCCCTTTTCACCAACATCCCTATCGACGAAGCCTTGGATATCATAATAAAAAAATACAAACCACCTCAACACCTTGTAGACTTAACAAGGCACTGTCTGATGAACACCTATTTTGTTTACGAGAACCAACGATACAAACAAGTGGAAGGAGCTCCAATGGGATCGCCACTCTCACCAGTTATAGCGAACCTTTTTATGGAGAACTTTGAGGAGTTGTCACTAAGAACAACAACTCTTAAACCCAGTTGCGATATGTGGATGATACATTTGTGATTTGGCCTCATGGGAGGGAACACCACAATACTTTTTTAGATCACCTTAATGGCATCCATCACAAAATAAAATTTACCATGGAGGTTGAAGCCAACAATCAACTGCCATTCCTTGATGTTCTCATAAATAGGAAGCAAGATGGAACCTTTGGCCATACAGTATATAGGAAAGCAACACACACCAACAGATACCTTCATGCTAATTCTCATCACCACCCAGCCCAACTACAAGCCGTCGTCAAGACTTTAGTAACCAGATCACAAAGGCTAGCTGACCAGGATAACATCAAACAGGAAATGGACAGTTTAAAAACAGCTCTGAGACAAAACGGATTTACAGACCGAAATATACAAAGAGCCCTAAAGTCAAAACCGAGACAAACAGACGAGGAGCATGAGACACCAATAACCAAGGCTTATTTACCGTATGTCAAGGGGACCACGGACAGTATTGCAAGAATTCTACGGAGACACAATATCGATACTATTTTCAATACTGACAGAAAAATAAGCACGATGTTGAGGACTCCGAAGACGAGGATCCCTTTAGAACAACAGGGAGTGTACGAGATTCCATGTGCAGACTGTCATAAAACCTATGTGGGGCAAACTAATAGAAGAATTCAAGCTAGACGTGATGAACACCAGAACGCTGTAAGAAAGCAGGAAAAAACAACATCCATTGCGGAGCACGCCACCACGATGTCACACCGAATAGACTTTGAGAACACCAGTGTACTGGCAAATATAGAACACCCGAAATCAAGACTCGTAAGAGAGGCAATTGAAATAGCGAGGAGACCTCACAGTCTAAACGCACGCAATGAAACTCAGAACTTATCGAATTGTTGGAAAATCCTATTAAACACCGCACCGGCCCGGACCCGTCCAATAACAACTCAACCGTAAATAACAAATCAGCAGGATGGAGCCGTGCCCACTGAGCGCCATGGGCCAATCACACGCAGCCGTTCACGGTGTCAACCAATAGGCGCCGAGCCGCGACTATATAAAAGCGCGCTCGCTTCAGAAAATCTTAGTATTCGAGTAACTAGAAGCGAAAGCAGAAGGCTACGAGAATTATGCGAACCGACCTGAAGAGGGCAGATGTGACTCTGTCGAAACGTCGTCATTTTACCATCGATCCCGGCAGGGATCAGTTATCAACTACGCGGATGAATTCCCGGAAACCACCTAAAACATTTAGTGCCCGCGAAAACTTAAAAACAAATATATATATATATATATATATATATATATATATATATATATATATATATATATATATATAATATACGTATGTATATATATATATATATATATATATATATATATATATATATATATATATATATATATATATATATACTATGTCTGAAGATTCTTTGACCATTCATATATAGTTTAACTGAAAAAAATTCTTGGCATATGTTTTATTTTGATTGTTTACATATATATATATATATATATACGTATGTATATATATATATATATATATATATATATATATATATACTATATTACTATGTCTGAAGATTCTTTGACCATTCATATATAGTTTAACTGAAAAAAATTCTTGGCATATGTTTTTATTTTGATTGTTTACATTTCGGACCTACATATGTGCTTTTTCAAAACAATTATTGCCCTAACTAAAAGCTCTACTTTTAAAATTTTCATTAAATATAATTAAAAATTAACTTACCAACTAAACATTCAGGTGTATATTCAACAAAACTAATTATAACACATTTATAGCACGTCACATTACAAACATTTTAAATCGACGGACATCTCACACACATCTGCTAAAATTTGTTATTTCATTCCCATTAGAGGGGAGCGGCGTACATTTTCCAGATGTAATTAACATCTTTTCTATCATTTATAGTTGTTTTATTTTTTCGGATATGTAGCATTTCATACAGTTCTCTCTTTCGGGTGTTTTGTTGTTTGAGTTATTATTACTTTGGTGTTTTCGAAAGTGAATGTACACTTTTTCGAAGTTTCGTGCTTTGTTAGTCCGGTTGATTATTTTTATCGTACTTATGAGACTTTATGCGGTTCTCAATTTCAGCGATGTCCGATCTCACCTGCTTTTGGTTTCTAGTCAACAACCTCGGAACCCATCGAGCACAAATTTTTCTGAAACCAAGTTAATTGAACACTTCCATAGCTGACACCCAATCGTGAGGAAATTTCTTAATCGGCGCTCACGTTCAATAAGCTCTCGAACGGTAGTGGTATTGTCAACTGTAAGGCTTGTTCTTGGCCGTGGATCATGATAATCTTTCTCGTCCACCCTTCAATTTTCTCACAAACATATACACGCGATTCTGAGACTTTCCTCAAACTGCGCCTTTAAAGGAGTTAAAATTTCTCAGCGTTTAGCGCCTTCACTGATTAAAAAAATGGATAATAATTTGTTGCACAGACGAATGTACCTCTTGCTCGGTAATGGCTATACTCTGTACCTACTGACCACAGATCATATAAATAGGTATTGACCATAAAGCCAAGGACACGCGCAAACCTGTCTCGTTTCCTCACTCATCTACTCCATACCTCATCTAGCTCAAAACTGCATTCTAAGCAGAATAACAAAATTACAGGTTGTATTTGATTTACCCTCGTATATAATGTATTTTCCTCGGGAAAATCTGTTTAAACGGAATGTCAATTCGATGACATGCTATTCGTATTGTACCGTCCATTGAAATGTTACATTATTGGGGCTTAATATTCCTTTATCAGAGGACGCAATTGTATTTTTTAGATATTGAGGGGGGGGGGGTAAGATTTTACAGTGCTGCGAAACGAATACAATTCTTCAGTACTCATAACTAACCATTAATTTGTCGTGATTTTTAATCATCTTTTCATTTTTATGATACTCCTTTTAATTATTGATAATTCAATATTGCTATTAATTAATTATTGATTCTTCCCCACCACCTACTAGGTAGAGTCTGAAGCCGCGTTTTTTATGTGGTATCCCCAGTAGGCATAATGCACTGTGATTTTCTAAATCACAACTACTCTGTCATCGGACTTTATCATGGACCAGGCTGCGGCTCAGCATCTGGTTTGGCTTTCTATATTAAATGCTTGAGGGAGAAACGGAGAAGCTGAGGGGGTGCTCGAGGTTTTGAGCTCTGCGCTGGCATCAGTAATTTTCTACATGCTATTTCGCAGTGCTGTGAACAAAAAAAGTATTCCATAAAATACCAACTATAAAAATGTTCTGATGTCATTTTTTTGTAAAATGATTAGAAAAAATATAGAATTTTTTTTCTCAAATTTTTATTGATTCGCTTATAACTTTTTTAACCGACTTCAAAAAGAAGGAGGTTCTCAATTCGTCTGTATCTATGTTTTTTTTTTGTTTGTTCACCGATTACTCGGAAACGGCTCAAGGAATTTCGACCGTTTTACTGGATCCTGTTTAAGGGGATAGCGAAGTGGTCCCAAATTTTCCATTAACATAGCTTGAACCATTTCTTAGAAAATGGGGAAAAACTATTTTTATCTATTCTCATATACTCTATGTCTTGGTGGAGTCGCCAGTATTATTAAATTTTTTTTTCAATAACATAGCTTGTATTGTTTCTTAGAGATTGGAGAATTTTTTTTACCTATTTTCTTATAATTCATGCCTTGGTGGATTCGCCGGTATTATAAGCTTTGATGGAGTTGCTGGTATTAACTGTTCGGAACTTGGGGTAAATTATAAATACAATGAATTAATCAAAATAAATGTCAGTGAAATATATATACAGTGTGTATTCATAAATCAAACGATTTCTTTTTTATTTAATTAATAATTTTAAGAGAAAAAGTTATTCTTCACAAACAAATTTACATAGTCTAAAACGTAAACAGTAATCATTCCATTTTACCTTTTTTGAGTTGATATCTTCATTTCTGTTAAGATGTAAATTAAAAGTTGATTGGAAATAAATCCCAATAAATTTCCGTCAATCAACTTCAAGGTAGAGGTTCTCATTTGGTTTCTATAACAGTGTGTCTTCATAAGTTGAACTCAAACGGAAAACGTTCTTATTAATATTATCTAGAGAAAAATTATTCTTCATAATCTTTTTTGCAAAGCTATTATTAAAGTAATGAAATCAGTTGAAAAAACTTGTTTTATAAAGTAGTTCACAAGTTTTCAAGTAACATATTATAGGATGGTTGAAATATGTAACAGAGTATGATTACAGCTATACAGGAAGGTTTAAAAAATATTATAAAGGAATGTTATGATCCACAAGCAGTTTCATATACAGGATAGATTAAATATAGGGTGGACTAGCATTCTAAGTATACAGAGTGGTGAAAAAATGTTATATTGGGTGGCCCATAAGTAGTTGCATATACAAGGTTGCTGAAATAAAGTGTGGAGCAGAATAATAATTATACAGTGTGAGTAAAAAAAAGTTAGAAGAATTTTGTTATATTGGGTAGAGGATGAGCTGTTGCATATATGGCGTACCTGAAATATACGACGAAGTCAAGTTATAGTTACACGGTGAGATTCAAACAAGGTTAGAAACATTTTCAAATGAAGGATGGTTTAAATGGAGATAAATTATATTTTACACTGTGCTTTAAAAAATATAAGGAAAAAAGTGAAATGGCGTAACTCATAATCAGTTCCACAGATAGGATATTTAAAATATAGGGAGGAGTAGAGGTAAATAGTTTAATCTTTAAAAATTCTGACATAGGTTGCTCCATAAGCAGTTGCAGTTTTGATGGAAATTAATGGATTTATATTTATACAGGGTGGTACAAAAATGTCAAACTGGTTGGGCGAAAAGTAGTGGCACATACAAGGTGGTTGAAATAGAGGGTAGAATTGAAATATAGTGTTAAGTAGTTTCTAAATGATTGAGGGGTAAATGATTATTTTGAATGTTCATCTGGGATTTTCTCTCCTCGCAATGGTTTTTATTGTTTTTTTGTGACGTTTCGATCCCTTATCGGGAATCGACGTCGAACAATGTTTGTATGAATGTTTTGCACTATATTCGCTTGACTTTTTTTGGTAATGTCAATTGACTGATTAATTGACTTTGAAGTTTCCTTTTTGATGTTCATTCGTCAAAAGTTGTTGCTATGCAACTGGTATCTCTACAGAGGGTGTCCCGATTTCTCCATTATTCAGCAACATGCAGACACTTTCTTTGATTTTTCTTTTTTTGGTATGTTCTTCTTTAAGTAGTATTTTTGTCTTATTCCAGTCCATTTTGTGTGTACCATTATCCGTGAGTACATGATTTGCCAATCTTGATCTGTCTCTATGTCTTCTTAAGGCGTGGTATTGGTGCTCTTTTGTTCTCCAAATCTTGATGTCTCACCGATATCTGTTTTTCCGCAGGCACAAGGTACACTGTACACACCGTTTTCCGGTTTTGTTTTTGGCAAATTTGATCTTAAAGTATTATTTATTTTAAAAATCGTTTTTACTTGATATTTATTGCCAATACGTTTAATTTTTTCGGAGAGGCCGGAAACATAAGGAATAACGTTTATAATTGTAGAGTTAATATCAGTTTGTGTGTTGTTATTTAAATTGGAAGTATTGTGTGTTGTTTGTGTCGTTTGTTAGTTTCTTTGTATTTTCTCGATTTGGTAAATTGTTTTGTTTATTAAATTTCTTGGGTATTCGTTTTGTTCTAAAACTTCCTGTATAAAACATAACTCTTTCTCAAAAATTCCATCAAACCATTCGAATTCAACCACAACACACTAAAAAACTCAGCAGACTTCTTATCAAAATTGAAAAATACACAAATAAATAACCATGAAATTTTGGTAAGTTTTGATGTTGTCAGTTTATTCAGCAATGTACCAGTAGAGAAATCTATACAAATTATTAAAGATAAATTAGAACTTGATAATTAACTTCAAGAAAGAACAAAATTATCAGTTAATACAATAGTAAAGCTTATGGAACTTTGTTAAAAAACAACATATTTTCAATATGAAGAAAGTTTCTACAGACACGATTTTGGAATGGCTATGGGTTCTTCTTTGTCACCAATAGTAAGTAATATATTTATGAAATACTTTGAGGAAACATTTATTTTTAATTTTTCAAAAAAACCTAAAGTACGGTGGCGCTAGGTTGATGATATTTTTGCAATATGGGAACATAGCATAGACGACTTATACTGCTTTTTAGACACGATCAATAACAAAGAATCTACAATTAAATTTACTATTGAAATAGAAAATGGAAATAAACTTCCATTTTTAGACGTGTTGGTTAACCGATCAAACAACAATTTCACTACAAGCATTTATAGGAAACCAACGCATACTAATAGATATTTGAATTTTTATTCAAATCATTCTTTTAATGTAAAAAAAGGCGTCATTAAATCCTTATATAACAGAGCCAAAGCAGTTTCAGCAACAAAGAAAATTTTTGATAAAGAGTTATGTTTGATAAAGGAAGTTTTAGAACAAAACGAATACCCAATAAATTTCATAAACAAAACAATTTACCAAATCGAGAAAAAACAAAGAAACAAACAAACGACACAAACAACACACAATACTTCCAATTTAAATGACAACACACAAACTGATATTAACTCTACAATTATAAACGTTATTCCTTATGTTTCCGGCCTCTCCGAAAAAATTAAACGTATTGGCAATAAATACCAAGTAAAAACGATTTTTAAAACAAATAATACTTTAAGATCAAATTTGACAAAAACAAAACCGGAAAACGGTACTCAAAGTTCCAAAAATTGTGTGTACAGTGTACCTTGTGCCTGCGGAAAAACATATACCGGTGAGACATCAAGACCTCTCCAAATTAGAACAAAAGAGCACCAATACAACGTCTCAAGAAGATATATAGACAGATCAAGATTGGCAAATCATGTACTCACGGATAATGGTACACACAAAATGGACTGGAATAAGACAAAAATACTATTTAAAGAAGAACATACCAAAAAAAGAAAAATCAAAGAAAGTGTCTGCATGTTGTTGAATAATGGAGAAATCGGGACACCTCTGTAGAGATACAGGTTGCATGGCAACAACTTCTGACGAATTAACATCAAAAAGGAGACTTCAAAGTCAATTAATCAGTCAATTGACATTACCAAAAAAAGTCAAGCGAATATAGTGCAAAACATTCAAACATTGTTGGACAACGATTCCTGATAAGGAATCGAAACGTCACAAAAAAACAATAAAAACCATTGCGAGGAGAGAAAATCCCAGATGAACATTCAAAATAATTAAATAGTTTTGATAAAAAATTGTTCTACATTTTTTAAGATAGAATATGTTGCTGTTGCATATTTGCAATATCTGAAACATGGGGCGAAGTAACATTACAGTTATACAGTACGATTAAAACATGTTAGAAAAAGTTTTATATACGGGGTAGCTATTTTAAGATAGAACATGAACTGTTGCATATATGCGAAATATCTGATACATTGGGCGAAGTAACATTACAGTTATACAGTATGATTAAAACATGTTAGAAAAAATTGCGTATACTTGGTAGCTAAAAAATTGAATTTCAATACTTATTGACACAATTTGTCGAATTTCGACCACTAGTTATCAGAAATAATTGTTATATAGCATATAGTGTGGAGTAGAACTATAGTTAGGTAATTACAAAATGTTATATTGGGTGACATATAAACACTAACATATACAGGATGGTTGCACTATAGGGTGAAGAGTTACAATTATACTAGGTGGTGGATCCACCTAAGTTAGAATCATATACAAAATTTTCTTAATACATATACATATCTACAAAACAAGTTATTCTGTTCAACAATAAACGAGGTTGGTCAAGCTAATAAATGAATGTACCTTATGTTAGGCAATATCGAAAAAGTTAATAAGATTTGACAACTGCATCCAATTAAGCCTTTGCATGACTTCAAAAGAAAATTAACTAAAAAGCATGAAATAATAAGTTATGCTACAACAATTAAATCCTTTTTCTGGAGTCGGTGCGAATTTGAACAGCGAAGTTGCGAAGTACAACTCATCAATGTACTTCCCAAAATATTTTCACTTTCGATTGGCACCGACTTCATAAAAAGTATTTAATTGTTGTACCATAAATTATTTCATGCTTTTTAGTTAATTTTCTTTTGTAGTCGTTTTTTTTAAATTTAATTATTTATTTTTGGTTCTACGATTAAGTTACTTGACAAAAGTTGTATATAAATTTATTTGCAACAAAAAAATGTTAAATATTTTTATGAAACCTCCAGATAAACCATAAAAACCATTTGGAACCCTTTTTCCAAGATGGCGGCCGTGGGACAAGGGCTGCACCCCACAAACTTGGATTTAAATTTACACTAGCCCTGTTTTGATATCTAAAAATAAAATTGCGTCCTCTGAAAATGCAACCCCAAATGTAACTTTTCAATGTACTATTAGGGGATATGATGTTCCTCCTCCTTTATGCGTTGTCAAATACCACAACGCAAAATTTCAAATTAAAATTACAGACAATAGAACAAACCCAAAAGAATATTAATATACGACGACTTCTGTCAAAAGATTTGATAATTACCATGTTTCGCTCAGATTTATAAAAAGTAATTTGATGCAGAATAGGAGCATTGTAAACATAACTAAAAATAATAATAATTGCTCCAAAATTACATGTGTGAGGTAACCTTTAAAGCCATGAAGTTGAATATTTATTCTCGATATACAAGTGAAACGTTTTACCAAATTTCATCGTTCTAAATCTTTTTAGACAATAGCTACGAATGATTGAAAAATGCACCTTTTTCTTCTCGATCAACATCTCGTTAAGTAGATTTTAAAAATGCGCACATAACACAGTTACAATTGATACTGTAAGTTTTATTCTGTTGCTGAGAAGTCACAAAAACTGCCAAAAGTACGTTTTTTGCTATTTTAAACACCTCGTACAATTAACCAAGAAATAAAAATGTCTTAACAAAACTTTTTTTGTGTTATGCGGTGTACCATAAAAAACATTTACGAGTAAAATTTTGTGAGAAGACGTTATCTTTTTTACCTCAAATATTACCATTATGTACTTACCTCTAAATTAAGTTTGCAGTTAAGTAGTTGGCGTGCAATCAAAATTGCTTTGAATCGATCCGTTTTACCCAAATATTGAATATCGCCTACAAGATTGTATTCTTCTAAAGATTTCTGCTCAATACGATATTGAAATATGACAGGGAGGCTATCATCTCCAGGTGTGAGTTTCAAGTAAAATCTAGAGAAGAGACTCCCAATAAGGTCAGCATTTCCTGAAATATTATACAGTTGCCCAGATATGGTCAGTTTTCCATCAAATTCTTTCTTGTTTTCTGCTGAATCAATTATTCTACATACTAAATTGATAGGATATCTGAAAAAGATATAAAAGAAAATGTTAAGATTAATACTATAATCAGAGGGAAACTACATGTTGTCTTTAACAAGCTTTATAGAAACTTTAAAAAAAAAATTAAACTTCATTTGGGAAATTTCTTATAAATTTACTATTTTTACCTAATTGTATTTGGAAACAAGTTCTTACTCAAAAAAATTGAAACCATTTATTTTTAATTAAGTAAATTATAATGATGGATTTTTACTTACTTTTTCCCCTTTAATACCAAGTTGGAATCACTAGATAATACATTATTGTGCAAAGTAGAGTTGACTTGAATTTCAACAGGATTCATTTGCAAGGTTGCCCAGAGCGTCGATTTGATGTTCGAAATATGAACTTTGACACCAGCTGTTGTATTTTCTAAACCACCAAACGGTGTTTCTAATTGAATTGACGTCTCAAAGTTAGTTCTAGATTCGATGAGCCAGGAAGTTCGTAGCTTAATCTGAAGTTTAATATAAACTATCACAGTAAAAGTTATCACGTACAACAAAAATACTTACATTGCTGGTGTAAATTTCCGGTGAATACAAATCTATTTGCACGAAATTATTGCTACTGGAAAAGAGTTTACTAACCCGCAGCGTCGACGGTGGAATATGAATTGATGAAGTGAAAATAAAGAAGTTTGTAGAAACTTCCAAAAGAGCACAATCAATCTAAAAATAATATTGATTTAAACTTGAATAGGCATCTTTGATCATTTAGATCACGTAATTAGTAAGATCTGATGTTTGAGACTGAACAAACCTTCGACGGCACAAATATCATCAATTGTACTGTTATTCCCAAAGACTTCAAGAAAACATGTCATCAGTTGTCCCAACCTCAAAGGATTGATTCTCGGTACTCGATAACATTATTACATATTTGAAACATATACTCCAGTCAGAGAAGACAAAAAACAGTAATACTGGTTAATTTATCCAAGCAGCACCGATTTTCCTAAAAATTTGGATTTGGGTATCTGTGCTTCATAGTTCACCCTGTACCGGTGGTTGCTTTCTCCCGGGGGGGATGCTTCCCCTTCTCGGGGGTTAACAATATTATATGAAAAAAAGTTCGGAAATGAATAAATAAACTAATTTTAAGCAACTTTTGTTTCATAAAGTTTATTCTGAAAGTCAGTTCTTTTCGAGTTAATCGCAAGTGAAATTATCGATTTTTCAACCAAAAAAAACATTTTTTCATACAGTTTTTCGTAAATCACTTTAAAAATATGCACTTTAAGAAAAAATCCTTTAGGACAAAAATGTAGCTTATAAAAAAAAATGTTTATGGTTTCTGTAGAACCAATCCAACTGGAGTTATAGCTTGTTTTTGTCAATACAAAAATTGAATGGTTTATCGTGAAATAACTGAAAAACAATGTATTTTTTTTAAGTGCTTAAAAAATCCTTTAATTTGGTTTTTTACAAAATTCTCTAGCATTAAAATTAAGCGAGTTATGACATAAATAAGGTTGTTTTTTTTTGTTTTTTGACAAAAAAAAAATTTACAAATTACCTAAATACCACCCTAGTTGAAATTAATTGCTACCACGTCATAAATCACTTGACTTATTATTTTAAATAGGATCAGAAAGTCTGACCAGTTTAAAGTAAGTAGTTTTGCAAAAAGTGGAGCCTTAAGAAAATATTGTAATTTTGTAATTTTGTAAAAACTATGAGAGATAGGCGAAATTTTGTAGAGTTGTAGGTTTTTTTTTTTTTTAATTTATGTTGGTAGGATAAAAATTAGACAGGCATGACAACATGTTTTTTTGTTAAAAAAATCGATAAGTTCACATGCGATTAACTCGAAAAGAATTGTCTTTCAGAAAGACTTTATGGAGCAACAGTTGCTTAAAATTTTTTAATTTATTCATTCCCGCGTTGTTTTCATATTGTTACGAAATTTACCCAAAGCCGACCCTGTTTCATTTCAGTACTACAACAATTGCTTTGACATAAAAAATGGTTCTCGAAAAGACTCGACAGCTGTAGGAGTGATGACTGATTTTACTGGAGTATTCGACGCTGGTTTTATAAAGGAAGCACGCCACAATCGCGAGTTCAGTTGGTTGTACGAAGAGCTTATATGAGAAATTGTTATGGTGATATTTGAATCAGCTGTTGTATCTTCGATGTAAATAAAAGTTTCTAGAAAAGTGAAAGTGAATATTAGTTTTATAATTTTAAATTGAACCCAAAGACTTTACAACAATTTGGTGATCAGAAGTAAAGGATTAAGTGCAGTTAAAATCCTAATTTGATTTATGGAAACCTGTAGTATGGACGAAACTACCAAAAAAATAGTCAAGCAGGTTACAGAGGGACTGGACGAAAAAATTGCACAGATTCTAGAAAAACGTGACAAGAAGGAAAAACAACATCAAGAAGAAATTCAAGAAAGGTTAGTAAAATCTTTTAATGAAAAACGTAAAATAAAATTAGAAAATCTTGTCACTACGATGAAAAGCGAACAACAAAATCTTGTTCCACGATGGAAAAAAAAACAACAAAATCTAGATTCAACGGTGAAAAGTGAACAACATAATTTAATTAAAGGATTATTCTCGAAATTTATAGAAAAACAAGATCAAACTGAATTAAAACGACAAAATGAATTTAAGATATTTGAAGAAAAGCAAGGCAAAACGGAAGACAAAAGACAATTGCAATTTGAACAATTAATACAAATAGTATCGCAAGTTAATAAAACAGTTAATGAAAGAATGCAAATAGTTGAATCAGATATAAAAGAAATAAACGACGACATAAAGATCCTAAAAAGTAATGTGGAGACTCTTGAAATCAAAGTAGACGACATCGATTCCATCCAGAACCAGGTGAAATTTGAAATAAGTGCTATCCAAAGCCAGGTAAAAGCTGAAATCAGTTCAATTAAAGACGCAGTACACAGAGAAGTACAAGATAAAGTGGAAACAGCAATTAAAAAATTGCAACAAGATTTACAGAGAGGGAAATACCAGCACACTGTGAGTGCCAAAGGTTCCGTTAGCAAACCACCCACATTTGATGGCAGTTCATCTTGGCCCATGTATAAACGGCAATTTGAGGCCGTGGCTACAGCTAATGGATGGGATAATCAAGAAAAATCTAGCTCTCTGGTAATTTTGTTAAGAGGTCCGGCCCTAGAACTCCTCCAAAGCATTCCAATCGAAGAACAAGGCAATTTCGATAACATCATCGCCATTCTGGACAAGAGATACGACAATCAATCCTTGAGCCAGGTATACCAAGTCCAACTGAGTGGAAAAACGCAAAAATCCGGTGAAAGCCTCCAAGAATTCGAAGCAGAGATTAGACGGTTAGTACACTTGTCCCACCCAGACCTGCCAGAGGAAACGAATCGATGACACTTTGACCACACTAGCACACTCCCGTTGGTTCTCTACACTAGACCTAAAAAATGGATATTGGCAGGTTGGTCTACACGCAAACGACAGAGAGAAGACAGCGTTCTCCACCAGTAAAGGGCTGTTTCAGTTCACGGTCATGCCCTTTGGGTTATGTAATGCACCCGCTACATTTGAGAGGCTAATGGAGTATGTACTGAGCGGGTTAACATGGAGGACGTGCTTAGTATACCTCGACGACATTCTAGTCATGGGCCAGACATTCGGCGACCATCTCAAGAACCTGGGCGAAGTATTCTCCAGAATTAATAACGCCAACCTGAGACTCAATGCGAAGAAGTGTTCCTTGTTCCAAAAAGAAATAGAGTTTTTGGGCCACGTAGTGTCCGAATCAGGAATCCGCACCAACGAAGACAAGATAGAAGCCATCCGTGATTGGCCAGTCCCAATAGACAAGCATGAACTCCGAAGCTTCTTGGGCCTCTGTTCATACTACCGGCGTTTTGTTGAGGGATTTGCCACCATCACCGCCCCTCTACATCGGCAGACCATTGAGAAAGAGACCTTCCATTGGAATCAGGATTTCGAAACATCATTCAGACGACTGAAGGCAGCACTATGCTCCAGCCCAATCCTAGCCTTTCCTACACAGTCCGGTAAGCTCATCTTAGACACCGACGCCAGCAACACAGGTTTGGGGGCCGTCGTATCCCAGGTGCAAGATGGTGAAGAGAGAGTGATCGAGTATTATAGCCGTGGATTCTCGAAACCGGAAAGAAATTATTGCGTCACCAGAAAAGAACTTCTTGCAATAATAAGGGCTGTAGACCATTTCCACAAATACCTCTATGGTCGTCATTTCTTAATCCGAACAGATCATGCCGTACTCAAATGGCTGCTGGACATGAAGACACCGGAAGGACAACTGGCCAGATGGATGGAGAAATTACAGCAATACGACTTCAAGGTGGAACACCGTGCCGGCCGTTTGCACAATAACGCCGATGTCCTATCCAGAAGACCCTGTAGAGCGGAATGCGGACATTGTCTGAAGACGGAACAGCAAGAGGGTATCTCCATCAGGCAGATCCGAGTGCAGGCCAATGAAGACTAGACAACGGAACAGTGCATCCAGGACCAAATGGCTGATCCAGACATCGAACCAATCTTGTCACTCAAAGCGAGAGGGGCACCCAGGCCACGATGGGACGAGGTAGGTAGATACTCCGGCGTGCTGAGATCGCTATGGGCATAGTGGTACTCTCTAAGAGTAGACAATGGAATGCTCAAGCGAGTTTGGGAAAGCGCTGATGGGCGAGAAACCAAGTCCCAACTGGTAGTTCCGAAGAAAAAGGTACCAGCCATCCTGACCGAAGTACATGATGGAATTACCGGAGGCCACCTGGGTATGAATAAAACCCTAGACAAAGTTCGCCAGTGGTACTACTGGGTGAATTACTTTGAAGACATCAGAGCTTGGTGCCGCAAATGTACCACCTGTGCCGCCAGTAAGGGCCCGAAGACCCGGACCAAGGGCAGAATGCAGCAGTATAATGTGGGCGTCCCATTTGAGAGAATTGCTATCGATGTCGCCGGTCCGTTTCCCGAGTCTGAGAGGGGGAACAAATACATTCTGGTCGCAATGGATTACTTCAGTAAATGGCCTGAGGCATATGCGATACCCAACCAAGAGGCAACCTATTCCTGTTGGCACATCGCTCTGCCGTACATACCTAATAGTACTGGCCTGACCCCAGCCAGGGTCCTATTTGGAAAGGAGCTGCGATTACCCTGCGATTTGGCATTTGGCTCGCCCGAAGAACCTCCCCAAGACATCGACGATTATGCCAACCAGCTCCAACATAACATGCTGGCAATACACGAATTAGCCCGAACGCAGATGTTGGCCACCAGTGACCGGATGAAGACGCGCTACGATCTCAAGGCCAATTCAGTCGGGTTCCAGGAGAGAGAAAAAAGTCTGGCTGTACAACCCCCAACGGAGCAAGGGTAAATCCCCAAAGCTTACACCCGCCTGGGATGGTCCATACGAGGTGGTCAAGAGGCTTAATGACGTCGTCTACCGAATCCGTCGAAACCCCAAGGCTAAATTGAAGGTGGTTCATTTAGATCGACTCGCTTCCTACCATGGAGGGGATGTTTCTGATCGGGACGATCAGAATTAAAGGGGGGGCAGTGTTACGAAATTTACCCAAACCATTTAATTTCAGTACGACAGCAATCGCTTTGAGATAAAAAATGGTTCTCGAAAAGACTCGACAGCTGTAGGAGTGATGACTGATTTTACTGGAGAATTCGACGCTGGTTTTATAAAGGAAGCACGCCACGATCGCGAGTTCAGTTGGTTGTACGAAGAGCTTATATGAGAAATTGTTATTGTGATATTTGAATCAGCTGTTGTATCTTCGATGTAAATAAAAGTTTCTCGAAAAGTGAAAGTGAATATTAGTTTTATAATTTTAAATTGAACCCACGGACTTTACAACAATATTATATTTTTCACCCCCGAGAAGGGGTAGCATCAACCCCCTCCCCCCGGAAAAAAAGCAACCCCCGGCACAGGAGAATGGTGCTGCTTGGACAAATTACGCGGGAAAATAGTCATTGGCTGGACTAATATTGTGATGGAACGTTACAATTACAGAGAAGCCACTGACATGGGACTTACCGGAATTTACTTGAATACTAGAAAGACAAAACATACTCGTATATAAGTATATTAGGGTTCCGAGACAGAAGAAATCAGTTGAGATGAATTTCAGTTAAGTCAAATACTGAAATCGTATTTATAAGTTGAGTTGTATTGTGAGTTGCGTAGTAATTATCATTGAATAAGAAACTTTTTAGTAATTGGAGGAAAGTGTGATTCGAATCTAGGTTAATGTGTTAGAGTCAGAAGCAGAAAATACGTTGATACCTTGTTATTCAATTTACTGTTGAGACAAGACAAGAGCGGAAATAACGGCCAAGCAAACTGAAGAAATTTTGAATAAGCTTTGTGCCAGATTATTAGAACTAATGAATAATCACAAAGAACCATTAAAATTGTTAAATGAAAAAAAAATAAAGAGGCAAAGTATACGTAATTAAGTTTCAATAAGAATATTTATAATTATTAAAAGAAGAAAGAAAAGTACAAATACTATTAGACGAGAAAATGTAAAACGACCAATAGCAATTAATCAAATTATTTGATGGGAAAAGGCAGACAGATCACCCGATGAAATTTCAACTTGAACAATTTCAACAAATAGTACAGCTAATAAAACATGCCAATAAATAAGTAAATAACAAGAAAACTGAAACCAAATACAGTAAAAGTTGATGGCGTAAAAAAATATGTTCAGTCGAAAGTTAACTAAATTGAAGATAAAATGCAAAAGGAAATGAACAAAATACAATTATTAGTTGAATTCAGAGTACAAAATGAAACTCGGAAATTTCAAAATGAAATACGGAAAAGTAAAAATAATACTATGGTTACTAAAGGATGTCTTATGAGACGACTCACATTTGATTGAACCCTTTCCTGGCATATGAATAAAACACAGTTTAGTGGAGTTTCAAAAACATTAGAATTAGTTCAAAATATTTTAGTTGACCAACAGCCTGATTTCCTTAAACTAAGTTCAGTCCTTGAACGCCGGTATGGTAACCAAAGTCTCAGTAAACCTTACCAAGAACACCTTAAATCGCATTAGACATTTAGTAAACCTATATTCACACTTGAAGTGAAACTAGCACAACTAATCTTACAAACACCACAATCGAAATAAAACATATATTGAAGGAAAACCAAACGTTTCAAAGTCTATTCTGACTTCGTTGGCAATGGCTTGTTATTTATTGATGTAAATTGCAAAACGAAAATTATTATGACATTTAAATGTCGTTTTAACCACTTTAGTTCGATAGCAGTATGCAAAATATATTTTGAAAGCTTATAAAATGCACTTCACTTTGTACATATATATTGGATTTTGTCGTCATAAAGCCGTAAAATGTATTAATACTACTTTTGAAATTTGGCTTAAACGATGGACCCTCCGATATTTTGACAGTGGCAGATCCGGGTAGTGGAAAAAAGTTATTTAATTAATATCAGTAAATTGTATACAGGTAAGCATTAACCAGTGAAAAAATAGACCAATATGAGCAGCAATAGTTATGTAAATAAAAACGTAATAAATTACTGAGAAAAAACATATAATAATTCAATCTACCACAATTTTCATCTCTTGCCCCCACCTTATGCAAATTCTAGATCCGTACCGTGACAGCTGCTGTCAGTGCATCGCCAGCTGACTGTCGCATATTCGTACATTTAATGCAATGTTTACTAATATTTTAAACCAACTTCTCGGCACTATAGCGAAAAACCAAGATAGACAAATTGAAGTGGAAGTTATGAACTTATACATATATAACCATATAAACTTAACATAATATACTATCGTTTTGACTATGACTAATATTCCAGTATTAGTTACCAGAAAGTTTTAAATTTTTGAAAAAAATCCACTTTTGACCAGTTTTTCTGAGTTTACTCGTTACAAAAAATGATCCAATCAGGATGTATAAACACTCATTAAGAACGATTTCATATTCTTCACTACTTTCCTGTAGACGACATTACGATTCCTCCATTACTTTTCATTATATAAGCAAAAAAACAAAAGAAATTCGTATTTTTGCGATTTTTTATATAATTTAAATCGTTCACTTCTACGATTTTGCTGTTAAAATCTTAGCGCTATGTCATAGGACAATGGCCCGACTGCTGGACCAAATCGCTCTTCATCCTGTGCCCCAAGATACATGTGGAAACTACAGATTGATAGCTCGTATTTTTCATAGAAGTAAAATCATAATCAAACTGTTGTATGGAAAATTAACACCAAACGCAGGCAGTACCAAATACCAGTAGAGCAGACCTATTGTGTATGTGTAATTTCGTAAATGTTTGGAAGATCCCATGAAATGTGAGAAACCATGGGAAAATTTAATGTCGGTTTGGGTTCCTAAATACTCAATTTCACTAATGCGATTTATATAACTATAGTCTTTGGTTCAATTAGATGACTAACTCTCTAATAAAAAATAATACATGTAAATGAAACGGACAATCAGATTCTTAACAATCAACTAAGCTTACCTCTGCTATAGAATCAACCGAAATGTCTGTACTGGCAGTACTGAATACAAGTTTTGGATGGTAGAAATTGTCTTCGTTTTCATAAGTACCAATAAATTTCAATTCAGGAAACGATTTAAATGGCGTATTGATACGAACAGATAAATTATAAAATTTATCGTTAAATTCTCTTGTTTCTCCTTCGTACTTCACATCAGCTCCGATCTAAAATATGTTAATGTAATTTATATAACACAATGTTTTTACACACCTTTACTAATTCCGATCGGTTCTGATATTCCATATTAAGATTTAAGATGTATTTTCTTCCAGTCTTTATGTCAAGCTCAAACTTGGAACTGGCAGTTTTGAACATAGTAAACGGTGTAGTAATATGCAGTTTATTTTTCATACATAAAATATCCTAGAAGATAAAAATCTTAAAATATTAGAGATACCTACTCGATTGTACATGCAAAGCTTTAGCTTTATCTTAGCAACTAATTACACTCTCATTTGCGACATTTACTAGTGGGCTTAAACTAAATTCATCAAATACCCCTTTTAAACAACATAAGAGAAATATATGTAAATAACCAATTGATTATATAATACACTACTTGTTCTTAGATTTTTACATCTTACTAATATCACTGTATTAGCTTCTTCTGTTGCTTTCTTTGGCATACCAGATTCCCCTATCGTAGATAATTACAATGGAGAATTATTAGAAATTTTCGGCTTGCCTTGAATTTACCTGTCATTATAAGTTGAATGATATCATAGGCGTACCGAAAGGGGGGAGGCAGGGAAGGGCAGCCGTGAGCCCTACAAACTTACCATAAATTTGCTGCATTACCCCCCCCCCTTCCCGGGACCAAGAAATTTTCTCTAGCACATTTCCTATTCTTATTTACCAATACCATAAATTGTGATATTCATTTCCCTTCCTGCCGGGTTTACACAATCTAACAACTGTGACCCATAATACCATCACATAAGATTATCGTATCGTCAGCATCTCGTAGAATATCAATCAGGTCACCATCAGTCTAAGATCTTGCAAAGCCAGTTTGTAGATGTTGAAGAATAGCTGGGATAGAATACATCCCTGTTTGACACCTCCTTCCTTCAACAATTACTGCTTTATTCTTTCAATAAAGATTTTCTATAATACTCAGTTCTAAGGCTTCGATTTCCGAAGGTTCCATGTTGGAATAATGAAACATACATAAATTGTTCCTCAAAGTTTTCTTGGACTTCTATCGTCTTGAAATGATTGAGCTCACAACGTTTCAATAGCTTTGGATCTGCTATCGTCATCAGGTGAATGAATACATAACTGGTTTTACCTTAATCGTCACACTTTTAGAAAAGTATATTTAAGACAAAAAGTGCCTGACGGTTGGCAACTGCATTCCTAAAGTTAAACTGGGATTATATCTAGATCTCTGTCGCACCAACATTTTATTCTTCCATGTACTATACGAAGAAAATTTATTGGCCTATTTAATCTGTATTCGTGTCTGAAATGTAAAAATTCTGTTTAAATCTTGTCTGATCTAGTTGCTTCGTTGGTTTTGGCTGATTTTTGGTTTTTGGCATAAATGATTTCTGATTTTAAAACTGCTATCGCCATCAGGTGAATGAATACATAACTGGTTTTACCTTAATCGTCACACTTTTAGAAAAGTATATTTAAGACAAAAAGTGCCTGACGGTTGGCAACTGCATAAGTAAAGTTAAACTGGGATTATATCTAGATCTCTGTCGCACCAACATTTTATTCTTCCATGTACTATACGAAGAAAATTTATTGGCCTATTTAATCTGTATTCGTGTATGAAATGTAAAAATTCTGTTTAAATCTTGTCTGATCTAGTTGCTTCGTTGGTTTTGGGTGATTTTTGGTTTTTGGCATAAATGATTTCTGATTTTAAAACTGCTATCGCCATCAGGTGAATGAATACATAACTGGTTTTACCTTAATCGTCACACTTTTAGAAAAGTATATTTAAGACAAAAAGTGCCTGACGGTTGGCAACTGCATTCCTAAAGTTAAACTGGGATTATATCTAGATCTCTGTCGCACCAACATTTTATTCTTCCATGTACTATACGAAGAAAATTTATTGGCCTATTTAATCTGTATTCGTGTCTGAAATGTAAAAATGCTGTTTAAATCTTGTCTCATCTAGTTGCTTCGTTGGTTTTGGCTGATTTTTGGTTTTTGGCATAAATGATTTCTGATTTTAAAACTTCTGAATCTTCGCCTTGAATTACATTATTCAATATGTCTTCGAACAAATCGGTTACACATTTAATCCATGTTGCAATAATAGTTTTACCCGCGCTATCCACTAGTATGTTAGTGGTTTTTTTATTATACAAGTCAGCATATGCCCGAATTTTCATATGCATGTTGACCATGTCATGCCTCGTTTCGAAATCATCTATTTCCCAACATCTATCCGCCTTTCACTTCTCTGTAGCCTGGCATACTTTTTTATTGATTTCTCTTTGTTTTTTTGCAGTATTCTTCTGTTTTGTCCTGACATTGTCTTCTCTATTCCATAAGATATAAATATCTTTCTTACTTCCTTCAAGTAGTTGTTTACATATTGTTCAATTCTACTTTTGTTATGTTCTGAAATAGTGACATTCATTAAACCCAATATCAGCTCTGGAGTATGTTTTATGTCTGTTGGTGTTGATAAATAAAATCACTCATTGTTTGTGATTTTGTACTTTTTAATTTTGTAGTATATTGATCATACAGAATTTCTACTTCGTTGTCATACTTTTTTTCTGCAGTAGGGTCATATATATGTAATAGATTGATATTAAACGGAACTGCCTGTAGCTGTAAGAGTATTGTTCTATCGTTTATGAGGCAAAGTTACGGACATTTCTCAATTTCTACTACGTTTTTTGCTGTCGTGATTATCGCTCCCGGAGTAATATACTATACCGTCTTTGTGTCTGTGTGTATGTTCCTGAACCATGCTATCGTAATTTATTGATCTCCACAATTTCAACGGTTTAGTCTCCTAAACGAAATGTTCAAATTTTCCAGAAGCAATAACGGCTTCAACTTTCGTTACATTGGATTTTTCTATTTTTAGCTAAGGCATCCTTAGCTTGCCTTGGCGATCAAAGAATTGGCCGGAACTAGTGTCCGTGACTTTTATTTTCCTTATCCCGAAAATATTAACAGTGGGGTTTCCCATTGGCTTTATTGTTTGCAGTCACCCCACACTGGGCCAGTTGCTGCATACCTGTTAGCAAGCGGAAGGTGTTTGATTTCCCTCCATAGAAAGGTACTCCGCTATTCGCTAAACTCTTCCGAGGGGTAGATAGCTTACTTCACTTTATTTATTAATGTAAAAATTTAAGTGACAGAATAATACATAGCTACACTATGCAATTTGCTATTTTTCTTACATGTTACAAGCTTGTTTACATGTCACAATTATAGTTACATAATCATTCGAATATGTAGGTATGTAGAAAATGTCAGCTTTTAACAAATATTAACGAAACAAAGATTTCCTAAAAATAAAGCTTTATCAAGAACTAAACAAAACCTTACGCACATCAACATTCTAAAAGAAATTCACAGTATTCAGTACTCACACGGTAATACAGTTCATTCGTAAAATGTGCAACACCATTTGGCATAATGAGTTTCGACTGTAGATAATAAGTTTCCCCTCTTTGATTGAGCTCAAGAACGCCTTTCATAGTTGGATAAATTATTATGTCCACGTGTATGGCTCCTTCCCATCTAATATCATCGTCTCTTGCTGTATCATCTGCTAATTTTGAATGTGAATACAATTCTTTTACGTCAACACCAATATCCTTTAACAAGTGTGGTTTCTCTTTACCAAACAATTTTAGTCCAAGCTATAGATAAAAAACACTCAGATGTATTAGACACTATATCAAACACTTTCGAAAACAAACCTTATAAATAGATAATTGAATAGAGACTTCAAAATCTAAACCTTCATCTATTATCAATTTAGCAACAACACCATTTTCTTCAAAATTTGTCAAAGGGGTGTAGATTTTATAAGCATATTCAAAATCAGATAATCCAACATAATGCCACACTCCGTAAAAACCTAAAGTCAAAATATTCCATGACAATCGGAAATCTGCCTAAAAATAAACGAAACATTAACCATATTATACAGAACTGCCTAAAGCTTGTAGTACATACCTGTTCAGGTTTTAATTTGGCCACAATTAAAAAGTTCTGAAGAAACTCAATTGGTGTAGCTAATTGTAACCTAATATTAAAATTTACAATACTAGTCAAAGAGAGAAGCACTTCAGTACCCAAACTGCCTTCCGGATAAGTAATCATTGCTACAAAATTCCGTTGTTCCGTTGATATTAAAAATTTCATCTGGTAGTGATCTTCTAAAGATGTTGCGTTCACTACCAACATACAATCTGTGATTTTTCTAAATTTCCCTTCCATAATTATTGATATTTTTCTTTGGTTGAGGTCAAGATCAGCTACACCTCGTAAATATCTGTTATTTTTTAACACAATTTTACTTACTAAAGCACCATTTGACAATCCTGGAAATGGTGTTTTGGTTTGGATGGTACCTGTGAGATTTAGGTAATTTTTATCAGAGTCAACTTTCCAATAACTATCAAGAGCAAGAACAAACTCGGGGTTATACTAAAACAATTTGTTAATATGTATTAAATTATGTTTAGAAACATTTGTGACAAAAAACATCAAGCAAGTTGAGGATATTATTCTTACCATTAAGTAAAGATTTGTGTTCAAGTTAGAAGAATTTCGAAAATGGTATATTGTTATATTAACATTCGGTATTGGTTGAGTAGAACTTTCAATGAAAAGTTTATATCTACACAAAAAATATTCATCATTTGATAAGTAGTCTCCAGAAAAATCAAATCCAAGTTTCTGATTACGATCCCAGGATATCAATCCATGTATATCATATTTGCTTCCGGCATGATCAAATCTAAAATGTTTAAGTATTTGTCACTGACTGTTTTAAACTCCAAAATCTAATAAATCTTGTTTTACTCAATTCTGGCGAATCATTTTTAATAATTAGATTTCTAGCTATTCTGGTGATGAATAATAAGAAACCCAAATGAGCGAATATCAGATAAGCTTGTATATTTAAATTATTTTCACAATAATATGGTCATACTAATATCAAGAGTAAGTAGAACTACATAAAATGTAGAAAAGAAATAAAAGACATATTTTAGCATTTCATAGAAATTGAATCAACTTGTACATCAGAAATAAAGGTTTAGCCCAAAGTTATGTTTCATAGAAATACAGTACTAATCTTGCTAAATTTACATATTGCTGAATATGTCACTGTGAAACAATTAATTAACTAAAAAATTAATCCTGCTTTTCTTGTCCCTTTTGTAATCTGTTGCTTTTTTGAATATTCTTGAGATTTTCTCTTGTCCTTTCGCTGTCAGGACGTATCACGCCGATTTCTTCGAAGCCTCTCAAATTTGTCATATATTTTTCCCATCGCCAACTGTTTTTCGATCTAATAGTTTTTATCTCAATATCAAAATTAGAGAAAATTTCGCTTGAGTGAGGCAAAAAAATAAACGGTAAACAATATAGTAGATTTTGAAAACAGCTGTTTTCAGGAAATGGTAAATATATATTCCGCATTCATCTGTAATAAACTTTCAACAGCTTCTATTCTGTTATTTATATAGGCATATTTGGTGGATTAATAATGCCACTTTTTTGTTGCTCTTGTATCATTATGTATTCTTAAACATTTTGGGTCATTTTTGGTGTTGTGTTTAGTGGTATAAAAGTAACGACGTTTAGAATACTCGTATTCATTCGTTACTTTTAATCTGACTACCCGTTACAAAGTATTCGTTACTCGTTACTTTCGTTATAGACCGAGAGCTGGTAACAGAAAAAAACGACGTTTTATAGTCTGTCATTTATTGAAATACAAGGCAGGATTGTGTGATTCATAAAATCTCATTGGCAGACGATTTACTCGAATACAAGTAATTGACAAATACGTTCGTAATGTTTATATCACTTCAAATCGACTGCCTTGTGATGTTTCGTCAATTCTAGGCTAAGGATAGACTACAATGTCATTGGCAGACTTGAAAAAATGGTTTTAGTTACACGACTGTTATTGCAAACTAATATTGTTATATTTCACCCTTGTACTCGAGTAAATCGTCTGCCAATGAGATTTTATGAATCACACAACCTTCTCTTGTATTTCAATAAATGGCAGACTATAAAATCTTGTTCCGAGAAGTCATTTTTAAATGCAAAATAAACTTTGTAGGTTTAGATGATTCTAAAGTATACTTATCTATGATTTATGGCTGTAAATGTCTCCTATCAAAGGCAGCCTTGAAAAAATTGTGCAGTTTTTTCTGTCACCAACGCCTGGTCTATTAGTCATAATTTCACTAGTGGCAAGTAAATCTAGAGTACTAATGAGTGCATACCTATTATAATAATAATTATCCGATGTAAAAGTTGCAATTAAAGGGAAAAAATAATTATCTCTGGAATATGAACGGATTTTATTAAGTAACATTTTTATTTAATTATAAAAATAAAATAAATAAAGAGAAAAATAAATATACACTCAAGCAATGCAACTAAATACATAATTCTATTTTTTATATATGTCTCCTTAGTAAGTAAAAAGTAATATAAATATAGATACTGTTTTCAATAAAAATTATACAAATAAATTATATTCTTATATTAATTTGATCTCTTAAACTACTCATCCCAATGAAAATTAACGCATTTTATTTTTTGCCCAAAGTATGTCATTTACTTTTTTTCATCCGTTTGGGTTTTCATGAGGCACGTTTTTCCTGCAATATTTATCCAATTTTGACCAAATTCGTTCTGCAGGCACTGACTTTACCAACATGCATAAGTATTTTTTTAACCTACTTCCAAAAAGGAGAATGTTATCAATTCGTCGCGTATTTTTTTTTTTTTTTTTTTATTTTTGTTACCTGATTTCATCTCCTGAGGTGAACCGTTTTGAAGGAATATGGTCTTGTTTTATAGAGTATATATCTGGGTGAAACGTCAAATTTTCGAAAAGAATTCTATTGGTAAATTTTTTAATGAACACATGCGTGCATGGAAATCGGCCAATATCCCTAACATATTGATCGATTTTTTCGAAAACTCCTTATAGATGTGTATAGCTTTTTAACGTTTAATCTATTAAGGAAGATCCCTAGGTGATCTCATATACTTTTCTGCGACGTGCAACTTGCAGTTTTGCAGAAAACCGCCGAAAATGACAAAATTTCATCGAAATGACATAACTGACATTTCCTCATAAATATTTTAATTCCAACGTAATAGTGCGGGAATTTTAGGCACTGAAAGTTTTAATTGCAAATTTGAAAATTTTCTATGTACATCTCAAGCATACATGTAGTAAAGTATAGTATTTTCGGCTCCTTAAATCAATGAGTACCAAGCTCGTTTTGTTTATATACCAGGCAAATACCTATTTAAATGCAAATTTTTCCATTTTGCGAAGACGGTGCTTTTGGTTGTAACATTCTCCCGGCCTAATAGAAAATTCAGTGACAACACATGTCAAACTCAAAACTACTATTTAGTGCGTTTATATACAGGCTGTTTAGTTGTTTAGCAAACAAAATCACAAAGTAAAGTAATAGGAGTTGTATTTCTATGATGATTGAAATATAGGACGGGGTAGAATAATAGTGGTCCATAGGTAGCCGTATATACAGGACGGTTGGAATATAGGGTGGAGTGGACGTTTGGTGGTATACAAATGTTAGAAAAAATGTGAAATTAAAATTATATAGGTTGATTAAAAAACTGTTATATGATGTGGGCGTAAACGAATCATATAGAGGATGGTTGAAATATATGCTGGAGTTGAATTATATTTATACAGTGTGATTAAAAAAGTATTTATTTTATAGCCCATAAGAAGTTGCATAAAATGTGGAGAGGAATTAATGTTACACATGGCGATAATATAAAATGTTAAAAATGAAATAATTTATGGGGTAGCCCACAAGGAGTTAAATAAGATAATTGAAATATAGGACGGATTCGACTCCGTAAATATGGGATGGATTCTACTCCGTCCAATAGTTTACAGAAGGCAGCTAACAAATTTGTGCTTGTCCGTGGGCATTCGTATGTACAGGATGGTTGGACATAGGGCGGAGTGGAATTATCTATAGTTATTCAGAGTTGTCAAAAAAGTTTAAGAAAAGTTACATGGCGTGGTCCATAAGGCATAAATATATTTTGGGCTTATTAAGTCAACGCGTACTAGTACATTTTTTTCGTAAACATTTACCTGTCATTTTAAATGAAAATGTATCATTGCCTAATGTTGAGGCTTTCGATGTTACCTGGTCTTGTCTATTAAGGTTATACATACAAAATAAAAAATAAAAATTAAAACTACCTGAATTCAAAAAAACTAAGAAGTTGAAAATAAAACATTTTTTAAAAAATATGTAATCTACTTCCACCAATAACTAAAAAGCTAAAAACAATTAAAACAAAATACAACTCTAGCAAATAAATAACAAATTTAATGTTGTTAGGTACCTACTCAGGAAGTAAAAAATGTAAACATTAAAAGGTGCTCATTCTGTACAAATTAATTACCTACCAATCTAGTATATTTTTGAAGTCGGTGCCCAGCAACAATCAAGTTTGATGAAGTAGTAGATAAGTACGCAATGAAGGATTTTAGATTTGCTTGGCACCGACTTCAAAAATATTGCAATATACTTCGGGGGTTCAATTTAAAATTATAACAACTAATATTTACTTTCACTTTTCTAGAACTTTATTTACATTAAAACAGCTGATTCACAATACATTCTCAGATACGCTAGTCGACGCGGTATCACTGCGCGGCGATCGTGGCGGGCTTCTTTTATATCACCAGCGTAGAATTCTCCAGTAGAAATCATCATCGCTCCTTCCGCTGTCGAGTCTTTTCGAGAAGCCTATTTTTTATATTGAAGCGTTTGTTGTCGTGCTGAAATGACACAGGGTCGGCTTTGGGTAAATTTCGTAACACTGCCCCCCCTTTAATTCTGATCGTCCCGATCAGAAACATCCCCTCCATGGTAGGGAGCGAGTCGATCTAAATGAACCACCTTCAATTTAGCCTTGGGGTTTCGACGGATCCGGTAGACGACGTCATTAAGCCTCTTGACCACCTCGTATGGACCATCCCAGGCGGGTGTAAGCTTTGGGGATTTACCCTTGCTCCGTTGGGGGTTGTACAACCAGACTTTGTCCCTCTCCTGGAACCCGACTGAATTGGCCTTGAGGTCGTATCGCGTCTTCATTCGGTCACTGGTGGCCAACATCTGCGTTCGGGCTAAGTCGTGTATTGCCAGCATGTTATGTCGGAGCTGGTCGGCATAATCGTCGATGTCTTGGGGAGGTTCTTCGGGGGAGCCAAATGCCAAGTCGCATGGTAATCGCAGCTCCTTTCCGAATAAGACCCTGGCTGAGGTCAGGCCTGTACTATTATGTACAGCAGAGCGATATGACAACAGGAATAGGGGAATATGCTCATCCCAATCACGCTGGTTATTCCTGACGACCTTGGATAGGTGTTGTTCCAAGGTCCTGTTGAATCTTTCCACCATTCCGTCTGACTGTGGGTGTAATGGTGTTGTTCTCGTTTTCCTGATCCCCAACATCGTGCAGACCTTCTGGAATACATTCGATTCGAAGTTACGCCCCTGGTCTGAATGTAATTCCATCGGGACGCCAAACCTGCTGAATAGTTGTTCTACTAGCACTGTCGCTACCGTGGTTGCCTCTTGGTTGGGTATCGCGTATGCCTCAGGCCATTTGCTGAAGTAATCCGTTGCGACCAGAATGTATTTGTTCCCCCTCTCAGACTCGGAAAACGGACCGGCGACATCGATGGCAATTCTCTCAAATGGGACGACCACATTGTACTGCTGCATTCTGCCCTTGGTCCGGGTCTTCGGGCCCTTACTGGCGGCACATGTGGCACATTTGCGGCACCAAGCTCTGACGTCTTCGAAGTAATTCACCCAGTAGTACCGCTGGCGAACTTTGTCTAGGGTTTTATTCATGCCCAGGTGGCCTCCGATAATTCCATCATGTACTTCGGTCAGGATGGCTGGTACCTTTTTCTTCGGAACTACCAGTTGGGACTTGGTTTCTCGTCCATCAGCGCTTTCCCAAACTCGCTTGAGCATTCCATTGTCTACCCTTAGAGAGTCCCACTGAGCCCATAACGATTTCAGCACGCCGGAGTATCTAGCTACCTCGTCCCATCGTGGCCTGGGTGCCCCTCTCATTTTGAGTGACAAGATTGGTTCGATGTCTGGATCAGCCATTTGGTCCTGGATGCACTGTTCCGTTGTCCAGTCTTCATTGGCCTGCACTCGGATCTGCCTGATGGAGATACCCTCTCGCTGTTCCGCCTTCAGACAATGCTTGCATTCCGCTCTACAGGGTCTTCTGGATAGGGCATCGGCATTATTGTGCAACCGGCCGGCACGGTGTTCCACCTTGAAGTCGTATTGCTGTAATTTCTCCATCCATCTGGCCAGTTGTCCTTCCGGTGTCTTCATGTCCAGCAGCCATTTGAGTGCGGCATGATCTGTTCGGATTAAGAAATGGCGACCATACAGGTATTTGTGGAAATGGTCTACAGCCCTTATTATTGCAAGAAGTTCTTTTCTGGTGACGCAATAATTTCTTTCTGGCTTCGAGAATCCACGGCTGTAGTACTCGATCACCCTCTCCTCACCATCTTGCACCTGGGATAGGACGGCCCCCAAACCTGTGTTGCTGGCGTCTGTGTCTAAGATGAACTTGCCGGACTGTGTAGGAAAGGCTAGGATTGGGCTGGAACATAGTGCTGCCTTCAGTCGCCTGAATGATGTTTCGCAATCCTGATTCCAATGGAAGGTCTCTTTATCAGTGGTCTGCCGATGTAGAGGGGCGGCGATGGTGGCAAATCCCTCAACAAAACGCCGGTAGTATGAACAGAGGCCCAAGAAGCTTCGGAGTTCATGTTTGTCTCTTGGAACTGGCCAATCACGGATGGCTTCTATCTTGTCTTCGTTGGTGCGGATTCCTGACTCGGACACGACATGGCCCAAAAACTCTACTTCTTTTTGAAACAAGGAACACTTCTTCGGATTGAGTCTCAGGTTGGCGTTATGAATTCTGGAGAATACTTCGCCCAGGTTCTTCAGATGGTCGTCGAATGTATGGCCCATGACTAGAATGTCATCGAGGTATACTAAGCACGTCCTCCATGTTAACCCGCTCAGTACATACTCCATTAGCCTCTCAAATGTAGCGGGTGCATTACATAACCCAAAGGGCATGACCGTGAACTGAAACAGCCCTTTACTGGTGGAGAACGCTGTCTTCTCTCTGTCGTTTGCGTGCAGACCAACCTGCCAATATCCACTTTTTAGATCTAGTGTGGAAAACCAACGGGAGCCTGCTAGTGTGGTCAAAGTGTCATCGATTCGGGGTAGTGGATAGCTGTCTTTCTTCGTGACATCATTCAGCTTTCTGTAATCCACGCAAAATCGGGTGGTTCCATCTTTCTTTTTAACTAGCACGACGGGAGCAGACCATGGGCTGATGGATGGCTCAATAACTCCATTTTGTAACATGGACTCGATGTTTTCCTCGACTGCCTGTTGTTGCCCCAATGGTAGTCGTCTAGGTGGTATTCTGATGGGTTGAGCCTTTCCGGTATCTATTCGATGCTGGATGATGTTGGTGCGACCGGTAGTTCCATTTTTACTGTTAAAAATTTGCCAGTGTTTTGTGATAAATTGCTTGGCTTTCTTCTGGTTCTCTGGTGTCAAGTGTGTCAAGTGGTCAGCAAACTGTTGTAGGAACTCTTTATCGGGCCCTGTCTCATTCACCGACGTCTGGTACTCTTCTTCGCAATTGATGATGGTCTCTACTGGCTCGAAACAAGCTATCTCTTGACCATTGGCAATTCTAATGTCGTTGATGGACAAATTCAGGACTCTGATTGGTATATCTCGTCCGGTTTTAACTATAGCCCGTCCAACCAAGTAGTCATGAGCTGAGTGTACGGGCTCTACCATTCCAACGCAGCTCCCAGGATTGCTGTCTAGCTGCCCATGAATAATCTGTTCCGTTCGACCGGGAATTCTAGCTGAAGACTTTGCCACAATTTTTATGGGCGTGACTGATGTGTTGACGGGCCGTGTCAATACAAATTCCTCATTCAGGAACCGAAGAACATCATATCTCGGGTCGAACATAAATCCATGCAGGCTAATTAGGTCCATTCCCAGTATAAAATCGTCCTCAATATTAGCTACCAGGACCCTATGCCGGATCATGTTGTCCCCTATCTGTAGCACGACATCTGCCTCACCCTGTATTGACATGGACTCGCCGGTGACTGTTCTGAGCTGGATGTTATTGGTAACTGGTCGAATTTCTGATGCTCTCAAAACCCTGGACTTGGCAATGGACACAGCGGCGCCGGTATCGATGGTGATGGTAACTGCTCGCCCGTTGATGGTGCCTCTGATGACTAGGCTGCCGCTATCTCGGCAAAATCCCCGGATAGATAACGTTTTGGGGGCTGGTGGAGGGACAGTCAGCATTCGCCCCTCTTTGCTGACTGACTGACGGTCCCTAGACATGTGGCTGTTCTGTTGGTTACCCCTGGTCGGTGATCGTTCAGGTGGCCTCACTCGACAATTACGTTGGAAGTGCCCTGTCCGTCCGCAGCCGTAACATGCCCCTCTGGTGCCAGTTCTTTGTGACCGGTCTAAGATTTTGTTCAGACCAGCCAGCAGCGCTTGAAGTGGTGAGTCTGACTCTTCCTGGTTGAAGGAAACTGCTCGGACCCTCGGCTTGGACATGACGGCCTCTACTTCCAAAGCCCGAAGTAGAGCTTGACTACTTTTCTTGACGCCACTCAGTCTTAAATTTCTTTGTACTTCCACATCTTTGATGCCGTTTATGAAACTCTGTGTGGCCAACTGGTCTTTCGTTTCCTCTGGCAGGTCTGGGTAGGACAAGTGTACTAACCGTCTAATCTCTGCTTCGAATTCTTGAAGGCTTTCACCGGATCTTTGCGTTTTTCCACTGAGTTGGACTTGGTATACTTGGCTCAAGGATTGATTGCCGTAGCGTTTGTCTTGTCGAAATTACCTTGTTCATCGACTGGAATGCTTTGAAGAAGTTCTAGGGCCGGACCTCTTAATGAAATTACCAGAGAAGTAGATTTTTCTTGATTATCCCATCCATTAGCTGTAGCCACGGCCTCAAATTGCCGTTTATACATGGGCCAAGATGAACTGCCGTCGAATGTGGGTGGTTTACTAAAGGAACCTTTGGTACTCACGGTGTTCTGGTATTTTCCTCGCTGTAAGTCCTGTTGCATTTTTTTGATTTCTGTTTCAACCTTGTTTTGAATATCACTGATTTCAAATTTCACCTGGCTCTGTATGGAATCGATGTCATCTACTTTGGTTTCAAGGGCCTCCACATTATTTTTTAGGATCTTTATGTCGTCGTTTATCTCTTTTATATCTGATTCTACTATTTGCATTCTTTTATTAACTGTTTCGTTAACTTGTGATACTATTTGCATTAGTTGTTCAAATTGCATTTGTCTTTTTTCTTCAGTTATTTTAAATTAATTTTGTCGTTTTAATTCAGTTTGATCTTGTTTTTGTTCAAATATTTTAAAATCATTTTTTCGTTTTTCTTCAGATATTTTAAAATCAATTTGTCTCTGTTCATTCAATTTCGAGAATAATCCCTCAATTAAATTATGTTGTTCACTTTTCATCGTGGAGACTAGATTTTGTTGTTCGCTTTTCATCGTTGCAATTGCAATATACTTCGTGGGTTCAATTTAAAATTATAACAACTAATATTTACTTTCACTTTTCTAGAACTTTATTTACATTAAAACAGCTGATTCACAATACATTCTCAGATACGCTAGTCGACGCGGTATCACTGCTCGGCGATCGTGGCGGGCTTCTTTTATATCACCAGCGTAGAATTCTCCAGTAGAAATCATCATCGCTCCTTCCGCTGTCGAGTCTTTTCGAGAATCCTATTTTTTATATTGAAGCGTTTGTTGTCGTGCTGAAATGACACAGGGTCGGCTTTGGGTAAATTTCGTAACAATATATTAGATTGGTAGGTAATAAATTTGTACAGAATGAGCACCTTTTAATGTTTACATTTTTTACTTCCTGGGTAGGTACCTAACAACATCGAATGTGTTATTTATTTGCTAGAGTTGTATTTTGTTATAATTATTTTTAGCTTTTAGGTTATACGTGGAAGTCCGTTATATTTTTTTAAAAATGTTTTATTCTGATTTCTACTTTATCAAGGATATAACAAAGTTCGTGCCTGCCAAAATTTATGTGCATTATCTTTTTTATAAAGACACTTTTCTTCAGTTCAGTTCAGTTCTTGGATTTATTTAAAAATATAGTTCAACTCACTATAAGTTATTTCTACTACTTTAAAACAATTTATATTTACAGAACTATTTAAAATTTATCTCTACTTAACTATAAGGCAGTCGAATATTGTATGAATGTCATCGCCATCTGTGCGTATTTATATATTTCTCCTGGAATTCTCTAGTAAGTCAACGAGCCATCGGGATGATTCGATAAAATTCGACGAATTCCCATTAACGCTAGCCGTCGGCCTCGGGTCGATAGACAAACATTTCAGATTCCCAGAAATATCGGACGAATGCCGATTCCACGAACTGTCGGAAGAATAAGCGTCACATTGCCCCCACCTTAAGACCATTTCGTCCCGAAATATCCCAGAATCCTTTATAATAACAGTCGACGGTCTTCGAATCTGGGCTGCGAATATTGAGACAGCAAACAAGAATGTCGATTCCACTGAATCGGAAGATAGTTTCCATCATACTTCGCACCACCCCCAATTCAGTCCAGCCAACACACAGGATATTTTTGGGACCGCCAATTTCGTCAGGTTCTTCTCCATCATCACAGTCCTCAATTCTACCAGAGTCTTCCACCACCACCTTGGCTATTCAGGTCTCGAGGTTCCTCTCTGGTTACGTCGTGCTGCACTTTCTGCCTATCAGAGTACAGTGCCATGAACTGTTCGAATGTCATCTCGTCATCGGGTGGTTGGATGCTGCGGACTTGGGCTTAGTTTACTTCGCCGTCAGGACTTCCAGCATAAAGGGCTAACCTGTTGAAATGTACCACCTTAGGTTTTCCTCGAGGTAGTTTCCTCTGTAGACAACATCGTTCATCTTCTTTTCAATTTGGTAAAGCCCCTCCCAAGATCTCTGTAGCTTGGGCGAATAACCACGACGACGTTATACAGCCAAACAAAATCATCAACTTGGAATTCCCGGTCCTCGGCTCTAATGTCATAGACTTCCTTCATTCGGGCACTGGCATTCTCAATATTTAACCGGACTCGTTTTTGGATGTCGTCAATCTTGTGACGTAACTGGCTAACATAGTCTTCACCTGCAGTCTCTTCTGCTGGGGCACATCCAAACTTCAAATCGCATGGTAATCTCTTCCCATAATAACACTGGCCGGGGTCTGACTCGTGCACAGACTAGCGTGGTGGTCAGAGACTACTTTTGACAAATGGCGATTCATATTCATCCCTTCTACCATCCCATCGGATTGAGGGTGTAATGCTGATGTCCTTGTCAAGGGATGGATCAGTCGTTTTGGTGTCCCCTTGGAGTTGCACTCAGACCAAGGTAAAAATTTCGAGTCTACTCTTTTCCAAGACATCTGCAAACTATTGAAGATCAATATAACACGACCAACAGCATTACACCCTCAATTTTGCTCTCTGGATTGGTTTTAAATAACTGGAACATGCAAACAGCGACAGGAGAAGCAGCGAAAGTCCTTGGTGAAATAGATGTTGAAATGGTCTTGGGAAGTAAATTCCAACATCGGACATTAGTGGCAGACATCAAAGACGACGTCATCATCGGAATGGATATCATGAGCTCCAAGGGATTCGAGTTAAACTTTAAAGATGGAATTCTGCGTGTGAATGACGAAGAAGTGGTGCTCCATGGGAAATACGACATAATGCTTCCTTCGAGCCGAGGATGGAAATGTTCCGGAAAGACCTGAAATTATTGTAGACGCTTGCCGAACTTAACGACGGAAATGTAGGCAGAGGAATCGCACTGGGAAAGACTTTGTTTCGTGCCAGGGAGATTGTGCCGGTAAGAGTAATGAACCTGAATCATTACTCGGTTGAGTTGAAGAAAGGAACAATTTTGGGGGATTGTTCAACAATTTCCTCCATAGTCAGAAGCACAAAACATGCAGAAATACGACCAGGTAAATTATCGAAAGAATTGGAAAGACTCATCACCGATTCATCCAGGAATTAAAAACCAATCCAGGGAGCAGAATTGAGGGTGTAATGATGTTGCCCGCGTTTTATTGATCTTCAGTAGTTTGCAGATGTCTTGGAACAGAGTAGAGTCGAAATTTCTACCTTTATCTAAGTGCAATTCCAAGGGGACACCAAAACGACTGATCCTTTCCTTGACAAGGACATCAGCAACGGTCAAGGCTTCTTGATTCGGCAAAGCGTATGCTTCTGCCCATTTACTGAAATAGTCCATCACCATCACAATGTACTGTGTACTTATTTCAAGGGTTGGATTCAGGAAATGGATCGGCGACATCAATGGCTACTCTTTCGAATGGACTGCCCACGTTATATTATACTCATGGGAGCTTTTGCTTGCTTCTGAGGCACATTACTTGCTGGTTTTATCATTGTCTTGTCAAAAACAATGTTGGCCTTATAGCTGTTTTTGTCGCACCAGTATCCAGCAGCATTACACATTGCTTCTTAATAATAAGACCATCTACATAGACACTATTAACGTGGTTGCGTACCTAAGCGACATATGCGTTGGCAGTTGGTACTTATTGGTTAAAGGTCGACGATAGTCCCTTTACATTGACCTTATTTAGTTTCCCCGACGAGGAAATCTGTGCTCCGTTGCTCTCCTTGCAACGACTCTGGACATGTCCTACCATACTACGCTTCCGACATCTCACTAGTCTTTTTTCGGTAAGGACTTCTTCTACTATCTTCCTTACAGAGGCCCTATCATTTCTGTCGTCTTCTGACTCTCTTTTAATGATTCGGATTCGGGATTGTTTGGCTTCGTGGTCCCGAAGTCCATCCAAAAACTCTTGGACTTCTAACCTTCCTATAACATTTTCCGGTGTGGCTGGATAGGCAAGACGAACCAGACGGGCAATGTCGGCTTCAAATTTTTGTAGGGATTCATTAGATTTCTGGTGGCAATTTCTCAGTTGGGAGTGATAAACGTGCTCCAAATGGGTTTGCCCATACCTCAGTTCTGAATGTTTGACCATTTTTTCGTAGTCTTCTTGCTCAGAGACATTCAAGGTTTGCAAAATATCTGTAGCATCTCCTCTTAAGGCGAGTGTTAGTGCGATTGCCTTCTCCTCTGCCGACCATCCGTTTAACTTTGCTGTAGCCTCGAATTGGCGCCTATAATTACTGTTTCTGCTTTCGGTGTTGGCTTGAGTTTCTCCCCTTTGTTTTGTGACTACCTGTTCTTTTATTTTGCTGATCTCACCCTCCATGATATGCTTTAGCTCTTCTATCAACGTTTCATTTTGAGTTTTTCTGTACCATGCTTTTCAAATTTTCTTCTAAGGATTTAGAATTTTCTAGTAATTTGTCTTCTACGGTTTTAGCATTCCCTACTAGTTTTACTTCTAAAGCCTCTTTCAAGTTTTTAGAATTTTCATCCACTTGTTTTAATAGCATAGTCATGTCACCATTACCGGAAACCTCAAACAAATAAGTATTGGGATCGATATCTTCATTTATTACGGCATCTCGTAGCCGTTGTATTAATTTACTTTTCTTTCCACTAATTTCTAAATCCCTTTCCTCCAGTTCTGTTTTTATATCAGTCATTTTCTTATAATCCAGTTTCACTGGTTTAAACATTGTTAGTCTATTTATTTTTCACTTCTAAAGTTCCACAAATTCACCTACACCTATAGGTGTAGGTGTAGGTTACTACTGTAATGTTTTTTTTATTTTCACACTCGGGTTCAGTTCAATTCTTGGATTTATTTAAAAATATAGTCCAATTCACTCTAATTTATGTCCACTACTTTAAAACAATTTATATTAACAGAACTAATTACAATTTATCTCTACTTAACTATACGGCAGTCGAATACTGAATGAATGATATCGTCAGCTGTCCGTATTTATATATTTCTCTCGGAATTCTCAAGTAAGTCAACGAGCCAACGGGAAATGTGTTCTCGAAGATTCGATAAAATTCGACGAATTCCCATTAACGCTAGGCGTCGACCTCGGGTCGATAGACAAACATTTCGCATTCCCAGAAATATCGGGCGAATGTCGATTCCACGAACTGTCATAAGAATTCCGGTCACATTACCTACATCAAACTCCATATGGAACCTGCATTCAATAAATTCATTCAATCTCAAATAGAATATCCTGATTAAATATTTTATTCAATAGAGCTGTTTTCGAAATTATGTCTTATACTATCATATACTGTTATAGATCTCAACGGTTTATGAAATCTTTAAAGTAAAGAAAGTCTTGTGAATAGTGTTCAAAATATAAAAGCATATTATATAATTTAATAAATAACAATATAAAGATATAATCAGTTATGAATGACGACTTATTTATGTTACTGACATGACAATTTGGTAGTTCAGCAGGACAGACGCACTTTCGGTAGAAATACCAAAATACGGTAGGTTCGAAGTATTCGTACATACGAAATCATACCGTATCTAAACCAAAGGAACGAAACCACAAAGAATAATTTGTGAACGATGTGAGAGTCAGACCTTTCGATATTATGCGGCAATCGACATGAATTGTGTTGAAGCAACCATACTATTCTAGTAACGATACTATTGTAAAACTAACGATTCGGTACTTCGAGTTTTATCGAGCATTCGTTACTGAGTAACGAATCCATACAATTTGTTACAGCCCTAGTTGTGTTCAATCTATTCAAATGCTGTCTGGTAACTTTACTTTTATTTATTCCTTTATAGTTTTTCTTGAGTAATGTAAGCTCCCTAAGGTTTTGCGAGGGCTGGTTATTAACAATCTGCCCAACCGCTTAACTAGAAGAGCCAGTGGGCAACTTCTCTTTATTAATCAAGGCTTTCTTTCCAATTGGTATGGGGTGGAAACTCTCTTTCGTCATTCTTGTTCTAAAAACGGATTTTTCAACGTTATTTCTATTGTTATCATATCAAAAAGCAATTCTGAGCTATTATGGCAAGCCTAGCAATCCGGCATTTGGAGAATAATTGGAGTGCAAATAAGACTTGCGTGGGCGGGGTTGCGTCTTTATCTGACTGGATAAAAGAGGGAACTTTACCCACTAGAGGTGAATCTCATCAAGGTTCAATATTTAAAAAATGAAAAGCATCATCAATCCCTTTAACCGCTTTTGTATAGCAAAAATCCACGGCAACAATTGTTCTTAATGCAAAAATGGTAGTATTTAATTATATTATGATACACCAGGTTATAGAGGAAAACTTAACTCATTTTTGGACATAAAATTCAACAGTAATTCGCTTATACCATCACGTCCGTAACAGTTTATAAATAATTATTCATAAGATAACATCAAACTCGTAGAAGTAAACTATTTAAATAATAAAAACCCGCAAAAATACGATTTTCTTTTATTTTTTTGCTTTTATAATGAAAAGTAATGAAAGCCTACAGAAAAGTTGTAGAGAATCAGAAATCATTCGTAATGAGCATCCTAATTGGATCATCATTTACCGAGTAAATACAGAAAATCTAGTCAAAAGTGGATTTTTTATCAAAAATTTATAATATATATTTCTGTTAATTAATACTGGAATATTATTTATCGTCAAAGCGATAGTTTATAATGTTAAGTATTTATGTAGTTTTTGAGGAATTGTAATTTAAATAATTATGAAAGATATTTTGCACATCACCCGTATTAACGACATTAGTCCGACCGGGACATACAAAAGATATTTAGAGAGTTCACTTCAATTTCTCTATCTTGGATTTTCGCTATAATCCTGAGAAATTTGTTTAAAATAATAGTAGTATTGCATTAAATGTACGAATATTCGACCGCGAGCCACACAGCAGCACTGACAATACCTGTAAACAGTTTATTGATATTAATTAAATTACATTTTTCCACTGACAGGATACGCCACTGTCAAGACATCGTACTGGAAGTAAGTTTAATTCAAATTTCACAAGCAGTATTAATATATTTTACAGCAATATAACAAAAATCCAAAATATATGTAATGAAGTGCATTTTCTGAGCCTTCAAAGTATATTTTGCATATCGCTATCGAACTATAATGGTCAATACGATACGTTCTGCAAAATATTTCTATAAATTATTTAAATTGAAATTCTGCAAGACGTACTTAACGTACAAAAACGATTTTCAGCGTTATTAATTTCAACGTTATACGCTATTATTAGGGGGCAGATTGAGGTTCCAGCTGTTGTTAGAACCAAGTTATGAATTTTTTTTAAATCCCTCACTTTATATCGTTTTTTCCAGCTTTTCTTTATGAAAAACGCTGCGATCAAACTTTATAAACTCTCATTTTGAAGATTTACTAATTCTGTACAATTTTTCTATTGACGGCATTGCAAGCATACCCTTACTTTTTACAATACACGCAAGAAACGAAAATACTCCATATTTTTTTTGGGGTACTTCTACGAGTTTGCTGTTAAAATTATGTCAGTTATGACTTATAAACTACTATTTACGTGATGGCTTATTCGGTTTGCTGTTGAATTTTATGTCAATTAAAATTCTCTATTGACTGGTGTAGTGTATGATCCAAAACAACCGGCAAAGTAATCACCAATCTGACAGAAAACTTCAAACAATATCGGGTACAATTAATTAGAATTAATTTTAGGGTTAACAGCATATTGGCAACTATGCCAAAAAAGTAAGACGATTAACACAACATAATCTGCACAACAATGTAATATTAGAAAAATAATAATAAAAACACTGTTGCTCCCACACAAAATAAAGAGAATTTCAAGGAGCCAGAAACATCATATACAATAACAAAGAACTAATCAACCAAAGAATAAGTTTGATGTATTAATAGCTATCTACATAAACTTCTGAAACTGTTTTGGTATCAAATTGTCAAGCACATTAAAGGAATCACTGCAGTAGGTATACATGAATTTCGCACAGTCACCAGAATCAGCAAATTCCTTAAACATACACTCAAGAATTACTAATTAATAATTACTAAATGAACTAAATAATATTAAAATATCTATAAACCTATCCTTCGTTATCGAAAAAACCAAAAACTCAATAGAATGGTACATTAACATTATCATGCCGAAAATATTTTAAATAGTCAAATCTACTTATGTATTCCAGCAACATCAGCTTCTTCTAAATGAATTTATATATATTCATAAGCTTGTCTACTTAGAAGGACTAGAGTTAATAATATATTTTAACTTGGTACGTTGTATGACCACGTATCTACGCCATCACACATAATATCAAAAACAATCAGCAGTGGATCATTTTTACGTCAAGGCCACATATCCCCTCCCACACATGATAAAACTATAACAACCCCGCTGTTTCCAAAGTTTAATTTTATTACATTACTATAGAATATTAAACAAATGTTTTATGGCGATATAAGTAATTGTCCTTTTAAACGAATTATTATAAATATCTATCAACTTTTGCAGAAAAGTGTATTTCTCAATTGAACTGTCCACCCATCACTTAACAGATTGAATTTAACATGTCAATTTTTAGGTTTGGAATAAACTGACAACGAATGCCTACTATTATTCGAATAATTTACCTTTTTAAATCTAAGAAGCAAATTATCTGCTATTAAAAAATGTATATGGAGAGCATATCTAGTATCTAAATACACTGATAATGTGTAGGCTAAAAGTTACGCATAAACACTAAGTTTTGTACCCTAACACCCCAAAACTTTGCTGTAAGTATCAAAGAGTTATTCATATTCATATATTTTCGTTAGCAAAACTTAAAAAATACTGAATCAATTTATGATCCGTGTTAATCAGAATAGATTCATTGCTATTGGAAAAATAAAAATATGTACTTAATGGTCAAATTAATTAATAATTAAAATAATAATAAGAGTAAGAATTAATGCAGGGTCTGAGATAGGTAAGGCCTCGACAGGCAGGGACGGGGTGTGGATTATTGGTGCTTATCTGTGAAATTAACCCTATAATTGTCAAGTTGCCATTTCCCGCAAAATCTAAGTATATTAATTTACTTACGTGGCATCAATTTTGGTTATTTTCCAGTTTACGAGTGGTGTGTAAATTTGTGCAATTATTGAAAAATACAGCTTCCTTTCATATTCATAATGCATATCTAGATTCAAACCCGCAGATTTCCCTTCATCCCAAGAAAGACTTGTTAAAGTGTTGAGATGTCCCTCTAAAAAAATACAAATGACTATAGTCCTAAATATTATTATAAAACAAAATATGTATTTTTTTTCAGAAAATACCGTATTTGAAAGTATGTTCAAATTAATATGTTAATCATTAAACTTTGTTAAGAAATTCGAAAAAGCAATGAGTGCCTCTACAACTTTAAAATAAATACATTTTAAAAATAATCAAAACCTACTGCAAAAAAAGTAACTTAACTAAATAGCTTGAATAACTTTTTACTGCAACAATTAAATACTTTTTCTGAAGTTGGTGCCAACTTGAACAGCGAAGTTGGGAAGTACAACTTATAAATGTACTTACCAAATTATTTTCACTTTAGCTTGGTACCGACTTTAGAAAGAAAAAGTATTTAATTGTTGTAGTAAAATATTGTTTCAAGCTTTCTAGTTAAGTTACTTTTTTTAAATAAGTTTTTGTTTTTTTAATGTATTTATTTTACAATTTATAGCGATGCAATTGCTTAATTGAATGCAGTTTTCAAATTAGCTTTTTCGATATTGCCTAAAATACGGTATTTAAATTCTAAGCATCATTTATTAGTTTAACCAACCTCGTTTACTGTTGAATAGAATAACTTGTTTTCTAAATATGTATTAAGAAAATTTTGCATATAATTCTAACTTAGGTGGATCCACTATATTGTAGACGATTTGAGTATCATCATTCTTTAGATCTGTTAATCATAATAACATTCAGTTTATAGTCTCCTCTTTGCGGAATCGTATAATAAATCATTATACAGTTCTAAGTGATACAGCATAATAGGACGCAGTTTCAATTTTAATAAACTCTGTTTGATATGATAACAATTTGAGTTATTATTAAAAAGGGACTCAACTTAAACAAAAATCATACTCTTTGTCAAACCTAGTATACAATTTGAATATGTGTTATACAATTTTTAGTGTTGTAGCATAATTAGATGCATTGTAATTACTCCTGTTTGAAAAGAATTTTAGATAATATCAAAAATAAAGGTATTTTAATTTTAAGCAAAATTCATATTGGCTGATAAACCTCGTAAACAGTTTAAAAAGTGACATGTAGTGATTACAGTATATGTTTCTGACCATTCAAATCTTTTTATGAAGAATAAATTTTTCTCTAGATAATATACATAGGAACCTTTTCCATATGAATCCAACATATGAAGACACACTGTATATAGAGAGCAGCCGAGAACCTCCATCTTGACCATGATTAACTGACATTTATTTCGATTTAATTCCAAGCTACTTTCAATTTATTACAATTTTTAGTGATACAGCATAAATGCATGCAGTTTTCAGTTTTAATAAATTTTGTTTGAACAAAGTTAAGATATTATAAAAAAATAAAGGTACCTTACTTTTAAACAAAATTGATATTTTTATTAAAACACGCATATAATTGGAAAAGTTACATAAATACTTATTCTACAGTTTTTATATATCATATACCCTATACTATCAATACAGGAATTTATAAAGTGGTACAGTCATGAATTGATAACAGCGAACCAATTTTGTTTTTAATGGTCATGTTTTAATGTGATTTTAAGTCGAACATTAATATTTTTTATTATGCAGTTGGCTATGGCATATTTTCTTTTAATATAACTACGTCTCCAAACAAGTAGATGTTTCACAGAGAGGTTGATCTAACTTTTATTTCCCACTTTTATTTATATTAAGAAGTTTTGTCAAATGTTGATTATGCTCATCTTATGAGAGCGTCACCTGTCTCTATCAATTAAAATAAAATACCCCAGATTTTTATTTACTGTGAGGAGGCTGAAAGCTTAGAGGTACACATAGTTCAGGGATAACTTAACGTGTCTGTAATGCAAGCACACCTGGAGTATTTTGTCAAATTTTTCATTCTTGTTAATAAGTTACCCTGTAACTTGAACGAAAATAAATGTAAAACTAACTAAAATGTATGAACTATCATTTTTATTAAGCACTCATATATACGGAGTGATTAATAAAAGTACTGATTTTAAATGACAAAAGAAATTCTAAAATTATTTTTTTGCATTAGCCCTGACAATATAAAAGCAAGGCAATCCTATACTGGAAATAAATTATAATTTGTTCAAGAGGATAATTACAAGGAGCTGGGGGCCTCAGGAAACATAAAATTATTGTTTATGATGTGATTTTAGGTATATGAAAGATACATTAGGTCTGAAACGTATTTTTACTCCCAAAACAAACTTATTGTATAATATTTGCCCCTATTTTCAACAATAAAATTTCAATTATACTTACTCTCTAACAAAAATTTGTAGTCTCCTTTTATGGTACGTCCTGGGTAGCTTACAATAAGATCTGCTAGATAGTTAAAATCATCATTTTTTTTATAATTAGCAGTAATCAAAAGTTTTTGATTCGGATCTCGGTTTGCATCCCAATTGAACTTAAGACCGAAAGTTTTATTATTATCTTGATTAAGTAAATAACACCAAATCGAGATGTCTCTATATCTAAAATGGGTAAATGTAATACTGTAATTATATCAAACCAATAGTTATTCATAACATTCTTGTTTTTTAGAAAAAAACAACGGAATTCAACTTACTCATCAAAATGCATTTCAGCATCGATTTTTTTATAATCTCCATCATATACAGTGCTTACAAATCTGTAATCCTGGCCTTTATACTTCAATGTTGATTCAATGTAGGTCTCCTCATTTGAAACACATTTGTGTAAAACAGAAACATGGTACTGCTCTTTACTATCATAATTAGCCTACAAAATGTTAAAAAAGTGACCCACTGTTCTTGATTATAGTGTCTGTTCATTGGGATTTTCTCTTCTCACTTTTTTTCTGCAACAGATTGAAATCTATAATGTAGACAAAGAACAGTAGCGCAATTTCGAAAAATTGTCCGGATTACTGGTTACAGTAAGTCTACTTCACAAATCTTCTGAGAGACAAAATTGTCTAGTATATGATCAACTTGCTTTCTTCTGCTCACTTAGGTGTATTGTAGGTATGGCTTGTATGTATATTTATTTTTTTTGGAGATGGGTTCAACTGCACGTCTGGGAAACCCCATCTAGTTTGAAATCCAAATATGTTCGTCACAAATTGGTGATAATTATTGATCAGCAGTTTTGCACAATTGGGCAATATAAATTATATAATAATTAATGAAATATGTTTTCTCAACTCCTGGTTAGAAATAAAAGTATAGAAGTAAATCGTATAGAACTCATTGAAAAGGATTATAATTGGTCACGATCTGATCATACTCGTATCTGTTCAATGAATTTTGATAATTTGTCAACGTACATTACCTAATGATTGATGGAAGTGCAACTTTTATACCCAATGATATTAATTTTATTAAATAAATTATGTTGACCAATTTTCAAAAATGCCTTGGCCAACTGTGACCTTATCATGACTAATTAAAATCATTTTGAATGAGTTCCATACTATTTATTTGGGCCGCTGTCATCTCCTAGATGACCATGAACATTTTTATATTGCTGACCAATTGGTCGGAAATACAGACGAATTATGAATAATTTGTGACTTGTTAGGATACATACATATATTTATATCTTAGATTTTTCAGTTAGGGTGCTAACTATATTGATGGCCTTGAGAGATCCAATTTTATTCGTTATTAAATAATTTACTCTGACTAATTATCCTAATGCATTGGCCAATTATAACCAAGTCGTGACCAATTTAATCCATTTTGAATGAGTTCTACACAATTTACTAAGAGCGCTAATATTTTCTAGACGAACTTAAATTTTTTAACACCCTATTAATATTTTTCTATTACTGACCAATTGTTCAAAACTACTAACCAATTATAACCAATTGGGGTCACATATTTGGAAATCAGATTTTACAATTTCAGACGTTAACTGGGTGAAGATAGTCTGGAGTCACTGTGATGTACATTTTTTTCTGTTTGTCAAATAAATTTACTATAATGTGTCTCCATTGCGAATTTCAAATACCGATCTGTTACAGAAAAGAACTGAAGACAGAAAATCCCAATAAACAGGAAGAATCACTAAATCATATACGTTAATCAGCATTAATATTAACCACTTATGGTAAGCTAAACATTAATACACAATTCGTGTGAGAAATCGTATTTCTAAATATCTTAGAAGGTAGATCCTGTCGACTAGCGGACATACGCCTCTCTAATATTTTGTCATATTTGCGATCTTAGGCAACTAGAAACCCATTTTCAGCACTCCGTCTTGTTGGTGGCCGTCCCCAGCCTCTATACTCATATGGTCTTGATGTACATTGTCTAATTCCATTTGTTCGTCTCTATTATTCTGGATACGTGCCTAGCCGAATTCCATTTTAAATGTAGAATAGTTTCGATTGCGTCTCGTATTGCTTTGATTCGTGTGATGGTCCTGTTAGGGTTTTTGCCCCGAACCCAACTTTGATGTTTCCATCTTACGTTGCATCACTTAAATTTTCATTGTCAGTGTTTCTGTGCCATTTGTTAGTATAGGAAGCAGGCATTGATTAAACACATTTTTTAATACATTTTCTATGTTTTTACTAGTACACATACTCTTGTAAGTTCGGTAACCTTTTATGAGATTGCAACAGGAACGTCGAAAGTGACTTGTTCTACTTTTTATCCCAGTTACGACCTCCCTTCAGGTTGTAAGTAATAATGAACACAAAAAAAATGATATCGTACAACTTGCGAATGCGGGCTTGATTTCGCAATGCTTGCAGCTCTCGCAGATGTTCGTCGATAGGTAACCGGAGACGACGCATGGAGTACTGATTCAACTGAGAATCGCTTCCACGGTTATTATTATGAAGTAGGCTAGGTTCAGGGTGAGAAATGCGTCCAAATTTATTATGAGGGGCCTGTGTGGTGATTGGTTTGGTGTGGTAAGGCGTGTCGTGTTTGCTTAATATGGCTATTATGCTGTAGGATGGCGGAAGCTGTCATCGAAGAGGAGTCGTTTCTCTATTTCTATGGCTTCGCGAATAGTAAATGCTAAAGGAATTAAGAGATGATAGTCCTAGTGTCCTCGAAGTTGATAGAGTGTCCTGTTTGGATATTATGATGCGCGTCAGCTGAAGTCGGATCTTTTTTATGAACTGATAGAAGGTGTTCATATACTCGATGGTTGACGAGCCTGTTGGTACGACCGATGTAACTTGTAGGTAATCGCAACATGGCGTTTCGTAAACTCTTCGATCCTCATTAGGTAATTTGTCTTTAGGATTTTCCGTTAACTTGGCTATGGTTTGAGACAGTCTTCAACACCACTATTACTTCAGCATCGGGAGTATAAATCTCATTTTTTGCATTCTAGTTTATTATAAGAACATGACCTAGTTGCATGCAAGGTACAGAAAGTTGCATGTTAGGTATAGGAGGTTGTTTTATGTTGTTTAATATCAGTTCTCCTCTGTACAAAATATGCTCAAATAGGTTACTTTGCATAAAAAAGTACTTGCCGCATTTGATGAGACATCTTTAAATTTGCATAACTGACTTCAGATCTGGCATCAACAACCTCAGAAATTCCCATTCACCAAATTAAATATAAATCTTTTCTTTCTTCTTTGGAATTTGGATTCGTGTTTAGCGACCACGAGAACCCCCCGTAACCAGAATTCAGTGCAGATTAGTTGATTTTCAAAAATTTGGACTTCGGAGCGCCATATTGGAACCGCCATGTTGGATTTTTACGTCTGACTGCACCAGCTTTTAAGAGATGTCCATCAGCTAGAATTTAAGCCAAAACACGATCCGGTTGCTTGTCAATTTTTCATCCTGCACGCTTTTTTTGTCATATCCTTGATTTTTGCTAATGTCCTGTCGCCATATTGAGGCCCGATTGTTGTTCATCTTGGAACAGGGCCGACGTCTTCTATTTGTTCCTAACAACTAATTCGTGCTTCTCTAATCGAGCTGAATGTTATAGTGTAAACTCCTTGATTTTATAGCTTGACTATTGCTTTAGGATTTCTTAGACTTGCTCCTATAATCTGGTGGGTGGTATTTGTATAGGGTAGTGCTGAGATTCAGAATATCTATTTGTAGGTGTCGGCTTTTGTATACGGTTCCAAGTGCCCACCCTGTGGTTTTTTCTTAGAAGGACGTCAAGGAAAGGTAGCTGGTTGTTCTCTTCAAGTCCTAATGTAAATTGATTTTGAATTTCTAAGTTTGTAAAGTGAGATATGACAAATTGGTATTGTTAGAACATGAGACTTCTAATTTGTAGCGGCGGATTTCTATCCCTCAACCGAACAAAGGGCCTGGAAGGACGCCACAATTACGAGCGATACTAGAACACGGCACTTTCAATGTTCCTGTTGATGTAAATAATACTCAATTACTCAATTCTTTAAAGTGATAAACACCTGATTTGTTTAAATTGTTACATTATTTTAATTGTTTAATTGATATTTTTATTTATCTCATTGATTGAATTTATTATATATATTCTTAATTTAGTTGGTATTTATTACATTACTATATTTAATTAAAACTAATTTTATATACCTCCCTTTATTATTTTTATTTCAACTTCTGTTGAAGGATATATCTGTTACCTATGTTTGTCACTGAGAATAGTGCGACTATGTCAATGATAATTATTTCAAAAGGAATGCCTCTGTTATAGTGCTTCATTTCTCCAACTAATCGATTTTTCTGCCCTTTACTTGCTACACATATGTCGCATTTAGGACACCATGCACGTACATCTTCGAAAAAATGAATTCAATAAAACTTTTTTCTTTGGTACGACTAACTGAGATTTGGTTTGTTTCTCATATTCCTATTGATTGGGCCTACAATGATTTTATGACCATCCCTTGTTCAATATTCCCCCCATTGAGATCTGTCCGCTCCTTCGTTCTTCTTTGTCAAATTTGGTGGGATGTCTGGATCTTCCAATTGATTTGTTCTGCACAGTTCGGTAGTCCAGTCGGCACTCGCGGTGGCTCTAATTTATCTCATGGAAATGAAATGCCTTCTCTTTGTCCAATTTTTCTACAATGCCCTTCACGGCAGGATCTCGTCGACAAAACTTCGGTATTGCTATGAATACGGCTGGAATGGTGCTGGATCTTGAAATAATGCTGCTGTAATTTTTGCATTCACCTGGCAAATTGTCCTTCTTGTATCTTCATGTGCAGGCGCCTTGTGATAGCGGAATGGTCAGTTCTTATGAGATTTCCACGACCGTAAAGATATTTGTGGAAATGATCAACAGCTCATATTATTGTGAATAATTATTTTCTAGTAACGCAGTAGTTCTTCTCTGGTTTAGAAATATTTCGACTGCAGTTCTGTATTACACGTTCTTCTCCATTTTGGACGTGGGATAAAACCGAGTCAATCGCGTTATTGCTGACTTCGGTGTCGAAGATAAACTTGCCGTGTTCTCTTGGGAAGGCTAGAATCGGGATCGAACACAGAACTGCTTTTAATCTCTTGAATGCTTCATAGCTCTCCTGATTTCAATGGAACGACTCTTTTTCTACTGTCTGCTTATGTAATGGAGCTGGAAGGTGGTAAATCATTCAACAATTCGTCTATAATTAGAGCAAATTCCCAAAAAGCTCAGTAATTCCTGCTTATCTTTGAAACCATATCATCAGTTGTTCGTATCCGTGTCTCTGATGCGAAGTGGCCCAAGATCTACCGAATACTCTAAATTTTTGAAATTATCAACCAATGTGTGGGTCCATAACTAAACTGTCAAAATAATCAATATATGTTTTCCAGATTAATCCACTCAAAAATATTCCTTGAGCCTTTCAAATGTCACAGGATCATGGCATAACCCAAAAAGACTGACAGTGAACTGAAATAGTCTTTTGCTGGTGGAGAATGCTGTTTCCCTTTATCGAACTCGTTAAACCCAACTTGCCAATATCTACTTTTTCAGTACCAAGTTTGAGTTGGTTCTCACAACTAAATCGCGATAAGATCGTGAGTGTGTTATCTATTTGGGGAAAAGGATAACCGTCTTTCTTGGTAACATTGTGCAGTTTCCTGTAGTCGACACAAAATCTGGTGGTATCGGCCTTTTTCTTAACTAGAACTACCGATGCTGCCTAAAGGCTAACTGTTTGTTACTGACCTAGTGGTTCGGTAGGTAACTCATGAAAATTTTCCAATTATATGCGATAAAGACAACTTATTAATTCCAATTACTAATCTAAACGCGGTACTCAACTGCACTAATTCTTCTGTCTCAGAATCATAATAACAATTAAATAATACAGAACGTCAGTGCCCCAGAAAAAAGTAACGCACAGTGAGAAACAGAAAACCCAGGAGGCATATGTAACTCATCTAAGCTTGCTTCTGAAGGATGCTTGTTTGCGTCAGTCAAGTAACTTCTAGCTATTGCTTTCAGCTCTAGGTAAAGACAGATCCCTCCACTTCCTTCCTGTCTCTTCCAGCTTTACGATTCCACTTGACATTCCTTACGCACTCTATCTTTCGGTAATATATCTATGCTTGAATAATTGTTTGAATACTATTTGACGTGCTTGAGTTTTCCAAAGTCGTCCATGTTACTAACCTAGAAATCAGTAGATTTTTCCAGAACTCTCAGTTACCATTTGCTATCAATATGACGGGAACAACTAGTTTGTATATGCAATATATTGTTGTGTGTGGCTTTAATTAATCATTATCAATTGTAAACAAAACCTTAACACTTCAAATATGAGCCAAGGTTGATGGCTTTGCATACGTATAAAACTTTTAAAGTATTGCTGGCGGGAAAATGAATAGAAACTTCCTTTTACACTTACTAACCTAAATCTATAGAAGCTTTGTGTATTTGTTTACTTATGGATTATTCATAAATGTATTCTATTAATTGTTGTTAATACTACACTCACCTCTAATAACAACTTGAATATTTTATTGTCTCTGTAATAAAAATAGTCGAGTTTGGTATCTTTGAAATTAGGCGATCGCAATAATAACTTGACATGATGATTAGAAGAAACAGAGGTGCTTTTGTCATTGTAAAATGCCAGGGCTGTTATACTATGCCCACTAAACCATGTTCCATAGAAATCTATCTGGAAAAATTATTACTTATTATATTTTGTTGCTATGTTAAAATTAGTTCTCCCATGTTGATGTTATATACTGACCATATAAGACTTTAGCTGTTTTTCTATTATTGCAATTTTTACTGTAAAAGGATTAAAAGTTGGGACCGAGATATTCACATGTAACTTTATGTCTTCCAATGTTTGTTTTGGTCTGGACCAAAAAACTGTAGTTGAAAGTTTTTTATCGTTGCCATATCTAACCTCCGAAATTATATTTGTATTATGTTTAAAAGTTTCGTAAATAATTTCTCCTTTTAAATCTAAATTGCTTGATTTCTTAACCAAAGCAGCTTCTACTTTCCAAGTTCTTTTATTATCTGTATAGGTCTTGTATGAAATAATAGAATCAAAGGTCAATGTACGAAATTCCGCTTCAGGGTGCTGAGGAGAAAACGGTGCTTGTTTTAGCTTGAGTGACAGATCCATGTGACTACCACTTCTCTGAAAAAGCATTAAAGTACTTTAATATACCTTATATTGACTTAACATGAGATAATATATATATATATATATATATATATATACAAGACTAGGTGCGAACACCGTCTGAATTCAGACGCGGTTCGCACCCGGAACGTAGCCTTGTTCCTATATATATATATATTTGTGCAAAGCGCAACTCAACAACGTAAAATCTGAAACATTAATATTATTGTTTACTTAATCTCTGAAATTTAAAACTACTAGTAACTTTAATCAAAGGTGCTGTTTGCTGTTAATAACAATAATCATGAGTTTGTTCAAGCGTTTTTTTTGTCAAGTGACTGACAAAAAAATCAAGCAAATGTTTAACTTGAACAATTGTTGAAATGTACATGAAGTTGGGGCGAATACCATCATACTATGTTAATCACGAAAAAGTACTGCTATTGGGTCAAACGTACCCATATGTGTATCCAAATCTAACAGTAAACCTATCGATTCCATAAATGCCGGGTATCGAAAGTAAAATATCGATCCTCGAATTATACCAGGAGTAGGTATCGTAACAATCCTACGTTTAAGAAATTTTATTTAAATATTTTATTTTTAAAATAAATATTATTATGCCATCTAGAATTATTAACACATTATATTAAAAAATATAAAAAACTATTGATATAAAAAAATGTTTGTTGTATGCTTCTTGACTTACCTGTTACATATATTTTTTCTTAGCTTAAGCTTAATTTGCATTTAATTTAAATTTAATCTTTGTACTCGTTTATTTGTGATATATTTATAAACCAATAAAACTTCATGAAATGGTTCAACAACAAATCGCACTATAGACCTCTGATATCTTAGTTCTTTAGTGCCTTTTGTTGTTAAACTATTAGTGTTTCCGTAGTACTTTTACTCTACAGTAGTCATATAAACAATATTTTTGGAAAGCCTCCAATTTACATTTCTACTTTGGTTTTTATAGTATAAGAAATAAAAAAGTTCTTAAATCAAGAAACTGTACTGTTAGTCTCATTTTCAAAAAAGAATTATTTCAGAAAATATTACTACCCAAATATTTTCTCTATATGCCCATCATTGCCAAATTCAGCGTCACACTTGTTGTTTTCATATGGCTAAATTTAGTATTTAGTGTAACCCGTTACAAAGATTAGTCTGAAGTTGATAGACAATGTAACTCGTCCCTCGAAGTTTCCTTGGACTTCCATCGTCTTGAAGTGGTTGATCTCACAACGTTTCAATAGCTGTGTATCTGCCATCGTCATCATTCACCTGATGACGATAGCATATACTATATTAAATTATAATGGACAATAATTTAGAAATAATAGAAAATATGGTGAATTTGTTAGAAAAGAAATTATTGCCGACAAAATAGAGTCAGTAAATAGGAATATATTAAATAGGAATGCTATTCTCTCTCTTAATGTTCTAACATTAAGAGAGAGAATAGCATTTAAACTTCTAAGTTTAAATGCTCATATTAATGACCTAGGAATATTTGTTAACAAACTCAGTGAAAAACCCAATGTTATAGTCTGTTCAGAGACTTGGGATCTACAGTATCCTAATTCCTTATCATTAACAGGTTATAAAATGTACTATAATTTAAGTAAGATAAACAGATCAGATGGAACAGTTGTTTATATAAAAGACAATTTAATTGAAAATACTGAAGTACTCGTAATTACTCTAAGTAGACTTAAAGTACTAAATTTAGTAATAAAATTAGATCAAAGTGATAGTTCACGTATTGAAGTAAGAGCCATGTACAGGTATCATGATTTACCTGAACAAGAGTTCATATTTGAATTAAAACAATTTTTAATAGAAAAAAAGAAAAGTCAAAAATCACTTGATAATAGGTGATTTTAAAAAGTCAAAAATCACTTGATAATAGGAGATTTTAATATTGACCCAATTGATGTTGATGACTGCAGTTAGGAATACTTGACCAATTATCTGGAACACGGATACTTACCGGGATTTCAAACTATAACAAAACCGTCTAATTTAAATCAAATGCAGGGCACTTGTATCGACAATGTATTTGGAAAGCCGGGTCCAGATCTATAAAAATTTGCGCCGAATGGCAAATTCAACGTAAATTTTTGTGTGTGCGGGAGAATTTGTGTCAATGTGGACGTTTTGATGCACGCAAGAATTTATTCGACATTCAACGCACGTGATCCGCACATAGTCGGTTTTTCGACGAACATCAAAGGATTTGCGCCGCATTCAGTTATCGATGTGGACGCGTTTGCAAATTCTCACGTACGAAATTTCTGAATTTGTTAACTAACCTCACTTTCACTTGACTTTTGACATGTTGTGTTTATAAACAAATTTGTGATATCCGATATTATGTGAATATGTGCAGCTTTTATTGTTTTGTATGACCATATTAAACAGAAAAAACAAAGATCAAGAAGACGCTACTGGATAAAAGAACATACAGAGAAAGAAAATATGAAGGTGGTAACCGTTTATTGGATATATGGACTGTGACTTATTTGAACTATTTGAAGTAAAACAATAGTTAAAACTTAATCTCAAATAAATATATTTGAAATCAGCTGTCAAATTTCCGCACACAGCTGGAGCACAAAAACACGACACACTACGTAAATATTTATGTGAAAATTTATCTCAACTTTCGGCGCAAATATTTGCGGCGAACGCATTCGGGGCAAATTTTTATAGATCTGGACCCCGCTTTAGGTTGCAAACTGTTAAACCAACTGCGTTAAAATTTGAAAACCTTTTTAATGATCATTCTCCACTATTTTTAATATTTAACAAAAGTAGAGATCAAGTTAAAGAAAAACAAAGTATGCAAATAGATTATAAAAAATTGGTTGAATTAGCTGAGAATATTAACTGGGACTGTATACTGGAAGAACGGGACCCAAATAACGCCATAGAGTCACTCACAAAAGAAATAGCTATGTGTTTGGAGAAATCAAAACAATTAAAAGTCAAAAAAATATATACCTAGAAGTAGCTGGATTACCAGATCGATCATAAGATGTTGTAACAAAAAAGATCAACTATATAAAACATGAAAATCAAATCCGGAAAATATCCAAAATAAAATTGCATATAAGAACTATGTAAAGATTTTAGAGAAGGTTATAAATAATGCGAAAACATTATATGATAGGGATGAAATAAACAAAAATTTTAAAAATCCTAAAAAATTATGGAACATAATAAATACAAAACTTGGCAAAAAGCGTAGTTATCATCAAAATATTAGTTACATTTATAATGAAAATAATCTAAAAATTATGGAACCAGAACAAATTGCTAATGACATGAATCAATTTTTTTGTAATATTGTGTCTCTACTTAGCCATAAAATACAGCAACCAACAAATGCCATAAATAAATTACCACCTGTTAACTCTGAAACCATATTTATAACACCAACTAATAGATGTGAAGTTATTAAAATTATTAAAGAATTGAAACTTAAAAATGGTGGGGTCGATAACATTCATGCGAAGACTATTTTAGCTTTATCGGAGCACATTGCTGAGCCGCTGACTCATATTATAAAAATCTGTATTAAACAAGCTATATGACATAATGCTTTAAAAAAAGGTGATGTTATACCTGTACATAAATCTAAAGATAAACACTTTACATCAAACTATAGGCCTATTTCATTGGTATCAAACTTTGCTAAAATATTTGAAAAGATAATTTACACTAGATTATTGCAATTTCTTAAAAAATATAAAATATTATCAAAAAGGCAATATGGATTTACACAAAATGTGGGAACCAAAGACGCATTGAACTATTTAACAGACATTATATATAACAAATTAGACAAGAGTCGTCCTGTAGCTGTGACATTCCTCGACTTTGCCAAGGCGTTCGACACTGTTGACCATCAGATACTACTTGACAAGATATGCAATATAAGGGGTATACGGTATAAGGGGTAAAGCTCATAAATTAATAGAAAATTATTTAGTCAGTAGGCACCACAGAGTAAAAATCAATAATATCATGAGTGAATTCTCTCATATTAATAGAGGTGTTCCACAAGGAACTGTCTTAGGATCGTTTCTATTTATATTATATATTAATGAACTTTTAAAGCTATTGCTTGATGGTATTGTAATATCATTTGCCGATGATATGGCTGTTATAGCTAGTGGAGACACTTGGAAGGAAGTTGAAACCAACATGAACAACTACCTAATTGAAATAAGTAATTGGCTGGCTGTAAATAAATTATCACTAAATATTGACAAAACTGAGTATATTACCTTTGGTAAACTATTCTAACAGTGTTCCTGAACGCATAAACATTAATATCAATGGACTCAATATAAAAAGGGTAGAACATTTTAAATATCTAGGTGTAGTTCTCGACTATAGGTTGACGTGGGAATTACATATTAAATATATTTTAAATAAAACTAAGTACCTTATATATTTTTTCTATAATTTAAGTAAATCTATGAACTCTGAAACCTTATTTATGTTATACTACGCTTTTTTCCATAGCGTTATTAGCTACGGAGTAATAGCATAGGGAGGAGCATATTGTTACGAAATTTACCCAAAGCCGACCCTGTTTCATTTCAGTACGACAACAATCGCTTTGAGATAAAAAATGGTTATCGAAAAGACTCGGCACCTGTAGGAGTGATGATGATTTTTGCGAGAATTTTCTATGCTGGTTTTATAAAGGAAGCAGGCCACGATCGCGAGTTCAGTTGGTGGAGCGAAGAGCTTATATGTAAAATTGTTATTGTGATATTTGAATCAGCTGTTGTATATTCGTTGTAAATAAAAGTTCTAGAAAAGTGAAAGTGAATATTAGTTTTATAATTATAAATTGAACCCACGGACTATATTGCAATATAATAACACTTTACAAATGCTTCAGCGATTTCAAAATAGACTACTAAAAATTATAAAAAAAGCAACTTATACCTGTTTACAACTGTTTACATGTGAATCTGTAGTATATCATTATAATACCCTTAGTAATGTATTCAATAATTCTACGAGCATAACAAGAAATAAAACCATTCAAATCCCTAACAGAAGTAAAACTGTCAAACTGTCAAGAATAGTTACTATAAAGCAATAATGACATTTAACTCTTTAACAAATAAACTTAAAACAATGGCAACAGAAAAGATAAATAAGATTAAAACAAAACTTAAACCCTGGATTATGAAAAATGTATGAAAGTACTTAGGATACAACTGTTGTGTTATGGACAACTCAATATATGTATAAGTAGAATGAAACTTTTTTTATCCAATTAGTTTAAATTTAGTTAATTAGTTTAGTTAGTGGTTAGTTTGTAAGTATATACCAGCCTACGAGCAGGTAGCTTTGTTACCTTGTAGGATTTACTATGTAAATATGCGTGGAATGTATCTGGTAAATAAATGTAGGCTAGATTCATCGTCTGAAGAACTTATTAGAATATTTCGATAGAATGAATACAATCAATAACAATAGGGATATTTGAACGAAATATTCCTATTTATTTAAACCAGAGATATATGATACACGACAAAATTTCAACAACAAGGTGGCACCGTATTTGCAAATTACATTAAAGTTAAAGTTAAAGCCATATTCAAGGCATTTTACTAATTTGTAAAATAGTTGCTGTCTTGATAGTTACAGCGTTTTCTTCTTTCACTCTGTATGTAAATCTTTTCAATCTAGCTCACCTGAAATGTAGCATTACTTCTATATTAAGATTGGGATAAGCACTGGAATTCAAATGGCAAAACCCAACAAGCACAACCATATTCGTTGGAGATCGATTAGTGACACCGAATTTTATAGAAAGTCTTTGCTCTTTAGTCCGATGAAATTTGTAGTCACTATATAAACTGGCCTCTACAGAATTTTCTGTTGTTGAGATATATCCAAACAGTTTCGAATGAAGACGTTTCGTATCGAAATTTAAGTCGACAGTATATTGAGAAATACCTCTTTTACTCAGTAAGTCGACTAATCCTGAAAAAAAAATTGAAAGTTGACGTAACTTAAAAAAATATTACAACTTAATTGCCTCATATTTATAATACAGACTGGATCTTGGATACCTTTCTTTTTAAACAAGCAAACACAAAGATTTAAACATCTCTATTTAGTTTCTTCCAAAGGCTAATTAGAACATAATGATACAAATACTTGTTTGAAAGTGTTTTTGCTAATAGCATCTGTGTGATGCATGAATCGTCAGAATGACCTATTGCTATCCAAGTTAAAAGTTTTCTGTTTAAGTTATGTATTTTTTCATCTGATAAAAAGTGCCTTCAGATGTTCATAAGATTCCACATTCAAAAATATCCGTTTTCCATAAAATTAAAATTATGCATAAATAAAATTTCATAAAATTTAGTTCCAGCTCCCTTCAGTATAAGAGACTTTGTCAATCTCAATAACTGTTTTTAATCACTATCATATTTATTAGCTACTGTTTCATTTTTGTTTTTTTTTTTCATGAAATTTGAATGTTGTAAACACAATCTAATACTGGATTAAGTGTAATATGAGAGGAGACGATACACCTATGGTGGGTTTTCCTCCCAGCTTCTTTTTGCGCAGCAGAAACCGTATTTGCAAAAAACGGAGACAGAAGTGCAAAATATATTACGCGTTTTGAAAGTGTTTCCCTAGAGCAGACATGTTTACCTAATAAGTCGATGTAACCACCGCTTGTAGTTTGCGTACAAAGTGCTGGAAGAGGAAGTTATGGTTTTTAATACAGAAAATTTTTAACGATGAACAGGAAGAAAAGTTAGTACACAAATCAAAGAAATAAAGAAACTTTTAACAGTTTGAGCAATGACCATCTCCTTAATGATGAATAGTGAAGCTTAGATTGACTCGTGAATGTTTATCAACTACTTATTCAAAGCTTTTCTTACTTTATTCTAGGTATGCCTACTTTCTTGTACTTTTGCACTCTGTGACTTCGAATCACATAGTTTAACATGATTTTGTAGAAATTCAATTGAAAATCAATTTTGTCACGTTTTGGCAAATTGTCTCGGAAGCAAGATCCTGGAGAAACGGGGTTTATTATGCAATTTGACTCCTCCAGTAACTGCTTTTACACAAAACTCCAGTAACTGCTTTTACACAAAACTTTTGGTCCTGAGTGATAGTCTAATTCTAGAAAAACATATATTCAGGAAAAAGAGTCACCTTTTTGCATAGTGTGCCAAATATTCAACCTTGCAAGACGTCAAAATGTGAAGCAACAGCAATAATAAATAGAAGCATATAATGAACCATGTCTTGAACTTCCATTTTCCTAACATAGAGCTCTTGCAACATTTTGTGAAATAAATATCTACTCAAGTTATAACGGACCTTATAAAAGAATAGATTTCTATAGCTATGACGTAGATGAAACATAAAGACGATTTTTCCTGACTTGACCATACAATGTATGGCATCACACTCCCTCTAAGGCACGCTATGAATGCCTTTAGGGGAAAATTCACTAAACCCCAGATATCCTAGATATCAAAAGTTTCGCTCTATGGGAGCCCTTGCCAGATTTTCAGGCCTGTGGTTGGAGTCGTGGCGGCAGTTTCCCATGAATTTCCTGACCGTCCGGGCTGTTCTTAACAGGACGGCTTTTTGAATATGTTTGTAAAGATGTTCGTCCAGACCGAGTATTTTAAATTGTTTAATAGATGTTTTGGGACTAGTCCTGTTGCTGACAACATTTGGTACCGTTCGTGTGTTGTTCATGTCCCACTGAGTCTTTATTTGAAATTCCAAATCTCTATATTTGGTAATTTTCTCAGCCTGCTTGGTATTTATATTATTGTTGTTAGGTTGTTTTCCGAGATAATTTATCTACCAAAACTATATCTGGTCTATTGTGAGCAACAGTCCGATCGGTCACTATCGTGCGCTCCCAGTACAGCTTGTAGTTGTTATTTTCTAAAACAGATTCTGCTTTGTATTTATAGTATGGTAATCTTACCGACTGTGATAATTCAAGTTTCAGTGCTAGTTCCTGGTGAAGTATTTTTGCCACAGCATCGTGTCGTTCGTTGTAGTCAGTTGCAGCGAACGCTTGACAATCTCCTGTGATATGCTAGATAGATTCAGATGTTTGGCAACAGTACCTGCACCTGTCGTTGTTAATAGAAGGGTGTTTAACGATGTACTTTAGGTAGTTCTTAGTTGGAATTACTTGATCTTAGATTGCCAATATAAATCCTTCTGATCTATCGTCTGGTGGTGTAACTGGACATGTTGTTGTGTCAGCCACAGTGTTTTTAAGTCATCAAGCTGGCACATGACTCTGTGTAGATCAGAAAATTCTGCGAGTTTCTGGAAATGACTACGCAAAATAGAAATTTGTTGATCTAATAGTTTGCTTAGATCTGTCAATCCTCTTCCTCCTTTATACCGTGGCAAAGTTGTACGTTCACCAGAGCTCTTTGGATTTTGGGCTTTTGTTAGTAAAACTCGAACTTTTCGTTGTAATTGTTCAATGTCAGTCTTGCACCAATTAACTATACCGAAAGAGTAACTAAACACTGAACACGCATAGGTGTTAATAGCCTCAAACAGATTTTTACTGTTTAGTTTGGTTTTCAACAGTCGTCGTACCTTTCTATAAAACTCTGCTGTTAGGTCATTTTTCATAGTCAAGTAATCAATACTTTGAGCCTGCTTTATTCCAAGGTATTTATAAGTATCACCTTTTCCCATAGATTCAATTGAGGTGCCATCTCCCATTTCGAAGTGCCCCTGCTGTATTTTGCCTTTAACTATATTAATAATTCGGCATTTGTCTAGGCCAAATTTCATATGGATGTCACTAGAGAACCCTTCTACTATTTTAAGCATATCATGCAGCTGTTGTTTCGTAGCTGCCATCAACTTTAAGCCGTCCATGTATAACAAATGGTTTATCTTTAATGCTTGTACATTGTTGTGTTTGAGACTGAACCCCAAATTAGTCGAGTTCAGTTTGTTTGAGAGAGGGTTCATGGCAAGGCAGGACCACAGCGGGCTAAGAGAGTCTCCCTGGAATATATCCCTTCTGATTGGAATGGGGTCAGTTTGTATCGAACAGTTGGCTTCATTCAGTGAGATTTTGGTTTGCCAGGTGGACATGGCATATTCTAAAAAGTTAAAAATACAATTATTCACTTTATAGAGTTTCAGTACCTTAATGAGCCAATCATGTGGAACTGAATCAAAGGCCTTTTTGTAGTCCACATATGCCATGTAGAGATTTCGTCGTTTGGCGTGGGCTTGATTGCAGACAACGGAATCAATTATCAGTTGTTCTTTGCAGCCCATCGAATTTTTCGCGCATCCCTTTTGTTGTTAAGTAATTATGTTGTTCAGCTCACCATGTTTGAAAATGCGATGATTAATGCACGATGTTATGAGTTTGTATAAGGAAGGCAAGTGATTGGTCGGTACTTTGCTGGGTCCTGTGTTTTCCTTTGATAAGAGGTATGTAGCACCATGCGTAAGGAAACTAGGCATCTTTTGTGGATGGATAATTATGTCATTCATGAGTGCTGATAATTTCTCGTGGGTGGCGTAAAGTTTCTTTATCCAGTAATTCTGCACACCATCTGGTCCTGGTGCTTTCCAGTTTTGGAGTTGTTTCATTATGTTGGACGTATCTTCCATTGTAAATGGTTGGTGTTGCATCTTATCACAATTCTGAAATGCAGCCTCCTCCTCATTAATCCAGCTCGCTCTGGAGTTATGGGTAACTGTTATAGAAAGTTGTGTTTTCCAGAACTGCCCGATTGCCGTTTTACTGTGATAACTAGGGATTTCATTATTATTGATGTTGTTGAGTTTTCTACAAAACCCTTTTTCTGATTTTCGAAATAGTGCGTTGTCTAGTTTCCGTTGGTTAATGGTTTTGTACCTTCTCAATCGACTTGTGTATACGGAAAGCTTTTGTCGTAGACTATTCAGACACTGCTGAGATGTGATGGTTTCCTCATCCCACTGGGAGTGTATTCGGTTATTGTCCATGATAGTCTTGACAAGTCTTTCTATTCTGTTGTTCCTGACCCCTCGTTGGTACTTGGTCAGTCTTCCAATGTCTTTCCGAAGAGAATTAATTTTCCCTTCTAGCCTTCTTTGCCAAGGTGGTATTCGAGGTGTTTGTCTAAATTGGGGAGGGTCTTGCGTTGATCTTATTGCGACCCCAATTGTTCTGCAGATGGGAATTACAGCACAGTATATAATTTATAGCCATGAAATGTGGTTTAAAATGTGAATTTTGTTATATAGGATACACTATGAGCAGTTGCATAAATTGAATACTAGATATATGGGGCGAAATAAAATCATTGGTATACAGGAATAATTTAAACAATAGAAAAATAGAAAGAGTCAAAAGTGTGGAGAGCATTTATACTTATACAGGGTTTTTTTTAAGATTTTGCATCTATTCATGACGACTCCATGATAGTTATTTGTTATCAAGTTTGGTAGTAGTTTTATACGAAAAAGATTTCATTTTTCAACAAGATTAACAAGGCCCCTAAACTTGTTCACAACTTTGTAACGGCAAAAATAAACATTTTCATTAAACCAATCCATTAGTTGGTATTATTATTTCACATATTTGTACAGTTAATTTATAACTTTTGGATAATTTATGAATCTTACCGAAAGTATTAACAATAATACGTTTTTTAATTATAGAGTATAATATTTCTGCCCTGTTTATTGTAAACCTGCTTGATAAATATGTTTGACACTAGAGAACGTAAACTAATAGAATACTTACCCTTAAACGTAAATACGCGTTCTTTGTTAATAGAGACGTAAACTGTAGGTTTATAAGAATATCCATTTATATAATATGTCCGATATAATGAAGCTCCTGCATCAAAATGCTCTTTCCCATTAATGCTCACTGTAGATTGAAAAACTTTAATATCAGGTCTATTTATAACTTTACCTCTTAGCAAGATTGTTCCCTCAGAAGACTGCAATATAACAGTAAGGTTTTGCGCTCCTTTGCCAACTGTTAAACTTGCATCAAATATCCTCTTTACTTTAGATCCAGATGTATCAAAAGTTGCTGATATCAAACTTGAAGTCCTTTTATATTCGAAAAAATAGCCACTGGCACTTTGATCAGCTTTATGAACGAATAACCTGAATGAGGTTGGGCCAGTCATTATTAAGTATGGAACATTCTCCATTTTAGAAACATTCACTAAACTGTAGCTTGAGCATAATTTAAGACCCAGAGTATTCTCTACAACATTCCACGAGCAGACTGTTTTTGATATACGAGTATTGGATATTCCTTCTTGCACTTCTTCCTGATTGTTTTGCTTTACAAAGAGCTCAGATCTGAAAGCAATATATTGAGATTTTTATTGCCACTCTTAGTTGATAAAAGTGGATATTATTTATTACCAACACACATTCATTCAGTTATATAGTTATTATTGGCTATTGTTTTGAACTATACTTGATATAAGACTAACACTAAATCAACTAAATTGTATATATAACGAATAATACCTAACTGTAGTTACACAGATATATTTACAATTTCATTTTAAAAAACTATTTAACCTGTGTCCATCCTGAACTAAATCGTTATTTCAAAAACTTGGAGATAGTTATACAATATTCGGTTATCGCAGATGTAACTTTTTAAAGGATTAACAAAATTACAATGAGCAAGCCAATAATTGTAAGGAATGTGATCATTATTAAATGGTCTATCAGATTTAATAAAGAGAAATAGTTTCTACCCAATAATATTTCAACATATGGTAGAGGGTGGAGTTTCTTTATTAACCATGTTTGCTTAAATGGTATGTACAGTTTAATATAAGACAAATGTCATAAGCCAACTGTAGGCACGAATATTATTGTTCCTTCTTATCGTCCCTTTATTCTCTTTCGAAAAATATAATTCCAATAGATTATAATTTTGGATAATTTTATAACCGAGCGAACATTCCTAATTTGTAAAAAAAATTAAAATCCAGCTCCAATAAATACAAAAACAAGTAAAAAGTACTGGCGTAAATTCTCAACTAAATAGCGTCTACAAAATTTTACAATGCAATCAAATTGAAAAAACAATCAACTCATTCACAAATCGCATTGGCAGTATAATTCAAATTTTATTAAAAGACTTATTTTCGTCAAAAATAACAAATCTTGAAATAAACGTTTATGAAAATTAAATATTCCAAAATAAAAAATATAATATAATAACGTAAAATAGTTAAAACAAAACATAGAGCCGATATGTAGACAAATATTGTTCAGCATTTAATTATTTCTTGACCAATGCATGTATGGTAAAATTCATGTCATTAGTATTCAAATATAGGACCAATTTTTTTAATTATGTTTTATAAATTATTTAGAATACCAACTATTTGTAATCGATATCTATGATATCTATTAATTCTAGTGTGTGGAGTATGACTTTCATAACCAAATTGATAAATTGAAACCTCAACGTTGGCTGATAAATTTAATGTTAGTTCTTCATTCTACACTTTTCATACTAGTAGTTGATGTTATTTATAAATGTTTTTAACATAACTGTACCTAAGCTTTTTGGCTATAACAGTACTGTTTGTTATTTGACTATATAACTATTTTATGGGATGTAATAATTGTTCCTAATAATCCACGATAATATCCTCGACATTCTGGAGGTTTCTCAGGGTTTGAAGCGCTTTCCAGGTAAATTTCAATATTTTCAGATGGCATTTAAATCGAGACTTATAGCTTCTCATAAAATAACTTGACCTTTATGTCCACTAAGAAAATTTACACTGCCCGGGTCATAGAAGGTCTCGCGCTATCATGCTGAATTAAAATAGACCGTCATGCACAACAAGTGACTTCATCGGTGTGCTTCCGTGCCTTCTTGGATCCTTTCACAATAACTGGAAGTTATCCAATCCCAAACAATAATGGAGCCACTTCAAATACCTGACTTTCTCTAGACTCTAACATCCATCAATATGATTCAAACACAACCTGGAAAGGCATTAAACATCCATAACAAAATTCTAGCTTTACTGCTTCAACTACGACTATATCCTACGTTCTTTAGCCTATTACGTAAAGTTACAGTACCAGTTTCAACCAACTGATTTATTAGTATTAGTAATGTTTCCACAGAATGAGGTCGATTTTTTCCATTTTGTCATCCTTTAACAGTGCCAACGTTATCTTCTAGGAATTTCATAAATTTCATACTTACTCTGTACCTATTTATTGCAGCACATCAACATTTAACATACCTGCAACAGGACATTTTGAAAAAGGGTCACTGAGTTTATTCTGTGATAAGGTAACAATCATTTGAATCTCTGTGAGATAAACCCTAGGACCCAGGCCCTAGGCCTTCTTAGCGTTCCAAGCACATCAAGATCGACTCTTACTCGAAAAAATCGTATGTGAAAGAAATCCAAAAACCGAATACTCGTAAATGTGTACATATTATAAAAACCATCCCTGGCTACATGGTGGAACTTAATGCTGAATAAAGGTAGTAGCTCCTTTTCCATTTTAAACATAATAATTTTTTCATTAATAAATAAATCCATTTTGGCTATTATTTTATGTTACAGTTTATTTTCTTCAAGTTCAAGTTTATATTACTTTTTTGGGTATTGGTGTTGTAAGTAATAAGCTCCATTACAACAGTTGCATCTGGATAATCAATATAGGCATCTTAGCTATAGATCTTCCGCTTTTAGATATTTATTTGTTAGGACCTAGATCTTCAAATCATTTTCATTTCAGAAATCATTTCACGAGTGATTTGCTAGTTTATAATATTTCGTCATATATTTGCCGTTTGATAGATAAGTTGGTTATTGACGTAAACAGATAAATTTATTTAGGATATTGGCCCCATCATTCACGGTAAAAAATTCGATATTACTTTTTCGGCCGATATAGATTTTCCTGAAAAGTTGGGATTCAGCTCATTTTACATTCTACTTCAAAAGTTATATATGGTCAATCTAAGTTTTTGTTCCTTGGTGGTGAAAACCATTACAAAACCGAAAACTAAATTCCAATAGATCAAATAAAGTGACCGGAATGTTAATTATGCTGTTTTGAAATGTTTCAACCCTTGGTGTGGTTATATTGGCAAAATTAATAAAAATGTACTTTTTCCCCACAAAGGCGTAAGCGAATAGCATTTAGTAAATGCTATTAGGGAATAGCATTTAGTAAATGCTATTCAGTTTTGCTCTACTGACTACTGTACGTAAAGACGCCATCGTATTCATTTTTAATGCCCATCAACTTATGTATGGAGGCTTAACATTAAATATCTGTGGCCAAACTTGAAACTATAAAGCTTTAATTAATTTAGTATTATTTACATTTTAGACCAAAATTTTTACCTTGCACTAATAATTTCATTGTTCTTTTTCGGTAGGCTGAAACTGGCACTAATTAGTTGGCTTCCTCGAGCTTTTATATTACTTTTTATAGCAGTATCAGTCATCATATTTGCTTTCAATTTAATACCAGTGCTGCCATAAAATACATCTACTGCCATTTCCCCAGTAATATCTAGAGAAACGCTTGGTTCAAAATTAGCTGTTAAATCCAGTTCTAATTCCTTATCCTGTGTAAATTTTGAATAAATCAGTGAACCGTATAATTTCAAATTCACCATAGCAGTTCCCGTTGCAGACAATGAAAGAGGCAATCCTGCACCAGTCGTAACAATATACTTGCTATCTAGAAACATAGCAGCTTTGCTATAAGTTATTTCCTGAAACGAAATTTTAAGGTGAATATTTATCATTAATTCGTTTCACGATTGGTACCTTTCCAGACAAAATCTTTTCCAAATTGAATACGGGGTTCAAATTCTGAACGGCTTCTTTTATTTCTGTCTCACCATTCAAAGCAATGTATTTCAAGTTGTTTCCAAAAATTTTCATTCCTAAAGAAATCTGAAAATTCATTCTTACGTAATTGTATCTGCATTATTATTAAAAATTCAAATACCTTTGGTTCTTGTGGATGGCGGGCGACAATATTTGGAATATTTTTAACTTGCTCCTTGACAATTTCATTTTTACTTAAACTTCTCTTCATACGCAGATGATCCATAATATCCTCTTTGAAATCATTGGCTGTTCCTTTGGGACCGAAAAGTGACTCTAAGTAATGTTCAAAACCATCAATTCTACCATCTACCTATAAATAAATAGAAATTAATTACACATTATTAATCCATGAAAATAAAATTGTAAGAAATGTGTTCTATCAGATAAGGGAACAATTTTTATACAATTTTAAATTGATACCGCTTTTTAGAGATAGGAAGTTGAGTATTCCCCAGTTATAGATATTTTCGAATCGTAAGCGTTACGTGCGTCGGGTGAAAAGCCAGCCGATATGTCTAAGTATTTGTTGAAGAGTATGTAGTTCGTCCCAGCAATTGTCAATATCTGTGAGCTGAATAGATCTAAGAACAAAAGTTTTCATGTCAGAATTTAACTGAGCCGTAAAATATCGATTTTTATAGATTAGTTTCCTATAGACGGTATGTACAAATCTACTATAGTTTTAGTTTTCGGAATAAAAAAGAATAATTTAACTGTATTTCCATATTGAACTGAATATTTGAATCTATACTGTTAGGATGTAAAAAATATTCTAGTAAATTTCTCCTATGAGACCACCTTTAAGGTGTGTTTAGGACTTGAATTTCAATTTGCTCTATGAAATTAGTAGCAAGTATGGGATGGAGAATTTCTTCTGTGAGACAAGTAGAAACAATGTCATGAACATATGTAACCCAACAGGGAGGCCTTAATGTGGGCTTCTTTAGAACTTGAACTTCAATTGGCTCTACGAAAATATTAGCAAGTATTGGGCAACAGGAACTTCTTTGTAAACAGTATTTTGAAATGAAAATTATGTGTTGGTGGTGCAGTCTAGTAATAGATCGATAACGTCAGAAGAAATATTGTATTAATGATTCTTGAATAGGAACAACAGTGAGAAAATAAACAATCATGGAAACCAACAAGAAGGGTCTTTAAAGAGAACACCTGATCTGACGGGGATAGTCTTAACTCAATAGAAAAATTCACTTATAGTATTTTATCGCGAAATGAATTCCGACATCCAGAAACAATATTGCGTTCAATGGATTGAAAAATCTCGAAAAGTTAGTAACAGATTATAGTAATTGGTCCAGTATTTTATCATTTCCGAAGATCTTCTGAATTGTTTATATATCTCTCAACACTAACTCACTGAAAACGTTCTATTACGTATATATTGCACAAATAATAACTATATAATTTTGGGGTACGGTTTATATATTTCAGTTCAATTTCAATTTATTCAAAGAAAAAGATTCATTACATAGGTATAGACGTATAGACAATAAGATAGTAATCATAGTTTTCCATGTACAATTCTTACAAATGTAAGTAGTGATTTGTGATGAATATGAAGAAATTAATAGATAAAGAAAGAAACATATTCAAAACTGGCCATTGGATCCATCCTAAGTAACTTAAAACATGTGTTATGTTGTCAATCCAAACGCTGGGTGGTATGAAATAGTGATTTTATATATGTTAGCCTTAATGAGTTATAAACATTAAATTCCTATAATGGAGGCAATGATATTGATTTCTTTTATATTTAGGATTTTTTTTAAGGGTGGTCATGTAAGTATGTTAAGAATTTGTGGATGATTTATTAGGTATTCCTTTACTTCTTTTTATATTGTTTATAGAATTTTGTAGCTTTTTCATTTACTGGCAGCACGTTGTAAAGCCTTGGGGCATAATAAAAAAGGACATTTTTATTTAAAATATTTTATTGGTCGGTTTTTACGTTTAAATTTATTATTAACCTTATTCATTTGTCTGTCACTTGTGATTTGTATCGATCATTGAACAGTCGGAGTATACAGAGGTTTGCTTAGATATTTTGGATGGTTAAAATAGTGCTATAAAATTAACTTTACGCTCCTAAGGAAAAAATTAAGAAACCTTCTAAATTCATCGTCGTGAGAAAAACGACGTAAACATAAAACCGGTTGAAGTAGTAAAAAAAGTAACAATGGCTATCCCCAAATTTCGATGGGTATATAAGAAAGAGGCGGCCTTGAGAAAATTCGCTCCGACAACAAAGAAATAATCTTGGCATTAGTGATAGTGAATATTTGTGTAAATTTGATTTGAACCCACCGAATCTATTGCAATATTTGTTTCCTTATAAAGCAGTTCTGACGAAAATTTTTGACTTTTCTTAAAAATTGCTTTCACAAGTAAATTTTGAGCAGTTTGAAATTTATCTATTTTTGTTTTATAGGCTCCTCTCCAGGCAGTTAGATAGAATGTAATTATAGGTTCTGCAAATGAAGTGGTTAAAAAGTTTCTGCTTAGAATATCTATGAGATTATATAATCTGTATATTCATGTCATTATTTTTGATATGTGAGCTATATGTTCGGTCCATTTCAAGTATTGATCGATGAAAACTTTTATGCATGAAGTTTTAGTCAGTGTAGTTTTTAATTTGTGTACAAGAGGTATTATGAAGTTTTATCTGAATATCACAATCATTAATCGCCATTTAGATATCGGAAACCGTTGCGAATAACCGGGAAGAAATGAGATTCCAGCACTAGGTTATGGGCACACAATGTACTCACCGCTCATGTAATGGAAGATTTCTCAGCCGGCGAACACCGGATAAAATCAACACATGGTAAAGTGATTAGTACAACTTCGAGTGAATATAATGCTTCGCCTTTACAGGGTTTTCCCCCCAATCTAGAGATCTTAACGCTACAATTTACCGCCGTTCACGTGATAGCGGTATATAAACATAAAGCATCCAATCTGGAGTTACCCGACGAAGTCCTCCCATTATGCCGACACTTGCAATGCGGGTACTCCAGCAAAAATAGATATGGAGAAATACTTAGTGAATGGGCCCACAGAAATAACTTTTATTTACTATTCGATGGGAAACACCTAACCTTCCATTCGGCCCGATGTAATTCTGATATCAATCTTGATTTCTGTTTCATCTCCACGGATCATCTCAGTAGACCTCTTATCGCCAACAGAAGGGTTTTAGCTCCTTTTCCCCATAATCGACGTAGGCCTATCTGCGTGCACATTGGCATAGAAATATCAATTGTGCGGACAGCCCTGATACCTAGGTGGAACTTCAAAAAAGCAAAATGAACGTTTTACTGAAATGAAATGAAAATAACATTCAACAATTTAGAACTTAGGGTTCACAATTACCGTAAATTCGTGGATTTAATATACCGAACAGCTAAACATCACATCCTTCGAGGATTCCGTAGGGGATACATTCCATGAGGGTCCAAGGAAGTCAATGAGAAATATGCTGTATTTCAAGATACAGGTAATATGCTGCTAGTGAAGTCATTGATTTACTTGACAAAGCTAGGAAGTAAAAATGGAAGGAAACATTTGAGGACCTAGATTTCACCCACTCCAGTAAGCAAAGTTGGGCTATCCTAAGAAAACTTGGAGGTGCCGCTCCCCCATCAGAAAGAACCATTAATACAATTTGCATTACACATCAAAAGTGAGGTGCAGAATAATTTCAGACGGTTACCCAAACAATCGATCTGGTCTCGGCCCTTTTCCATTGAAGAACTGAATGAAGCCTTAAAGAAATAGAAAATGCGGAAACACCTGGAGTTCATAACATTTTTCCCGATTTTCTTAAATATCTATATAAATTCTTAAATAAAAGCAAGGAACTGGCTCACTACCTGTTTTACGAATGTTCTAGATACCGGTAACATCCATAATATCTTCAGAAAATCAAAGATTTTAGCCATTCTTAAACGAGAAAAATCACCAGAAGATCCGTCCAGGTACCGACCAATTGCCTTGCTCAATATGATTTACAAACTCTTAGAACGCTTCCTATATAACCGAATTATTCCAACAGCACAAAATATTCTTAATATAGAACAAGCTGGCTTCAGGAGTAAACGAAGTTGCTGTGATCAAGTGTTGGTACTTACAACCCATATCGAAGCTGGATTCTAGGAAGGTTTGAAAACCGCTGTCGCCTTTGTAGATCTCTCTTCAGCACACGCTACTGTGTGGAAGAAAGGAATGATATACAAATAACAATAAATTATATCATGTGCTAAAATCTCATACAAAACATGCTGAGTAATCGTCGAGCTAAATGACGAGAAGAGAAAAGAAGTAACGATCAAAAATAGTCTTTTTAATATTTATACTAATGACATGCCTCATGGCGATGATATGGCATTTGCGGTGCAAAAGAAGGATTTAGAGAAATTTAACGAAGCCCTTAGATTAAATTAGAAATCCTGCAGAATTACTATAAAAGGTGGAGGTTGCTACCATACCCTTCCAAATCTGAGGTGTGTGCCTTCCATTTGTCAAATAGGCACGCTTCTGAAGAGCTGGTGGTCAATTTTGATGGTAATATACTCAAGCACAACTCCAACCCGACTTATCTCTTACTTTTGAGAAACACCTTGATTCACAAACTTGCTGGGACATCTTGACGGGCACAAGCAAGAACTCTTCACTCATATATATATACAATATACGGATACCCTTATAATATCACTCCGGATTTCTACCTCTGTCACATCATAGCAATTTTCTCCTAAACTACTGGACGAAAGAGGTTAAAAGGACCCCGCAGAATCCTTATGGGAAATGGCTTTCTGCCATTTTTTTTCAAATTGAAGTATATGGTAGCTCTTGAATAGTAGATCAAAAGTGCTCATGGGCACAAAGCTCCAGAGTCAATAGTTTAGGATCTACAGCCATCTAAAGTTGACGTGGTCCAGAATCCTTATGGGAAATGGCTTTCGGCTAATTTTTTTCAAATTCAAGTATGTGATAGCTCTTGAAGAGTAAATCAAAAGTGCTCACGGGCACAAAGCTCCAGAGCCAATAGTTTAGGATCTACGGCCCTCTAAAGTTGAAGCCATTTCCCATAAAGATTCTGGACCAAGTCAACTTTAGAGGGCTGTAGATCCTAAACTATTGGTTCTGGAGCTTTGTGCTCAGGAGCACTTTTAATCTACTCTTCAAGATCTATCACATAGATGATAGTTTCTGTCTTTACTTGATGAAAATTTGTTTTAATATTATATTAAAATAAACACACTGATGTAATTTTCACTTAAATTTATTTACTATTGACAATTGTTTCACCAGGTAACTGGCTTCTTCAGAATACAACGTAAGACTTCTGAAGAAGCCAGTTACCTGGTGAAACAATTGTCAATAGTAAATAAATTTAAGTGAAAATTACAGCTATCACATACTTGAATTTGAAAAAATTTTGCCGAAAGTAATTCTCATAAGGATTCTGGACCATGTCCGCTTTAGAGGGCTGTAAATCCTAAACTATTGGCTCTGGAGCCTTGTGTCAATGAGCACTTTTGATCCACTCTTCAAGAGTGATCACACTTTAATTTGAAAAAATTGGCCGAAAGCCATTTCCCATGAGGATTCTACGGGGTCCTTTGGTATGAATGTAGTTTGGTGACCCGATCAGGAGTACATATCGTGAAAGAAGAAATTTTGATTTTAGGGGTACTTCTGGGGGAAAAAAGTACTGAGCCTAAAATTTTGAAAAAAATAGGAAATAGTACGTTGCCCAAACTTTACAGGAAAAATAAGGAGAAACCATTAATATTAATTTTGGGGGCCAAATTATAGAATTAAATGAAAATTTAGAAATAAAAATTTTTTCAAACGCATCATGTAATATATCAAATGAAAGGTCCCATTCTGAGGAACACAAATATATTTTTTTCATATGAAAAAAAAATAATTAAAAAAATATTATCGAAAATATAACAAAATTTATCCATTCCCCCCTCCTTATCTCCGAAACTATAAAGTTTTGAAAAAAATTAGAGGTATAGGGTCTGACCTGGAGTTTACTGGAAAAATAAGGAGAAACCTCTACTTTTAATTTTGGGGGGCAAATCACAGAATTAAATGGAACATATAAAATTAACATTATGACAAAAACAAATATATTTTTTTCAAATTTTTAAAATAAATTATTTAAAAGATATTTGCAAAAATATAAAAAAATTTACCGATTTCCCCCCCCCCCATATCTCCGAAACCATAAGCTGCAAAATTTTGAAAAAAATATAGGTATAACCTGAACTTTACTGTAAAAATAAGGAGAAACCCCTAATATTGATTTTGGGTGGAAAATTATAGAATTAAATGAAAAATAAAAAATTAAAGTTGTTTCTAACGGATCAAGTAATATATGAAATCAAAGGGCTCATTATGACGAATACACATATATTTTTTTTCATATTTTTAAAATACATATATTTATAAATATATTAACAAACATATAAAAAAATTACATATTCCCCCTTTATTCCCCAAACTATAAGACCTAAAATTTTTTGTTTACAGGAAAAATACGAAGAAATCCCTAATATTAATTTTGGGAGCTAAATTATGGAATTAAACGGAAAATAAATATATATATATATATATATATATATATATATATATATATATATTTAGTGCATCATGCAATATTTCAAATGAAAGGGCTCATTATGAGGAATACAAATTTATTGGAATGTCTTCGGTTTCAGTTTAATTTTGGTTTTGGTAAATGAATCAACACATAAAAGTTAATCACTGACCTTTTACGTCGAAGCTCTACAGGTAGTGTTTTCTTGGTTCTTCTTCCTTCAGAGGCTAGCCCCGCAACAGCAGGAACTGATTTTAGAGTTTCGTGTGGACAACACGTTACACAAAAAATAGCGACGTAATGTTCATTGATTGAGCAAACAAAAATGCGGGTTTAACAACAAATGATGCGCTTTTGTAAACACAAAAGAAACAAAATGAAACACTACGAATTACTTTCTTTGCGGATAGAATCCAAAATCGTTTCTGCAAAAGAAATTGAACAGTTTGGATTCCTGTGTGAAGATTGGTGACATGACAATCTTCGACAATTAGATCAGTCAAACGACTTTTACTTGGTCGCAGTGCGCGAAATTTAGTATCAAACGGCAATGGAGCATTAGTCAATCTACTACCAACTCTAAGAGTTCCCTGTTCATCAAGAAACGCCGAAAGTTTACGTAGCGATTTGGGCAAAAGTTTTCGTTCTCGAAGAAGGGAAATCTCTTTAGAAAAATATTGATCTTGTAAATATCGAACAATGTGAAGCTGAGCCTGATATAACTCAGCACCCAAAAATGATCCAGATCCCCTACGGTCTGGATTGCGAGCGTTATCAACAAAGCGACAAATATGAGCTATAATGCCGGTAATGCGATTAATAGAAGAATGTTCTTCTAACAAAGTACCAAACAAATTTGGTGAAGCCGTGACTTGAAGCGCCACTATACGGGCGTCAGTCATAACTAGCGGTGACATGCTTGAGTCTGAGCAAGCATGTGGCAAACAAGTGGTAATCAACAATTGTTGGCCTTTCCACCAAAGTGTATTGCCTAATAACTCTGCTGGCAAAGTGCCGCGGAAACCCAAGTCAGTGGGGTTATCACAAGATTGAATGTAAAACCAATGCGAAGAAGGAAATTTTTCCTTAATGTAAGCAACTCGATTACTTACAAATGTCTTCCAATCTGACCAGCAACGAATCACCTTGAACAACAAACGACTATTGAATTGCTCATAAAAATAATGAGCCAACTTAACGGTAAGAACTGAAGCACATAGTTCCAATCTGGGAAGTGACAAAGTTTTCAAAAGGGCAACTATCGATTTAGACAACACAAAAAAACTTTAACGAAATACAGATGCGGTTTCGAACACAAAATAAACAACAGCGGCATAACCTTTCTCAACAGCATCACCAAATACGTTTTCTATAGCAAGCAGGCGAGGCAAAACTAAATTCTGTAAAGAAGGAAGATCACCTATGAATTTGGACTATAACGAAACAATGTTAGCAGGCGGGGTTTCATCCCAAGACAATTTCGAACTCCATAATCTTTGAATCAAGTGTAACCAGAAAGGCTACAGGTGAGATAATTCCTAATGGATCAAAGATTCTGGCCAAAGTGGACAGCAGTATGCGTTTAGTACAAGATTATCAACATGTGGTAGACTAGTAAAGAAAAAAGAGTCAGAGGATGGATTCCAATGCAAACCTAAAACTTTTAAGGGATTATCAGATTCAAAAGAGTATGGATTCATCGTCAAATATTCCTCAGGGAGGTGTAGCAATAATCGTGAATCATTACTGGACCATTTGCGAAGCTCAAATCCTCCTCGTCTTAAGAGTTCAATAATTTCTAACTGCAATGTTTGAGCCTTTTCAAATGATGAACTTCCAACAATCATATCATCTACGTATGTGGACAATCGAACAATAGCGGCTGCTGATGGCAAAGAGCGTTCTTCTTCATCAGCCAACTGATTTAAAGTACGGATAGCCAAAAAGGGTGCGGATGAAACTCCATAAGTGACAGTCTTTAGCCTATAGACTGCAACTGGATCTTGCGGACAAAAACGCCAAATGATTCGCTGATAATTTTGATGTTCTAAGACAATCAAAATCTGTCTATACATCATTTTGATGTCTGCAGTGAACACTAAAGGATGAAATAGAAAATTCAACAAAATAGCAATAATGTCTTGGTGCAACTTGGAACCGATAAACAAACAATCATTCAAAGATAACCGATGTTATTTTAGGTATCTTAGCGGATGCATTAAGCACTACACGAAGTTTGGTGGTTCTACTATCAGGTTTCAAAACACAATGATGCGGGATGTAGTAACAATCAGAAGAAGTAGATGGATCCAGCTCCAAATACTCTTTGAGAAAATCACAATATTGTTTGTAGAGATCTGGTTGCTGTAGAAGACGTCTTTCTAAAGAGTAGAAAGGTTGTACGGCGGGATTATAAATTCCATCAAAAGCAGGAAGTGTATTTCGAAAAGGAAGGGGCACAACGAATCTATCTGAATCCAATCTCCTGCATCCCTCGGAAAATATTTTTTCGCAGATCAGATCATCAGGGGACTGAACCAGTGCGGTAGGAACATCTTCAATTGTCCAGAACCTTTGGAGTGAATCATCTAATGATACTACATCTTCAATTTGACAAAAAAGCGAAGTTGGGTTTATGACTGACTGAGAGTGAGAGTTAACAGAACTCTACCCATAAGGATGTAACCAAACACAGAGTTAATAACATCAGGAACACCTTCCTTTCCCAGAAGGCGTCCATCCAACAAAATTTGAGAAAATATATCGGCACCTAACAAAAGGTCAATAGCGCCTGGGCTATTGAAACCAGATTAGTTGGTTAGATATGCCATATTAGCCATGTTAATGGGAGCAACAGGCATATCATTGCAAATGCGGGGTAAAACAATAGTATCAACAACAAAATTGCACTCACGCTTTACTATAAAGCGAAGAGAAAGGGTAAGAGGAGGGCTCTGCATAGAACCTAGCCCGTTGAGTTGAATCGAAGCGGGCATAGGTCGGAAGCCAAGGCGTTTCACAGCCTTGCTCGCAATTAATGATGTCATGCTACCAGAATGTAGCAGACATCGCAAAGTTTGATAAGAACCGTGCTTATCTAATACCTCAATTAAAGCGGTAGATAACAACACATTTGAATTGTATGACAAAGGTGAACTATGACAAGAAGTCTGCGGTAGAGAAATTTCGGGACTTTCAACAGTATTAATGGTACTGGATCCACCAGATGTGGAAGCCAGGTTTGCGGGGGGAGCACTAGATTCAGACCGAATGCCTGAATCACCACGATTTACAAAATGAAGAAATGTGTGATGGCGTTGTCCGCAGTTGCGGCAAGTGGATAAAGATTTACAGCGATTCAACTGATGAGAATCGCTCAAGCAATTAAAACAAGGTCTAAAATCTTTAACAAACTTAAACCGCGCGGATACTGATTTGTTCAAGAATTCAGAACATTTGTAAATCGCATGATCGGATTTACAAACTAAACAATTTCTATTCTGAGTGACAAACAAAGATGTAGTGAAACGGGAAGAATGTTGCTCTGAATTCAATGGTAACTTTTTGTCAACACTTCGCTTTGCCTTGCGGGATAATTCAACATGTTCAAAGGCATCGCAATGCTTCGACAAAAAATCAACAACTTCCGAGCGGATCGGAAAGTCATCTTGAGCGGTCACAGTACCATGGTAAAGTTCAAACTTAGCGGCTAAATTCTTTGGAACTCGTTTCAACATCATCTGAACGGTACAAAAATCCCACTGATTTACTGGTAAACCCAAATTCTTCAGTGCTTCCAAATTATCACTGAAGTCATCCAATAACTTCCGAACCTCTGAAGGGCTCTCTGAAGTTAGTTGGGGGAATTGTTCTAAAGCTGACCAATGAGACTCCGCGATTAAACGAGTTCGCTTGAATTTTTTCAAAAGTGTTTCATAAGCACTCACGTAATTGTTTTGTGTTAGTTTAAAATTCTTAATAGCCTCAAAAGCAGGCCCTTTTAAAGCTAACTGCAAATATTTGAACTTCTGCATAGCATTAAGTTTTTCATTATTGTGAATTAATGAATCAAACAAATCGATAAAAGTACCAAATTCTAATATGTCTCCACTAAATGAAGGCAAATCAATTCGCGGCAAAGCAACACTTTCCTGTTCCCGAGCTATATTTTGTGGCGTAGAATTCTGAACAGATTTCTGTTTAGCAAAAACAGACCTAATTGAATAAAACAATTTTTCAAATTTATTGCGAATGTCATCCTCAAAGTCAAAATCATCGTTTGCATCTGAAACCAAACCAACAACCGAATTGTGATGTTTAAAAAATTCTGAATAAATTGAATCAACCATATCAATCATGCAAAAAAACAATTCAACGTCGTCACCTCTTAATGCTTTCTCGGCAGCAAAATAAATATCTTCTCATCTTTTAAACTCCGATTGTCGATGATTTTTAAATTTACGTAAATTTTCAGCGGTTTTTGACATCTTAACAATAAATTAAAATCACTGTAACGCCACTGAACAAATCTAACACGATAGAACGAAATAAAATATATCCAAAAATCTACAATTTTTTACTGTTGATGTAGAAAATATCTGACCAAATGTCAAATAAATTCAAAATGATGTAGCAAAATAACCAAACAAACGAAACGAGCTCTTGTAATGTTTTTAACGCGGCAAAAAATGCGAAATTTATTTCCAAGGGAATGAATGAATATCCCGAATTTGCTTTCTTTTTTAACAAATAAAGAAACGAAAATTCAATGCGGTTTTCAACAATAATTGCAACGAAAAAGCAATGGTTTGATCGATAAACTTTGCACAGAAACAACTCAAATTGCATCCGGCTCGAAGTTGGACCAAATTATGTAATGTCTTCGATGGCACATTACATATAATATCCAAAAAAATGTATGAATTAGATGTTGCGGTTTTAGTTCAATGCTGGTTCAAAGCAAGTATGTAATTGACGAAGGACCTTTAACGGAACAAACAATAAAACACGTGTCGTCGCTTAAATGAATCACCAAATAAAAGTTAATCACTGACCTTTTACGTCGAAGCTCTGCAGGTGGTGTTTTCTTGGTTCTTCTTTCTTCAGAGGCTAGCCCCGAAACAACAGGAAATGATTTTAGAGCTTCGTCTGGACAACACGTTTCACAAAAAATAGTGACGTAATGTTCATCGTTTGAGCAAACAACAAATGATGCGCGTAAACGCAAAAGAAACAAAATGAAAGCGGTTTAGCGGATGTTACGACCGGAACTATAACTCGCAAAATCGTAACACAATAAAACAAAAAGCGGCCGTCTCAAGACGGAATCAAAGGCGTCCAAATAGCTTGGAAGTCAATACACGAAACACGAACACTGTCTATATTTTACACGCAAAAAACACTTAAAATTAGCATTAGCGCGACGGAAGGTTTTGGAAAAGGTGCAGAAGTTTAAAAATCAATGAAGTAATTCAATCAAATTTAAACAATACACTAAACAAATTGCGGGAACGCAACATATATATTTTTCATATTTATAAAATTAATTGTTTACAAGATATTAACATAAAGATATAAATAAATCTCATTTCCCGCTTTATTTCCGAAACCAATTTTGAAAATAATTAGGGGTACTGGGGCTCACTTGAAATTTATAAAAAAAGTTAGTAAAAAACCTTAATCTTAATTTTGGGGAAAAATTATAGAATTAAATGGAAAATAAAAATTAAATTTTCAAACGCATCATGTAATATATTAAATAAAAGGCTCATAATGTGAATTACAAATATATCATATTTTTAAATCATTTGTTTAATAGATATTAACATAAATATTAAACATCGACTTTATTCCCACTTTAGAACCTACACTATCTAGAAGTTTGAAAAATATATTTTGTTTGTATTTTTAAATCATTCTTCTAAAAGATTTAATAATTTATTATTTAAAACTTGACCTACTTTCCCCTTTATCTATCAATCTACAGAGCCTAAAATTCAGACAGTAGATTATAAAAGGCTTACTTGAAAGTGTATTAGTAAAATAAAACTCTAATGTTAATTAGAAAATTAAATAGGTATTTTTATGAAAATCAAGCGAATCATGAAGCAGATAAAATAAAAAGTCTGTGTGGAAAATATAAGTGAATATTTTTTATAAATTTAAAACGCTTTCTTTAAAAGATATTAGGGTAAATATAAGAAAAAACACTCATTCCCTGCTTGTCTGAAACTGGAATATTAGTGCTTAGTCCAACTCGCACTTGACCTAATTATTTAATATTATGTTAGTATTTTCTACTTTGTTTTTAGTTTTGCATTCCGTAATAGTATATATTCGTAATTTTTTCCAGTATCGTTTATTTGGTTTTTAGAATACCTAATCATTTTTGACTTTCCTAATTAATTTTTATTTTATTTCTACAGTTTTTGTTAATTTCTACAAGATTTTTGGAGTGTTCGTATTTTCGTTTCCTTTTTAATTCATCGCTCTTAATAAGGAGTTTATTATGCTGTTTGAAATCCACTATTTTATTTTAATATTCTTGTTATTTTTATTTCTTAACGTGAAAGTACACTTGGCAATATACTCATTTATCTTATGAATGAAAACATTGTATGATTGTTTAGGGTCTTTCAATATAATTACATCTTCCCAAGTTTCTTTTTTTTAATTATTTTATTATAATTATTAATTTAGCAGGTTTTTCTGGTTTTTAATGTCAAGTTTATTTTGATAATGTATAAATATAAAAGGAGTAAAGTAATCTGTAATAAAACCAGAAGTTTTAGAATATCAAAATTAAAAACCATGTAGCTGAACCGCCTTTACGCAGAAGTTATAAATGCAAATGTATACGGATCTGTTAAATTTCGTTTACCATTTATGGCTGTACTCATGGTGTGCGCAAACGTACCCTGTATATTGTACCTAGTTATTGGTTAGTAACGAAAACTTACATTACAGCAAGAAAAACTCAAATTTACCAAAAATTAAGTAAATAAATTATTACTTACTTCTAACAGATTTACAGATTCCCCAAATAGTATTGTAGATAAATTGAGCATAGCGGTTTTCGGGATATACGAAGATGGGGAAAATATAATATTGCTTTCATAGTTACCACCTATAATTGAAATAAATGAGTTAGTGCCAACAAATATCTGCAATACTACTTACCCATCCCGTATTCATCAAAATATGTTGATCCTTCAAAGTTCCTCGAAAATTTTCTGACGTCATAGCTAAATTTCTTAACTAAATCACTTTCAGACAGCAGACTTTGTATTTCAACTTTAGTAGGGACAGCAGTTGTTATTAAATTATGTAGGTGTGTCCAGATAAATGACCCGACTAAAAATTACAATGTAATTATTATCTTAATATTATATTTTTCAGACACCGTGGTGAGGAGTGAAAACGCAAACTAACATCCAAAAGAACTATCTACAATTTGTTCCCCGTTTATAAATTTCAGATAGTTATGTGTTATGAAAAAAACTAAGGAGAAAACCCTATTGCACAGGCAAAACAACCCAAATAAACCTTGATCATAATATTATTTTTCAGACATAAAGAAAAGTTGTCCCAAGAAGTGTTTTATGCAATAATAATGAATTCTTTAAGAACTCTTTTAGGTAATCAGAAAAATGACTTTATGAAGTCAAAAAGCTACTTCCTTATGAACTCAGAAAAATGACTTATTTATAATTGAGTTCTTTTAAGAAATCATTATGAATTCATAGGGACTTCTTAAAGAATTTATTTTGACTTGACTTGCACGTCCAAATCTTGAATATAAACAATGTACGCATTGGTTAATTACAAAAATCAATCAATCATTATTCTAGTCTTTCAACAATTTCTTAAGTTATTTTAAGCATTAAAATAACCAAAATATTACTTTTAGTAATAATAAGTTATCTACGGGGTAGATGCCTCGGAAAAGAGGCGCTGCCTGGGGATCGCCAGGGCATGTCTGGAGCCGGCGCTGGACATGACAGCATGCGGGACGTCTGTGGCAGGGTGCTGAGGAGGCGGACCCCTGCCGTCCAAAGAGCTACAGCCCAAGAACCAGAAGAAACACAACAACACTCACCAATACAGTCACAACAACAACGTGACCATCCTCAACGGAGTCAAATGAGAACGAGAACTCCACTCGCAGAATGTGTTGCGCAGGATCAACAGCCAGCGCTCATCAAGCGGGAATGAAAAGACAGCGCATGAAATGGACTGGCACCATGAATGAATTTATAATACGCACGTTTTACAGAATTGCGAACCTTGGCCAGGACAAGACTGGATATCGCCAAATAATCCATCAAGAGTTCTGTCGTGAGTACCCAGAATTTCAAGTTACTGAACAGAGAGTCGCAGATCAATATCGTGTTATCTTGAGAAATAGCCTTATTTTGCCTGAACAACTGGACAGAATAAAGAGCGAAGTGGAGTGCTAACTAATTCGTCGAAATTCAATCGATCCAGAGCCTGAAACACCTTTGGCACAAAGAGCGGACGAGACCCAAGAACTACGACAAAAACAGCCAACCAACGCTGACCTGCTTGAGACGATTCAAGCAGAATTGGAAGGAGCTCTTATAGAGTACAGTGGAACAATACCGACCAATCACCTGTCTTCCAAGCTTATACAAACTCATAATATCGTGCATTAATCATCGCATTTTCAAACATTTTGAGCTGAACGACATAATTACTCAACAACAAAAGGGATGAGCGAAAAATTCGATGGGCTGCAAAGAACAACTGATAATTGATTCCGTTATCTGCAATCAAGCCCACGCCAAACGTCGAAATCTCTACATGGCATATGTGGACTACAAAAAGGCGTTTGATTCAGTTCCACATGATTGGCTCATTAAGGTACTGAAACTCTATAAAGTGAATAATTGTATTATTAACTTTCTAGAATATGCCACGTCCACCTGGCAAATCAAAATCTCACTGAATGAAGCCAACTGTTCGATACAAACTGACCTCATTCCAATCAAAAGGGGTATATTCCAGGGAGACTCTCTTAGCCCGCTGTGGTTCTGCCTTGCCATAAACCCTCTTTCAAACAAACTGAACTCTACGAATTTTGGGTTAACTCTCAAACACAATAACATACAAGCACAGATAAACCATTTGTTATACATGGACGACTTATGGTTGATGGCAGCTACGAAACAACAGCTGCATGATATGCTTAAAATAGTAGAAGGGTTCTCTAGTGACATTCATATGAAATTTGGCCTAGACAAATACCGAATTATTAATATAGTAAAAGTCAAAATACAGCAGGGGCACTTCGAAATGGGAGATGGCACCTCAATTGAATCTATGGGGGAACGTCATACTTATAAAGCAGGCTCAACGTATTGATCACTTGACTATGAAAAAGAACCTAACAGCAGAGTTTTATAGAAGGGTAAGACGACTGTTGAAAACCAAACTAAACAGTAAAAATCTGTTTCAGGTTATTAACACCTATACGTATTCAGTGCTCACTTACTCTTTCGGTATAGTATAGAGTCATGTGCCAGGTTGATGACTCAACATCACTGCGACTGACACAACAACATGTCCAATTACACCACCAGACCACAGATCAGAAACTGCTGAAATGGAAAGAGAAGCCCCTTCATGACATATAAATGACGTCAACCAAGAAAATGTCGACAGTGCAGCGTCGAACTACTGGTTGATCTCTAGTCATATGTTTCCTGAAACGGAAGGCTTTATATTGGCAATCCAAGATCAAGTAATTCCAACTAAGAACTACCTAACTACCATCTAAATATATCCAGCATATCACAGGAGGTTGTCAAGCGTTCGCTGCAACTGAATACAAAGAACGACACGATGCTGTAGCAAAAATACTTCACCAGGAACTAGCACTGAAACTTGAATTATCACAGTCGGTAAGATTACCATACTATAAATACAAACCAGAATATATTTTAGATAATAACAATTGCAAGTTGTACTGGGACCGACAGATCGAACAGTTGCTCACAATAGACGAGATATAGTTTTGGTAGATAAAGTCTCTCGGAAAACAATTTTAATTGACATAGCAATTCCTAACAGCAATAATATAAATATCAAGCAGGCTGAGAAAATAACCAAATATAGAGATTTGGAATTTCAAATAAAGACTCAGTGGGACATGAACAACACACGAACTGTACCAATTGTTATGTCAACGACAGGACTAGTCCCAAAACATCTATTAAACAATTTAAAATACCTAGGTCTGGACGAACATCTTTACAAAAAAATGCAAAAAGCCGTCCTGTTAGGAACAGCCAGGACGATCAGGAAATTCATGGGAAACTGCCGCCACGACTCCAACCACGGGCCTGAAAATCTGGCAAGGGCTCCTACAGGGCTAAACCCTTTTGATATCTAGGATATCTGGGGTTTAGTGAATTTTCCCTAAAGGCGCTCATGGCGTGCCTTAGAGGGAGTGTGATGCCATACATTGTATGGTCAAGTCGGGATAAGTTATTGTTATGAAACTAGGTAACAAGATAAATGTCAAATATCTGTAATATTTCAACAATTTCTTAAGTGATTTTAAACATGAAAACAACCAAAATAGTACTTTTAATAATAATAAGTCCTGTTAGGAACAGCATGGACGGTCAGAAAATTCATGGGAAACTGCCGCCACGACTCCAACCACGGGCCTGGAAACCTGGCAAGGGCTCCCACATAGCTAAACCTATGGGTGCCTTAGAGAGTGTGTGCTGCCATTCATTGCATAGTCAAGTCGGGATGATAAGTTATTGTGATGAAACTGAGTAACAAGGTAGATATCAAATATTTGTAATATTCGGATTTAAAACTTTTAAAATAAACTGTTCTCTTAAGTATGGGGTGAACTAAACGGTTGTGAATGAAAAGATATTTGTAACGAGACGTACTCTTGAATAAAACTAAAGAATTTATGTGTAACGATTTTATATTTTATCCAGGTTTTAATAAATATAATCTACTAAAACCTCATAAGTGCATACTACCGTTTCTCACCTTGGTTTACTTCCTCATGAAGTAAAGATTGGCGGATTGATCTAATCAACATATAGTCGGGACACTTCATCATTTGTAAATATGAGGCAATACGAACTTCCACGTCCTCATCTATATTTTGCAATAAAGTTTCAAAGTAAGGTCGCGAAGCGTCACATGATAATCTACGAAAAACTTCAACTGAAGCCACGCGTAACGCAGGATCCAGTTGTGAATCTTCGATAATAACATGAAGCTGGTGATAGAACTCATCAGATACTCTGCCCATATTTGACAAGGCTTTCAAGGCCACCATCATCTAAAAAATACAAAAATTGAGGTAGAAAAGCAGCAATATAGCTAATAAATTTATATTCGCTATTATTTTAAAATCATTATTTAACACAAGGTAACAAAGAAATGTTTGGGATGTTCGAAAGCGCTATCGAGAAGAAAATGACAAACAAGGTCACGCTATACTTTAACATGGAAATTTAAAATCAGCACCAACCTGGAGATCTTAAAAAATACCAACCTCCATTCATAAAAATGAATTGCTTCCTATGCGAATGCGTGTACTAAAAACTAAAACAAGAGAGTGCAATCTGGCAATGTTTCTCATTCTAATTGCCGCGAAACACCTGGTATTAATTACGCAGACATTAAGATAAATTGAAATACGATTGTCAAAATAATTATTACTGGAAAATGGTAAGAAAACTAACAAATGCCAAGGTAAGATATTACAATGGCTTTGAAACAAATATAATATGAGGTATAACATCAAGGCCCTTCGTATTGTTTAATTTGAGGAGAATAACTTTTTAATTTGTTACTGCATGAATATTAAAGAATAATTTATGCTGATATAATGTTTAAAGAAGAACTTAAGGAAAAGGCGCCTGTCATTAAAAGTGAATGATGAATTATTGAGGAGGTAAAGATTATTTACCATATCTGTTTTTCAGAAATCGTGGTGAGGTGAGCAAACACAAATAAACAACCAAAATATCTGTAGGGTAAGATGAGGGAATGCCAGTCAGTGGGAAATGCCATTCATTGCCAAATTTAAAACTTCCGCGAATATCTAACTTTAAATACTAGTGCCACCATCTATTAGACGGCCATGGAAGCTTATTGGCTGCGTGCTGCCAGCTTTCGTAATACGCTGTGGGTTTGATAGTCCCCGACAGTCCTGGAAGAGTTGAACCGTATTTTCTTATTAAAAATTGCAAATTTCTATAGCTTATATATATCTTATCACAATCTGTTCCTATTATTATCGTTTTACTTGCCAATTATTACATATGTATCTGTTCATCAATCTTGCTGCCTTGATTGTATGGAAGTTACTTACGTTTTTAGTAGTCGTCTCAAGAAGTTTTTGTAATTTTTGGGGTTATGCCAATCATTCGAACCGGGTAAGAGCAGTCACCGACCATTATTACCCCCTATGAGAAATGTTTATTAATTATTACTATTGTTGTTTTATTGATATATGAAAGTTCCTATTTTGTAATTAGATGCCGCGTCACGGATAGAAGACTAAAATAAAAGCACAATAGACAAGAAGATCTAGAAAAAGCTATAGAAGCCGTGCAAAGTAGAGATTTGATGCCATCAGTTCCGAAACAATTTAATTTACCTTTCAGTACTCTATTCGAATTACAATTGTTTTGTATTCAAATAAGTATAATAAACGTGTTGTTTAATTGATACACTTCGGCAATCGGCATATTTTGGAAGTTAGATCTGTTGTTTTCAAATGACCAGTAATGTCCCAATCGGTGACCACCATTTCCCGCAAGGCAATTTGAATTAAATGTTTCTAAAGTCAACTAAATACGCTATGTCTAAGATGAGTAACTTTTGCCGCAAGTCCTTAGAATACTGATTTATTTTGATTACCGTTCATGTGACCGCAGTTCCCCAATCTTACCCCATTCCCCTGGAAATAAATAGAAACGAGATGAATCATTTCGCATATGTTTCAATTTGGCGGTTAGAGTAGGTGGAGAGTTACTTTTAGAAAAATGAATTGTTTTTTCTAGGACTTAAATTAATACAGGACTCAGAAATATCAGAGCCTTCTTTGACTGAATAAAGACGTGATTCGTCATTATACGAAAATTAAGTCACTGAATAAGGGAATGATTATTTCTATGAATTTTTAGATAAATTCAATATCTCAAAAGGAGAACATGATAGAAGCATTACAATTGGTTTATATACTCTTCCTCGAAGGGAAACCAGTCTAAACATTTTCCGAAAAATTTATTAGGTGGGGAAGGAGGGTTGGGAATTGATTTCAGAAAACTCACTAATTTTCGGTTATTGAAAATAAAAAGAGCATGAAAATTAGTAGTATGGTTCCTTTCTTTAAATGAATATCACTATATTACGTATACAGGCAAAAAATACTTAAAATCTCAACAAAAAAAATTTGAAATATCAAAAACGCATAAAACGTCTATCAAATTTAAAAAAAAAACCAAAAATATTTCAAACATCTAAAAACATTGAAATTGAAAATTTCAACAAATTTAAAGGTTTTCTTGTCATGGAGAAAAATATTTAATTGGACTATTTAAGCTATAGGCAGGGCCGTACTAAATTTTTCACTCGGATTAAAAAGATATATAAAATTTTAGAACATTTACTTCATATTACATATGTAGGTACTTACGTTATTGTGCGTATTCTCATCTTTAACGTTCTTCTGATATAATTCTTGAATAGTTCTTTCTAGGAAAATTACATTTGAATAAACGGGCTCGTTTTCTTGTAGGCATTTTGAGTGCCTTGAACAATAAGTGTGTATTAATGAAGACATTCCCAAAACAATATGGTTATTAAAACTAGTCTTTTGCATCAAATCACTTGCAGCCTTCATCATATCTTCGTCAGGATCATTGACAAAAGCCATAGAAGTAACCCAATCTTTTATTATGTCATCTGACACTGATTTTTTCAAAATAATGTCTTTCATCAACAGAACCGATGACCCAGTATTCACAAATGGTAAAGCATTCAGCATGTGTTTCCTAAGAATTATAAAAAATACTATATTATAAGATTGATCAAAACTGGAGTATTTATGCACATATGATGCTTAAATCTTCTGCATTGAAGCACATGTTTTCGAAACATTGTCGCTATTAATATAAACCAAAATATGCTTAAGAATGATTTAAAGAATTAATTTTCGAACTTAATGTGTGTACGTATGCTTAGTCATGTAATTCTTCTTTAATTTTCTTGAGTTAAATTATTCTTCTAAGAAAGCTCACAAATATAAGCGAAATGAAACTTAATCAAAATAATTATTTCCATCCAAAATGTCAGAGGATTTCAACAAAAAACGCACGGAACTCTGTGCAGAAAATTAAAATACATGAAATAGCCCGTACATTTTTTGTTTATATTTCTGGTGGACAAAGAAAACTTCCAAGAACTAAGGAGAAGTACCTGTAAGAGATCTTTTTAGAGGCAGAGAACTTTAAATTTGAAAAATAAAGCACAAAATTTTGTCTCCCAGAGAAAACAATATGCCCCAAGTTCCACCTGTAGCTTCTGGATTATCTTTTCTTCAGTTGCAGTAGTTCTGCTTATTGACAAAGCTATTTACCCAGAAGTATGCTTCACCATTTAACTAATTTTTCAAATGAAATTATGGATCAGTAGCAATATTTCTTTTAGCCCATTAACCAAACGCCCAGCGCAAATGATAATCGAATGTATTAATCCTGTGTAAATTGAATTTTGTAAGCATGAAAGCAAACACAAGTTTAATTGTTAGCACGATCGTGAATTAACGCATTTGGATCATCATCAACATTTCACTCCACACCATTACGGGATGTGTTTTATCTTTTAGAGTCAACGTATTCTGAATACCATTCATAATTACTCGAATTAATCGATCTGATGAGCAGTATAGAATGCAAGTAATGCCCAATGAGGTTTTCGAATTGAAACATGTATGAAAGAAATTTGAGTAATTTCCAAATGTTAGTTCGGTTTGAGACTATTCATGAAGGATTGACAAACCAAACTAACTCTAAAATAACCAAGAACTATCAAATCGGCTGTAACAGAAAACATTGTTGGCAATTGAAAGTTTCCGACCCCAAAAAAGCACCCATAATAAAATAAGATTTATGTATCTTCTTTGTCCCAATGCAAGATTACATAAGTTTTTTGGAATTGCAGTTGCAGTTTTATACTACCATATTTTGGATAACCCATAACTGAGGAAAGTACACTACTTTAAAATTTCACGGGGGCTATTACATTTAAGACACCTTTTATTGGTAGTGAGTGGTAAAACCAGTAATGTAGAATTGGTGACGTTATCTACTTACTGCAGGCGGCATATTAGTTTATTTAGCAAATCATTAATATCAATACCCAATGCCGGTTCTTGAAACCTCTAAGCAATAATTTATTTGTTTGGTACAAAATTACTGGCTACTACCATCCATAAAATGGCAGTAAATAATGGCCTGCTTTATAGAATTAAAAATATAGTATGAAAATACTAAAACAACTATTAATAAAAACAAACTATTAAAGATTTTGCCCAGCCGCGATAGAACTAACTCAATATAAGAAAATCGTTTTATGTGTAAAACAAGAATAAAGTGATTATTGACAAAGAAAATGTCGTTACTATATTAGTATAATAATTATTTACAATGAAATATTACTAACAATTGATGTCAAACACATTTTTTACAATAAAAAACTTATTAAATTTCATTCATTAATGATTTTAATGTTTTCTTGCAATAGTCAATTATTTAACAATTTGTTACTTTTATTGCATTAACAATTTGTTTTCAAATTTGAACAATTATCAAGAAAGTGTAAAAGTGACATCTATTCATTTATAAAGCAGATTTCTTCACATGATATGAAAAATAAAACGTCAAAATAGTTAATTTTCTTGAATTCAGTACATAATTTGAAACTGGTACATTGCTAAATTTCTTATTTTCTTATTAGAGACATTCCGATAAAAATTTATAATCAGACTTGATTTTATGCTTCAGGGCCTCAGCGCATTCACCATTTTCAAAGTTGTTAGTGGCTCACTGAATACTTCACGTTTCGGGGAAAATTACAGTTTCTCTTGTACTAACGTCAAGAAATAAACACACCACCACCTTCCTTTAGTGATAATGAGTTAAAATTACTGAGTTCAGTATAACTCGAGATTATTATTCAAGAATAGTTTTATGTTTGAAGCAAAAAATTATAGACAAAGGCTCTAAAATACCAAATAACAATGATATTGTTTATATTTACGCCCCTTTTTTCTAACAATTACACTGCAACTTATCTAAACCTACATTTGTAATACACTTTGTTTTCAACTGCTTGCTTACTGTAAAAAGTAGTTTTTGAACAGAGCGTCAAAGTATTAAAGATATAGAATTAGTTTTAAGGCATAAACCATTATGTTATTTAATTTTTACCTTGCAGTAGTACATACAGCGCCAATGTGTTGGTAGAATTTACTGAGAGCTGGATATGACACACTTTTTAAATTGTAAATCAGCTGACTAAATCTGTCCGATAAATCCATCTCGATTTGCGTTTTATCAGATTTGCAAAGTTCTTTTAATATGTCAAAAACTTTACTTGTCTCATTTGTTGTAGGTTTTATCGAAATTTTATGATTGAAATGAAGGGACACCCTTCTACTTATCTCTTGTTCGTCATCATTGGGTTGAACCTGAGATTCCTCCGACAAAATAAGTGTTTGTCTGATGAAAGTGGTAGCCCCTGCTTCTTGATTTGAAAATGGTTGAACTAGGTGGCTCTCCTCACAAATTACTTTGTTGTAAATATTATGATCAACTGATAACGTACATTTAGTTGTTGACTTCAGAATATGTTCTTTTCTGGCATTCTGAAATAAAAATAATAATAATAACGATAATAATAATAATAATAATAAGGTACTGACACTCTATAAAGTGAATAATTGTATTATTAACTTTTTAGAATATGCCATGTCCACCTGGCAAACCAAAATCTCACTGAATGAATCACATCTCAGCAGTGTCTGAACAGTCTACGACAAAAGCTCTCCATCTACACAAGTCGATTGAGAAGGTACAAAACCAGTAACCAACGGAAACTAGACAACACACTCTTCCGACAATCAGAAAAAGGGTTTTATAGAAAACTTAACAACAACAACAACAACAATTCTGAAAAAACATAGCTATCCACAACAATCCCCTATAACTCCAGACCCAGCTGGATTAATGAGGAGGAAGCTGCATCTCAGAACTGTGAGGCCATGCAGCACCAACCATTTACAACGGAAGATACATCCAACATAATGAAGAACCTCCATAACTGGAAAGCACCAGGACCAGATGGGGTACAAAATTACTGGATAAAGAAACTGTACGCAACCCACGAAACACTAACAGCCCTTATAAATGACGTAATGGCCCACCCACAAAAGATGCCTAGTTTCCTTACGCATGGTGCTACATACCTCTTAACAAAGGACAACCTATGTGCACAGGACCCAGCAAAGTACCGACCAATCACTTGCCTTCCAACCTTATACAAACTCATAACATCGTGCATTAATCATCGCATTTTCAAACATTGTGAACTAAACAACATAATTACTCAACAACAAAAGGGATGCGCGAAAAATTCGATGGGTTGCAAAGAACAACTGATAATTGATTCCGTTGTCTGCAATCAAGCCCACGCCAAACGACGAAATCTCTACATGGCATATGTGGACTACAAAAAGGCCTTTGATTCAGTTCCACATGATTGGCTCATTAAGGTGCTGAAACTCTATAAAGTGAATAATTGTATTATTAACTTTTTAGAACATGCCATGACCACCTGGCAAACCAAAATCTCACTGAATGAAGCCAACTGTTCGATACAAACTGACCCTATTCCAATCAGAAGGGGTATATTCCAGGGAGACTCTTTTAGCCCGCTGTGGTTCTGCCTTGCCATGAACCCTCTCTCAAACAAACTGAACTCAACTAATTTTGGGTTCAGTCTCAAACACAACAACGTACAAGCATTAAAGATAAACCATTTGTTATACATGGACGACTTAAAGTTGATGGCAGCTACAAAACAACAGCTGCATGATATGCTTAAAATAGTAGAAGGGTTCTCTAGTGACATCCATATGAAATTTGGCCTAGACAAATGCCGAATTATTAATATAGTTAAAGGCAAAATACAGCAGGGGCACTTCGAAATGGGAGGTGGCACCTCAATTGAATCTATGGGAGAAGGTCATACTTATAAATACCTTGGAATAAAGCAGGCTCAACGTATTGATCACATGACTATGAAAAAGAACCTAACAGCAGAGTTTTATAGAAGGGTAAGACGACTGTTGAAAACCAAACTAAACAGTAAAAATCTGTTTCAGGCTATTAACACCTATGCGTGTTCAGTGCTCAGTTACTCTTTCGGTATAGTTAATTGGTGCAAGACTGACATTGAACAACTACAACGAAAAGTTCGAGTTTTACTAACAAAAGCTCAAAATCACCATCCAAAGAGCTCTGTCGAACGTACAACTTTGCCACGTTATGAAGGAGGAAGAGGATTGACAGATCTAAGTAAACTATTTCCAGAAACTTGCAGAATTTTCTGATCTCCATAGAATCATGTGCCAGGTTGATGACTCAACACTACTACGACTGACACAACAACATGTCCAATTACACCATCAGACCACAGATCAGAAACTGCTGAAATGGAAAGAGAAGCCCCTTCGTGGAAGACATATAAATGACATTATGTCGACAGTGCAGCGTCGAACTACTGGTTGATCTCTGGTCATATGTTCCCTGAAACGGAAGGCTTTATATTGGCAATCCAAGATCAAGTAATTCCAACTAAGAACTACCTAAAGTACATCGTTAAAGACCCTTCCATTAACAACGATAGACTCTTTTAGCCCGCTGTGGTTCTGCCTTGCCATGAACCCTCTCTCAAACAAACTGAACTCGACTAATTTTGGGTTCAGTCTTAAACACAACAACGTACAAGCATTAAAGATAAACCATTTGTTATACATGGACGACTTAAAGTTGATGGCAGCTACGAAACAACAGCTGCATGATATGCTTAAAATAATAGAAGGGTTTTCTAGTGACATCCATATGAAATTTGGCTTAGACAAATGCCGAAGTATTAATATAGTTAAAGGCAAAATACAGCAGGGGCACTTCGAAATGGGAGGTGGCACCTCAATTGAATCTATGGGGGAAGGTCATACTTATAAATACCTTGGAATAAAGCAGGCTCAACGTATTGATCACATGACTATGAAAAAGGACCTAAGAGCAGAGTTTTATAGAAGGGTAAGAGGACTGTTGAAAACTAAATTAAACAGTAAAAATCTGTTTCAGGCTATTAACACCTATGCATGTTCAGTGCTCAGTTACTCTTTCGGTATAGTTAATTGGTGCAAGACTGACATTGAACAAAAGCTCAAAATCATCACCCAAAGAGCTCTGTCGAACGTACAACTTTGCCACGGTATGAAGGAGGAAGAGGATTGACAGATCTAAGCAAACTATTAGATCAACAAATTTCCATTTTGCGTAGTCATTTCCAGAAACTCGCAGAATATTTTGATCTACACAGAGTCATGTGCCTGGTTGATAACTCAACACCACTGCGACTGACACAACAACATGTCCAATTACACCACCAGACCACAGATCAGAAACTGCTGAAATGGAAAGAGAAGCCCCTTCATGGAAGACATATAAATGACGTCAACCAAGATTATGTCGACAGTACAGCGTCGAACTACTGGTTGATCTCTGGTCATATGTTTCCTGAAACGGAAGGCTTTATATTGGCAACCCAAGATCAAGTAATTCCAACTAAGAACTACTTAAAGTACATCGTTAAAGATCCTACTATTAACAACGACAGATGCAAGTACGGTTGCCAAACATCTGAATCTATCCAGCATATCACCGGAGGTTGTCAAGCGTTCGCTGCAACTGAATACAAAGAACGACACGATGCTGTGGCAAAAATACTTCACCAGGAACTAGCACTGAAACTTGAATTATCACAGTCGGTAAGATTACCATACTATAAATACAAACCAGAATCTGTTTTAGAAAATAACAACTACAAGCTGTACTGGGACCGCACGATACTGACCAATCGGACAGTTGATCACAATAGACCAGATATAGTTTTGGTAGATGAAGTCTCTCCGAAAACAACTTTAATTGACATAGAAATTCCTAACAACAATAATATAAATATCAAGCAAGCTGAGAAAATAACCAAATATAGAGATTTGGAATTTCAAATAAAGACTCAGTGGGACATGAACAACACACGAACTGTACCAATTGTTATGTCAACGACAGGACTAGTCCCAAAACATCTATTAAAGAATTTAAAATACCTCGGTCTGGACGAACATCTTTACAAACAAATGCAAAAAGCTGTCCTGTTAGGAACAGCCCGGACGGTCCGTAAATTTATGGGAAACTGCCACCACGACTCCAACCACGGGCCTGAAAACCTGGCAAGGGCTCCCACAGAGCTAAACCCTTTTGATATCTAGGATATCTGGGATTTAGTGAATTTTCCCCTAAAAGCACTCATAGCGTGCCTTAGAGGGAGTATGATACCATACATTGTATGGTCAAGTCGGGACGAAACGTGACTAAATAGTTATTCCAAGTCAAATTAATGGCTATAATTACAGTTTTCAGGGCTATTTTCCGTTGATCTAGTGAAACTACTTCCGGGTGTTTTATTTGCAACATTACAATCATTACAAATTCAATAGAAGGATGGTACACGTGTTTTGTCAATACAGAGATATTCTTAAGGCAAAATTGCTTGTTTGAAGGATAATCTTGATTTCTCTAACAATGGAGGTATTTTGTATAGCCCGTCCTCCGTTTAAACATTTTTATTTGTAAAATGAGCATTCTAAGTAGTAATTGAAATTGGTTCTAGACATTTTGGGAAATTGACATAAACCCATCCAAATTATAACGCCAATAATTTTTCCAATTTCTAATGCGTTTGTTTCAGATCAAGCTGTAATACGAGCTTGCGGCTTAGTACTCTTCCTAGCGCCTTGGGAAGCATAGCGATTTTTTTCATTTACCTAAAGTATATATTTTTTACAATGTAAAAACTAAAACTTCAAATAGAAAATTACCATCAGTTCGATTATTTTCCTTCTTTGTTGGTAATATTATCATTTTCATCTTTAGGACTCAATACTTTCGTGGACCTAATCACATATTCAATAGTTTCATCAGCATAATTCATCATCTTCGCATTTTCACCACCAGTAAAATTTGTTACAATTTGACAGGGAGTACTAACGTTCTCAAAACTTTTTGATGTTAAGGCACCAACGTCTTCTTTTTCAAGGAAGTTCATTGTCACTATTTCTATGTAACTTTCATTCGCTGAATTTGGACTTTGTTCACATAAGTCTTCATGTGACATTCATTCTTGCCACAATTCTTCTAAATGTATTTGATCCTGCTCATAGGACATTTTAACATGCTTTCTTGCACAATTCACAAATAATACTGACTTGCAATTGCGATCAAAGCATAATATGTTTATCAATAGGCGTGCAAGTTCAAAGAGCTTCGCGGTGACATGTTGGTCTCGCGCGGCTATTTATTACAATTCACAATTTCTGAACCACGCGAGACCAACGTATCAATGCAAAATAAAAGAGTAATAATTGAAAAAAAAACATTTTTGGTGACGTTAATATTAATATCTTACATTTTGGAGACATGTTTTTGCCTTAACTGGAATAAAAAAATGTGGCCAGTTGAACATTTTTTTGCATTCATTTATGGCAGTCAACGTGTTAAGCTATATTTCTTGAATTTTCGCTTCCTTGCATACCTTGTTGTGTTTGTTAATAACTGTAGAGTTATAAATAAAGGTATTTAAGTCTCAAATTTTACAAAAGTGATATATATATATATATATATATATATATATATATATATATATATATATAGTCTATGTTCTGAGGTTATTCTGTTTCAAGGGTTGTATTTATGGACCTGTAGAAAGTGTTGTGGTCGCAATATCCCATGAAGTATTATTTCGCTTCCGCTCTCTTATTTTTACTAACTTGTTTCCGTTTCTTTCGTAAGTTCAACTTCTCATCAATGGCATCTTAAATTACCAGAAATTGAAAAAAATAATAAGAGCTTTTTGTACGATAATTAACCGACCCAACTGTACTTTAAACTTAGTTATCATCATTTTTAAAAAATTGTTGCTGAGTTATTATTAATAAATTTTTTATTGCAGTAACTTTTCAGTCTCTAGACCAATCTTCTGAATTGCCATTCATTTCATCAGGAAATCATATTTAAAGCTACTAAAACCTTTTTATTTTTTCGGAGTTCTTTGTGAATAACAGCACATAAACTGGAAACATTGTATATTTCAAAAACTCCAAACGTTTCAAAGTCTAAATCAGACCCCGTTTTCAATGGTATTAACACAAATGAACCAGAAATAAAAATATTGAAAAATTAAAAGAATAGCTAATGTCAAATTGTGATTTACGAAATTCTAAATTATTACTTACCTTAGAATAATGAGGGATCGGTATAGACTGAACAAAGGAATGAATACGTCCTATATCTTGACAAGTATTAAGATCTTTAGTTTTCTCAATTATTAAACTAGTTTCTTTCGCACCAATAACTTTGTAGTGAGTTGGACAAATGCCTCTGATATCAGCTTCATTTGTAGTAAGATCTAAATCAAACCTTTTCATTGTGTTATGTAGCATATTCAATATTCCCCTTTTGAAATTCAGAACCCAATCAACTTCACCTTCTGATGGGCACAGTTCGTAAATGTTTCCATCTCTGAATGCGAATTTAAGAGAATTTGATGAAAGACTACTGCCAAATAATTGACTGTTACTGCTTTCATAAATATCTGTACTCTTTTCCTTTAACTTAAAGCCGTATAACGAAAGAAGCCCTTCACATGAAGTTCGAAAGCTTAAACTCACGTCTCCTTCCAAAAATAATGTCGATTCATTGCGACTGGTGCCATTAAACAAAGAAGATATTTCTACAGAATACTTGTAGTTTTGTTGTATGCCGGGACCATACTTAAATTTTCCATTTCCTGAAAAATTAAAGTTTCAATTTAACATATCCTACGATAATTACCACCGCTTGTCAATTCAAGATTTTATAATTTCATTTATTTCCGCTAGTGAAGCGAAACATTCTTGAAGATGGGTCCCTGAAAAAACACATTTCAATACAGCTGGCGGCGTAAACAGTAAACATATTTTCATTCAAAGAAGATAGGAGACGCGTGATAAAAAGGCTGTTAATTACTCGGATATATTTCAGAATAGCAGTGATACCGAACCCCTTGAGTTGGCGTTGTCACAATTTTGAAAAACCCAAAGGTAATATTTTTGGCGTGTCACACATTACAAAAGTAAAGACTAAAAAATAGAAATACTTATAATTTTTGTAAGTTCATTATTTGTTTAACGTCATTTAAAACACAAACAGCACATGTTCCTAGAATTCAATATTTTTATATTAATATCATTTAATATTAAAACAATGTATTTAAATGTTTTTAATATGTATATTTGTTGCCCAATATTAATTTACTTGTACATCCATGTCTGGTTTCAGAATCAAATTATGAATTAGTGTTAACGTAAGTAAGAATAATATTATTAATAACCAACTCTGGTGCGCTATCACAGTCGGTAAGAACACCCTACAAACCAGAATCTATTTTATAAAATAACAACTACAAGCTGTACTGGGACCGGACCATATTGACCGATCGGACTGTTGCTCACAATAGACCAGATATAGTTTTAGTAGTAAAGTATCTAGAAAAACAACCTTAATTGACATAGCAATCCCCAACAACAATAATATAAATATTAAGCCGACTGAAAAAATAGCCAAATATAGGGATTAAAATACAGAGACAATGGGACATGAACAACACTCGAACGGTACCAATTGTTATGTCAACAACAGGAGTAGTCCCAAAACATCTATTAAACAATTTCAAATACATTGGTCTGGACGAACATCTTTACCAACTCATGTAAAAAGCCGTCCTGTTAGGAACATCCCGGACGGTCAGAAAATTTATGGGGAACTACAGCCACGACGCCAGCCACGGGCCTGATAACCTGGCAAGGGCTCCCACAGAGCTAAACCCTTTTGATATGTAGTATATCTGGGGTTTAGTGAATTGTCCCCTAAAGGCACACTATGTGTACCTTAGAGGGAATGTGATGCTATACATTGTATGGTCAAGTCGGGTACCAACTCTGGCGGTTATGAGAGACAAATAATTGAATTAAATAGTCTTTGAAGATTCGGGTGACCAAAAATGAGGTTGGGTGTCAGCACTGACCTTAGATCATGTACCTTCTAGATATAGCCTGTCATGCACAAGTGTCGTGGTAAGACTACAGAGAGAGAGGGCAATAGTTAGGGCAAGAAGCTATTTCACTCGGTTGGGAGCTGCTTCCAATGAAATACGTTCAGCATGTTCTTCATTGGCTGCTTCCACCCACTAAGTGAAATAGCCGGTTACTGTCTCTGTTGACCTCTCTTTCTAGCGTTGCCACGATTTTGTGCTTGACAGGCTATATCTAGGAGGTACATGATTTAAGTCACTGACACTGTATCCCACGTAAACGCGATATCAACGGTGCGGGCGGTGCAATACGTCAAAATGACAATTATAAACTTCAATTAAAGACTAAAACAAACTAACTGAACGATGCGACAACACAAAATCGCTACAATTGCAGGAATTTATTTTCCAGTAAGAACAAAATGAATTCAACTTATGTGTTTTATAGTGTCCGGCTGTCAATTTGACACAACGCAACGCCCGGACCCCGCAAATCGCGTTTACGTGGGACAAAGCGTTAGTTAGTTGCAATTGACAGTAGCTGACTTATCAAATTGAAAATAGTTTGGTAGTATTAGTATTTTAATAGTAAATATTGTGTTATTTGTAATATAATGTTTTTTCTCGAAAATATAAAATAAATAATTATAAATAAATTTGAAAATATACAGCAATACCTTACTATTATTTATATATTTAACAGAAGAACTTGGGAATTTTATTGAGTAAAAATATTATTCCTAAATAAACGACACAAAAACTATTCCAAATTGAAAGGTATAATCACATGCTGAATATAATGTCAGAACCAATGATAATTTGATAACTGTAACTACAAAAAGAAAAAAACCCTTGAAATTAGTTGCTTAGAAACTTTGAGAAATAGTAGTGGAAGAAACTACTATAAAAAACGTACTAATAAACACATAAGTTAATAGATAAGCATTAATAGAATGCAATGCAATGCAATTTTAGGCAAAAGTTTCAAGAAGATATAAAAAGAATATCTTTTTAAAACGCCTGTGAAGAAAAAAAAATATTGTCGAACTAATAAAGTTGAAAGTTTTCTGTGGACTTCATAATGAAAAGTCACAATTCCAATAAACGAAGCATTAGCAGCAGTCCAATCAGCCTGTAAGTAGCAGAACCAAACAAACATAAAACTGATTTTTGGTGAGTTTTTGATTACATGTCAGAATCATCATATTTTCCACAATTGAATAAAAAAATTGTGACTATAGAAAACAGACAAAGAATTTATTACCTCTTAATTGGTGATAAATCAGTTGAAATAATTAAAATGTCTTTAAATCGAGACTCTCACAAAATATTTACATAGCTTAATCAACCCTACTGAAACTATTTGAACAAAGTAAAATGTCAAAACAATTATCTCATTTTTTATGTATACAATTATGTTCCGGTGTTTCAAGCTCTCAAAGGTGCCGTACTTACCGCGGTCACAAAATTCCTTACCACCTTATTCGACATATTTTATATTCTAGATACATTATAAATAAATAAATAATATATATATATATATATATATATATATATATATATATGTTTTAGGTGGTTTCCGGGAATTCATCCGTGTAGTTGATAACTGATCCCTGCCGGGATCGATGGTAAAATGACGACGTTTCGGCAGAGTCACATCTGCCCTCTTCAGGTGGGTTCTCATAATTCTCGTAGCCTTCTGCTTTCGCTTCTAGTTACTCGAATACTTCAGTACTCAGTATTAAACAAATATATATATATATATATATATATATATATGTGTGTGTGTGTGTGTGTGTGTGTGTGTGTGTACGGTCGCCTGACGTTTCGCCAAAATCTCACTTGGCATTTTCATAAGGCTTTTCCTCTTCTTCCAACACGAAGGGTGGCTGCAGGTTCGGACCTCCACTTCAGACGCCACGGAGAGCAGAGAACGACCTAGCCGACGATCTCGGATACAAAGTAGTCCGGAAAGGTCCGAACCTGCAGCCACCCTTCGTGTTGGAAGAAGAGGGAAAGCCTTATGAAAATGCCAAGTGAGATTTTGGCGAAACGTCAGGCGACCGTTCCTTTACAGGGACAAAACTTTCAACGGACGAACACCCGGACCATCAAGAGAGCTACACATAGTTCCGTTCGTGCCAACTTGTTTTGAAACACACACATATATATATATATATATATATATATATATATATATATATATATATTTGTTTTTAAGTTTTCGCGGGCACTAAATGTTTTAGTATTATAAGTATTCGAGTAACTAGAAGCGAAAGCAGAAGGCTACGAGAATTATGCGAACCGACCTGAAGAGGGCAGATGTGACTCTGCCGAAACGTCGTCATTTTACCAACGATCCCGGCAGGGATCAGTTATCAACTACGCGGATGAATTCCCGGAAACCACCTAAAACATATATATATATATATATATATATATATATATATATATATAGAAATATTTTTCCGGGAATACATCCGTTCGTTACATTGATTCATGTTTGAATCTTGCAGACGTTTCGCCAAGGTCTCACTTGGCATTATTAATGCGTTGTTACGTTCACCGTAACAACTCTATCCAAGTACGTTTCGGTTTAGCCATATCTTCAAAAAACTCTCTGAAATTTACTATATATCCTTTAAACCACAAATGCTATTGAACACCTGTACTTAGAACGTCCCAAGCTCCTATACTAACGCTTCTCTTTAATGAATAAATATGAAAAATGGGTGAAGAAATCCATGAATGAAGGAGTATAACTAAATAACCGTATAAATTTATTAAAATATAATTTGAAAAATAAATTCTAGACGTGTGGTTCGGTAGTTTTAGCTACGTCTCGCCGATTCGGCGAATCAAGTTACTTCACTCGTTTTTAAATCAAGAATTTCTTCTAAGGATAGAACCGGAAATACCCTTTTTTCAAAAAAATTCAAGTCGCATGGAAGGGGAAAAGTTCATATTTTTACTAAAATCTTTTAAACACTTTATAGAAATATGAAAAAATATGTTTAATAAAAGAAGAAATGGGTATGTTTTATATTTTTATTAATAATTTATTTAAAAAATATGAACAAAATATGTTTGTATTCATAATAAACCCTTTGATTTGATATATTACATGATGGGTTAGAAAAAATTGTAATTTTACATTATTTTTCCAGTAAAATTCAGGTAAGTTTTTTTTAAATCACGTCTTATAGTTTCGGAGATAAGGAGAAGGGAATGGGTACTTTTTATATTTTTATTTTTATAGTATTTATTTAAAAATATGAAAAAATATATTTGAATTCGATATAATAAACCCTTTGATATAATATATTACATGATGCGTTAGAAACATTTTTAATTTTATGTTTTTCATTTAGTTCTGTAATTTACCCCCAAAAATTAATATTAAGAGTTTCTCCTTATTTTTCCTGTAAAGTTCAGATTAGGCCTTATATCGCTATATTTTTCAAAATTTTACGTCTTATAGTTTTGGAGATAAAGGGAGGGGGGAATGGGCAAATTTTTGTATATTTTTGTTAATATCTTGCAAACTATTTTTAAAATGTGAAAAAAAATATATTTGTGTTCCTCAGAATAAGCCTTTTCATTTGATGTATTACATGAAGCGTTAAAAAATATTTTTTAATTTTTCATTTAATTCTATAATTTGCCCCTAAAAATAAAATTAGCGAGTTTTCCTTATTTTTGCTGAAAACTTTGGGCAACGCTTTATATTTACTATTTTTTTCAATATTTTCCGTTGAGTAGTTTCGGAGAAAATTGATGTTATGTGAAAGACAAAGAAGTCCAGAGTCATATTATAAGGGTATCCGTGTAACTGTATATACGGGCCATCAAAATTAAATATAATATATATATATATATATATATATATATATATATATATATATATATATATATATATATCAGAAAGTGTTTAACGAGAAGCAGCCAAAATGGTGGGAAATGAACACAAGAGTACTCTTTTTACGTATGAAGAGCTTTCGAAATAAAATTTATTTCTTCGTCAGTTCATTCTAAAAGTTACACAAAATTATAAAAATAGAATAATATATAATAAAATATAAATGACAACTTATTGTAGGTGAGATTTAAATATTAAAACCAGCATTTCAGATAAATGAATATATAATATAATTTAAAAGCGATCTTGAGGGTAACACATTTACATCAAACTTGACACTTATTCGATACGCAAGTTGACTGAAGAATTTTTTTTATGATTTGAGCAATGTGTTGATTTTACAGAATATTTTTATATGATGATAATATTTCAAATAGCTATATGTAATAAGAAACAAATTAAATTGAATCAAAGAGAGTTAAGAAAAAGTATATTCCTCAAAAACGTTTTCTTTACATTTATGGTTTAAATTAAATTACATTGAAATATAGTCGATTGAATAAAGTGTAAACTTTTAGAATTAACTGAGGAAGAAATAAATTTTATTTCGAAAGCTCTTCATACGTAAAAAGAGTACTCTTGTGTTTATTTCCCATAATTTTGGCTGCTTCCGGTTAACCACTTTCTGGTATACAGCATTCCCAGCCATTAATATAAATATATATATATATATATATATATATATATATATATATGTTTGTGTATACTGTTTCACGGATGGAAATATGTGGTTGATGATTTATTCCGGTGTACATCCGTTCGTCTGTATTCGTTTGAAAGATCACTTGACGTTTCGCCAAAATCATATTTGGCTTTCTCAAAAGATACTAAGTAACTTACTTAGTATCTAAGTACTAAGTAACTTACTTAGTATCTTTTGAGAAGGCCAAATATGATTTTGGCGAAACGTCAAGTGATCTTTCAAACGAATACAGACGATCGGATGTACACCGGAGTAAATCATCAACCATATATATATATATATATATATATATATATATATATATATATATATATATATATATATATATCTTTGAATCAGAACTCCTCAGGTCTGTTCGGATTCTTCGTATATGTTGTTTACAATTCGGATTAAACGACCATTGTGGACAAATGAACGGAAAAAAGTCATTTCACTAAGGATCAATTATCAGTTATCAGCAACACAGATTCGAAACAATACGATGATTTATTATCTTCATAGTGCAATATACCTACTCACCTAAGCAAGATGGTAGTCCGCATATGTATGGGTTTTCATATGGATCTGTAACGAATAAAGAAGCAACTTCAATATAATTCTGTTAATATTTTCATAAGGCATTCGATACCTTGATATAAAGTATTATAAAGTAATAATAATTATTTTTACTACTTCACATTTTTCTTTAGTCTATATTTTTGAACGGCTATGCATATCACTGATTGTGCTTTATTTCACTTTCGGTTACCACGCAAGAAATTATAACCTATTCGTCAATAGAACCTTTAGCCCCCAACTGGGAGTTTATTTATTTAATCTTTGCGATTCGTAGTTTTTAAACTGTATGATTCTTTAGTTATTTTAGTTCCTATGCAGTATTATCGAGTTAGTAGGTACATACAGGGTCACATAATCTTCCACCCTACGAGTTTAGAGAAAGGGGTTGAGCATTTGCTTACATTCCCAATAGCCAGTCAATTATTTAAATTAAACTGCAAAATTCACAAAGGTTGTACAGTCTTAAACCACTTTCATGTCTAGTTTCAAGTACTACTACTACTAAGTACTACCCCCAAGGCCGTAGCCAGAAAAAAATGTCGGGGGTTGATTTCTTTAACTTTTTTTAATATTGATGAATTGATTCGGTCCGCGAAATTTATTTTTTTATTTATATACTTACAGTATACAAGAAATAGATAGAACCAAATAATATATTTGTATGAAAAACTTGTTAGTTAGTTAAAATTGAATATTCAATCCCAAAATGACTACGACCTTGACTACCCCAAAACAAGACATAACGACTCCTATTTTGGATGGCGCGTGCGCTATAACGGAAAATCGAATTTCAGAGAAATTGTACTACCGTACAAAAATAATGGTGGGGAAAAGTGGAAGAAATTTTTATTTCCAACTGTTTTCCATGACACAACAAACTACAAGCAATATTGAAAGAACGAGAAACTCCCGAACTGACAACTATTACTATAGACAACATCATAAATGAATTTGTAAAATACGGTTGTCCAGAATTAAAAGGTACAAACTCGATAAATTGTACATCGAAATCTTATGAATATACAAACGAATCGATATTTCATAATATCAGAGAATTCAAAAGGAACACTGTGCGCTTTATATATCATCAGACTAGTAATTGAAAAAGCTATTGACATGGTATGCTTCATGGACCTTGCTAAGAAATTCAATGAAATAAAATTGGAAAGAAAATATCGTTGACATACTCAAAAATACAAAACTACCAAATATTATTAGAAAGACTATCAAAGAACTAAACAAAAATACAATTAATATAAAATCAACAAACGGTCAGCTAGAAGCAAAAATCAAAACACCAATAGGAATTAAACAGTCTCTCTCTCTCCTTAAATTTTATTCTTGTTTTTAAACATTTTCCATTATCTGATCGAGTCACAAATACTTGTTAAGTTCCGCTCAATTTTTTATATTTACCATATCGTACGTAATAAGAAGTGTCGTTTCCATTTCTTCAATAGAAGATAATGGTTAACATAAATAAAAGTTGAAGTCATATCTCATGTATGAGTAGTTAAAAATAAATTTTTGTCTCATAAAACTAAAACAAAAACGGGATCGAGCCTTTTTTAAACCTCCAGTTTGACTGTAACTTATCCCCTACTTTACGAATACACTGTATACTTATACCCTAAACATGGAGATTAAACTAAATCAATTGCATTTGCAAAATAAGCAATTAAATGCAAATTTATTATCCCGAAAACGAAATTATAAAACAAGTAAACAACCTCACCTACCTAGGGCTACAAATAAATGCAAACCCTACAGTTTTGATGAAGTAAAATATCAAGCAACCAAGGCAAACAGAATAGACGGCGCACTAAGGGATGGCGATAGTTAACAAGTAGAAATTAGAATAAACCAAACTATACGCTATAAAAACGAAAGCCAATAACAAAAGAACAAAGACAATCCCGCTAACGACAGAGATATAAATTATAAGAAACATAGTCTTGTAACACTCCAAGAGGCACCAAAAGGAAAGGGTAAATTAGAGGAGAATGTGAAATCCAGGACGTATAATTGGGGATTTATAAGAAGAACCGCTTGGAACAAACTCATTGATAGAATATCCAATGAGGGAATAATAGAGGTCACGGCACCAAACCAATAACTCGGGATGGAAAAACTGCTGGACATCAACATCACGAAAAGGCTGAACGGGAAATAATTCGTATTGTTAGTTCCCGCTTAAATTAATAAGAAGAGGAACCATAACAACAAATTAAATCCAAATTTCAACAACTATGCAACGTATTCGAGATACCATGGGGATTTTCAAATCGTTAAGAGTTGTATTAGAAATGTTGTTAAATTACTTAAAAAAGGAGATACTGATGTTTTCGCATAAGCACATACCGAATCTGATTTACAAGCGTTGATTAAATTATAATAAATATTCAAATAGTTTGGTATTAGTTGTATCACTCTATAGAATTTAAATGTTATTATTTGTTTTGAGTGAAATTGTGTGAATCTAGTCTAGTAGATTTAAATCAGGTGATCAGACAAAGTACCTCTGTTGCCTTTTTGGGGCTCTAATCAGTGAAAAACAACAAATGAAAAAGAGTAATAAACGTATTCAAGGAATTTTTTAAATCATTCTGCAGCAAATTAAGCTCTCGTTTTGAAATTAAATTACTGTTACGAATAAACGAACTTGTTACTCTACTGCTCAAAATAAATATATCCACATGTTACATCCAAATCAAGGTTGAATTTTGAATTATTGTTTTTATTTTGATTTTTTTTACCTATTAATATTTTATTGCAGCAGATCTAAGAGGCCTATTATTTATTTATATCCAGTAAATGTATTACTTTTGGAAATACATTAGACTGTAAGCCTAGCTGCACCAATAATGATTTAAATATTTAAACTTCATGTCGACAACAAACAATAATTTTGTATACAGAAAATATGACAAACTAATAAAGTTTGTTTCTTTCATAAATTTTATCCTCAAAACTAGATTGTAGTAAAATATACCTAACTTGGAATTTTATGTGCGCATTGTGTATCGTTGCAGCCATATAAAATATGTTGATACCGTTTCAGATTAAATTATCCCATTCTGTTCATCCTGTCTGTTGAATTCATTGGGAGTACATACATAATAGTTACTTATGTCACAACTATAATAGTAGCACAGATTTTTGCGTTGAGTAATAAAACTAAAAGTTTCCAACTAAGTAGCTTGATCTCAGGACAATGGGAGCCAGAAACAGGATACAGTTAAAAAATAATTTATTAGATGTTTGCATATAAGGGTGAGTTTTTTTGATGATCAGTATGGGGATCTCGAAAACTAGCGAAGATAGAGCAATGGTTAAATTGGGAAAGATCTGCAGTTTTACTGGCCCAATTTAATGACACTTTCGGATTTTTGTCATGGCTTACTAAATATTTTGAAAAAACGAAATTCTGTCGATTTAGTCAAATCCCTCTAGCTCCTTTGTTTTTGATTTAATAAAAAAAGTGTAAATATCAAAATTGAAGGGAATTATATCCCGAATATGATTGGTCATGTCCTCGTTTGCGTGACACACACTTATCTTTTTTTGAATGGAAACCATAGTTGGCTATGACCTCAAAAAATCGGACATTTTTAGAGCTTTTCAACGATATAATACTCGATATAGTTATTTATAAAAATAACGGAGTTATGGATGCTTTTCTCTCTTATTTTCACTTTTAACCTAGGTAGCCATGAAAAAGATTGTTTTCACTTTGACGTTTCCTCATTTGAGAGTAATTCCATTAGTAGTGCTGAACTGACACTCGATATTGACAAGTTTTCGTGATAAAATGGAATATTCTAACGAAGAAAAACTGAATATGATGGAATGTTATATCATATGTCATAAAAATTCAGTTCGTGCAGCTGAGGAATACTTTCATAGATATTTTAATCGTCGTCAACCTGCTCTATGTACATTTAAGAGGCTTTACTATAGTTTACGCAGATATGGATCTTTTACTAAACCACCAAAAGAACGTAATCAAATTAACGAAGCAGCAAAAATAAATGTTTTGGCAATGGTAAATCAAAATCCATCTACATCAACTCGTGAGATTGTGGCAGAAGCTGGCACATCTCAACGAACTGTAGTTAAGGTACTGAAAGCGCAGAAGTTCCACCCGTACAAACTTTCAGTTTCTCAAACTTTGCATGCTGGTGACGAACATCGACGTATTTTGTTTTGAAGATGGTTTAAAGACTTGTGCCTTGACAAACCACAGTTTCCATTAAAGGTGTTATGGTCAGATGAAACTAGATTTACTAACTGCGGTATGTTCAATAGACACAATGAGCATATCTGGGCTACAGAAAACCTTTTCCATGTAGAACAAAGACGACCCCAGATAAAATTTGGTTTTAATGTTTGGTGTGATATCATAGGCATTACTATTCTGGGGCCTTTTATCTATGACGAATCACTTACTGGGGAGCGCTACTTGCATTACAATACAATTGCATTACACTTTTCAAGACATGTTGCATAATTTGAATTTGAGAACTCGTTTAGAAATTGAGTAGTTCCAACATGATGGAGCACCTGCTCATAACTCGTTATTAGTAAGACAACACTTAGATAATATCTATCCAAACTCTTGGATAGGAAGAAATGGACCACGCGAATGGCCACCCCGGTCTCCCCATTTGGCAGTTATATATTTCTATTTATGGGATGCGCTAAAAAACAAGGTATACAAAAGAAAGTATGAGACAGTTGGTGACCTAAGGGAGGCGGTATTACAAGCAATTGAAGAAACTGATAGGCGGTCTGTGAGGAAAGCGGTAATGTCAATCTTAAAAAGATGCAAATTTTTTTCTAAATAACAATAGTGGACTTTTCGAACATAAATTGTAACCATTATTGTGTACTTTAATTTCTTAAGTTTTTAGTAAGTACCTATTTCATGATTAACTACGTTAAAAGTGAAAATAAGAGAGAAAAGCATCCATAACTTATTATTTTTATGAATAACTATATCGAGTATTATATCGTTGAAAAGCTCTAAAAATGTCCTATTTTTTGAGGTCATAGCCAACTATGGTTTCCATTCAAAAAAAGATAAGTTTGTGTCATATCTCGAAAACGAGAGCTGTCACGCAAACGAGGACATGACAATCATATTCGGGATACAATTCCCTTCAATTTTGATATTTACACTTTTTTTATAAAATCAAAAACAAAGGAGCTAGAGGGATTTGACTAAATCGACAGAATTTCGTTTTTTTAAAATATCTAGTACCTAAGCCATGACTTTTTACAAAAATCCGAAAGTGTCATTAAATTGGGCCAGTAAAACTGCAAATCTTTCCCAATTTAACCAATGCTCTATCTCCGCTAGTTTCCGAAATCCCCATACCGATCATCAAAAAAAACTGTAAATCCAGGCAAAATTATAAAACCATCTCAACAAATAATAGTAGTAACACCATTTTCCAACGAGTAAAAACCAAATGAATTTAAAGTATCGTTAGAATAATTTTTTTGCATCTGACAAGCATATTTCAATTTGAATTTATTCCAACGCATACAGTTAACATAAAACCACTGAATAATATGAGCCAATACTCAGGAAGAATGGAATCATCAAAACAGTGGAAAACAAAGTAAATATTACGAACATATCGCACTTATAAAATGAAGGACATTAATATACAGAATATTTGAAAGGTGAAACAAACAAGGGTTTCGTGAAAAAAGAAAAAACAACTAAGACATTATTACAATTATCCTAGGAATCAAAGACGCTTTGAGAAAAGGGATTTTTGTATTCCTTAAACTCTTATATTAAGTATATGAGATTATTCAATTGATCTAATATATTGATTTTATTTAAATTTGCTGAAGACCGAAACTGTTTTGGTAATTTTGGATATTCGAACAAAATACTTGCAGACAATTAATTTGTACATATATGATTTATTGTGAAAGCACATAAAAAAGATATCATGGCAACTAATTTAAAAGAGTTTTATCTGAAAACTAAATTCAAATGCTATTTAATCATTCTGATGCCTACCGTTTAACAAAATATGGTTATTTTAACTACCGCTGTAAGAACATAAACTTACTGTTTTGGGTTCTAACTGCTTGAAATAGAATAATTGGCACACACAGTGACCAAAAATTCAACATTTCAAAAAATAAAATAAGCGTTCCACTCACACACTGCACTTCAATTGTGATTCATAAAAAAGTTTAGTTAATTGAATGATATATAACATAACCATTCAACTGTCTACGGACAAATGAATAAATTAGAAGGGTCCAGGTCACTATCGTTTGATAATAAGTTCATCGGGTCATCCTTCAAAATACCGTTATCTTTTATCTCCAAGAAAAATGTTATTTCAGCTCAAACTTATCAGAATATTTACCCCGGAGACCTTCTAAATATTCTTGTTAATTTTATTGATTTATCTATTATGAAAAGACATAGTAATCTCTTTTCGATAACGTACTATATTAATATTAACAAATAATAAGGTTTGTTTTTAAACACGGTTTCTGTTATAAAATTAATATTTCATATTGGTTAATAAAGATTTTTCTGTAAAGATATCTTCAGTAATTTTTTATTTTTTTATTTAAACATTAAACAACTATTTTTTCTTGATTTTTCATACAACAATAATTGGATTTTAACTGTGAGAAATGTGCTAAGAGATTTGATAGTTGCTATAGCTTTGCATAATGTCATGGAAAATGAATACTTCTTGATAACTTGGCGATAAAACACTAAATCAGGTTGAATTCGTTAACTGCGGAAACGACGACGTTCTCAACGCTCAATTAATTTTAAAAATGATAGTTTTACTTTTTATCTGATAGGTGACATATTTTCTTCAAGACAAAACAATCAACCAGCTGTGGAATTTTACACCACATATGCAGGAAAATAATGCTAATATTTAGACATTAAGTATATGGATATTGGTAGATATATATGTGACTAGTCTGAAAATAAAACATTTAAAAATATATTAACGGACATCCAAGTGTAAGTAAAAAGGTGAAAATAATATAGGAAAATACATCTCTAGACAATAAATAACACTATCAATGTTAGGTTACGTTACAACAGACAAAATAAAAAAAATTAAATATTAAAAAGTGCTCATTCTTACAAATTAATTACCTACCTATCTAGTATATTCTTGAAATCGATGCCAGGCAAATCTAAAATCCGGCATTGCGTACTTAGCAAAGTGACAATTCAGCATTAAACAAAGTTCACTGCATGGCTTAAGGCGTATAGTAGAATTTTAACAAAATATTTCTAAAATTAATTTTATTATAATTTTTTCACGTAAATATATGTTTTGAAAACCTACTACATTTTATCCCAGGCTCACTATTATTTTAGTTATAAAATTAAAAACATAATACTGTTATAAACTCCGTGGGTTTAATTAATTAAAAACTAATATCCACTATCACTTTATAGAAACTTTTATTTACCTCAAATATTCACAACAGCTGATTCGAATCTCACAATAATAACGCGAAATAAGCTCTTCGCAATAACTAACTAACTCTCCGATGCTTGGCCGCTCCTTCTAAAAAATCCGTATCGATATCTTCTAGCAAAATCGAGTGTCAATTTTACAATTGTCGAGTTATTTCGAGATTATTTTTTTGTCTTCCCAGCGATTGATGTCGTATTGGAATGAAATGTTTTACGTTACTCGCCAGGGATGGAATGGATAATTTATAACAATACCAACACTTTACATATATATATGAAAAAGTATTCATCCGGGAGTACATCCGTTCGTTATTTTGATTCATGTTTGAATCTGGCAGACGTTTCGCCAAGGTCTCACTTGGCATTATCAATGCGTTGTCAGGTGACAGACTGTCACGAACGGATATACTCCCCTTACTCCCGGATGAATAATTTTCATATTTTTCCATCCGTGCATCTCTAAAATATGAAAAAGTATTCATCCGGGAGTACATGCGTTCGTGACAATTACCATCTCCAGGGTTTTGAGGTCATCAGAAATCCGGCCAGTTACCAACAATATCCAGTTGAGAACAGTCACCGGCGAGTCCATGTCAAAACAGAGTGAAGCAGATATAGTAATGCAGATAGGGGACAACCGAATATTGAGGACGATTTCATACTGGGTATGCACCTAATCAGCCGGCATGGATTTATGTTCGACCCGAGATATGATGTCCTTCGGTTTCTAAATGAGGAATTTGTATTGCCACGGCCCGTTAACCTCCATAAAAATTGTGGCAAAATCCTCAGCCAGAATTCCCGATCGAACGGAACAGATTATTCATGGGCAGCTAGAAAGCAATCCTGGGAGCTGCGTTGGAATGATGGAGCCCGGTCACTCAGCTCATGACTACTTAGTTAGACGTGCTATACTTAAAACCGGACGAGATATACCAATTAGAGTCCTGAATTTGTCCAACAATGACATTAGAATTGCCAATGGTCAAGAGAAAGCTTGTTTCGAGCCAGTAGAGACCATCATTAATTGCTAAGAAGTGTACCAGACATCAGTGAAGGAGACAGGTCCCAGTAAAGAGTTCCTACAACAGTTTGATGACCATTTGACCCACCTTACACCAGAGGAATAGAAGAAAACCAAGCAATTTATCTCAAAGCATTGGCAAATTTTTAACAGTGAAGATGAAACCCCGGTCGCACCAACACCATTCAGCACCGAATAGACATTGGAAAGGCTCAACCCATCAGAATATCACCCGGACGACTACCATTAGGGCAACAACAAACAGTCGAGGAAAACATCTAGTCCATGTTACAAAATGGAGTTATTGAGCCATCCATCAGCCCATGGTCTGCTCCCGTCGTGCTAGTTAAGAAGAAGGATGGAACCACCCGATTTTGCGTGGATTACAGAAAGCTGAATGACGTCACGAAGAAAGACAGCTATCCACTACCCCGAATTGATGACACTCTGACCACACTAGCATGCTCCAGTTGGTTCTCCACACTAGACCTAAAGAGTGGATATTGGCAGGTTAGTCTACACGAAAACGGCAGAGAGAAGACAGCTTTCTCCACTAGTAAAGGGCTGTTTCAGTTCACGGTCATGCCTTTTGCTTTATATAATGCTCACGCAACATTCGAAAGGCTAATGGATATCTCCTGAGCGGGTTAACATGAAGGACGTTCTTAGTATACCCCGACGACATTCTGGGTCAGATATTCGACCACCATCTGAAGAACCTGGACGAAGTATTCTCCAGAATGAATAACGCTAACCTGAGACTCAACCCGAAGAAGTGTTCCTTGTTCCAAAAAGAAGAGTTTTTGGGCCACGTCGTTTCCGAGTTAGGAATCCGCACCAATTAGGACAAGATAGAAGTCATCCGTGATTGGCCAGTCCCAAGAAGCAAACATAAACTCCGAAGCTTCTTGGGTCTCTGTTCCTACTACAGGCGATTTATTGAGGGATTTGCCACCATTGCCGCAGCACTATGTTCCAGCCCAATCCTAGCATTTCCTACACAGTCCGGCAAGTTCATTTTAGACACCGACGCCAGCAACACAGGTTTGGGGGCTGTCCTATCCCAGGTGCAAGATGGTGAAGAGGGGTTGATCGAGTACTACAGCCGTGGATTCTCGAAGCCGAAAAGAAATTATTGCGTCACGAGAAAAGAACTTCCTGCAATAATAAGGGCTGTAGACCAGTTCCACAAACACCTCTATGATCGTCATTTCTTAATCCAAACAGATCATGCCGCCCTCAAATGGCTGGTGGACATGAACATACCGTAAGGACAACTGGCCAAGTGGGATATTTGTATAAAAATATAAATAATTCCATGGTATTATTTTTATATAATTTTGTAGGTAGGTTCCAACATTATGATAAGTTACTCATTAATAACCATGCAGAACAGACGAAAAATACATATTTATCTTACCTGATCTTATCAATTATGAAAATTTCGATGCATCTCATAGCATTCTTTTAGATGATGGTTTTCAAAAAGTATTTTTTCAAGCTGTTGTGGGAAAATACATAAAGAGAAAGGGGGAAATGTAGAAAGGAGAAAAATAATTGCTTTTCTATACTCTGAAACAACTCGAAATAAATCGCGCCATGGGTTCAAGCCTTTCTCAAACTTAATATTGTTCTTTGTACATTTTCTCTCTTTCTTTGTGTGTTTTGCCCTCAACAGCTTCAAAAAATACTGATTCAAAATCATTATCAAAAAGAATGTCATGAAATGCATGGAAATTTTCATAATTGATAAGATCAGGTAAGATAAATACGCAATCTTCGACTGTTCTACATAGTTATTAATAAATAACTTATCATAATGTTGTAACCTACAAAATTATATAAATTATACCCCATTAGGGGCCGTTCAAGTATTACGTAAGAACTATCGGAGCTTTGCTTATTTTTGGTGACATGGGGATGGTGGTGTCTAGATGGTGATTACGTCAGCAATATTTATTTACTTTTTTATACATATGGCAACCCACATATTGTCTATGCTCATAAATAATGAATATGTTTAGGTAGTAGCAGAGGAATTACCGAGCGCTATATTCACTTGTAAATTTCTTCGGCCATTGTTTCGTTTCGGTACGATTGACGACTTGACGTGTTGTAAGCAAAGCAAAGCAAGGACATCCAATGTCATCGAAAACTTAGAATCATGGATTCAGATGTCATGGACTGAAGTCTGATAATTGGAATTAATATATATATATATATATATATATATATATATATATATATATATATATATATATATATATATACCGAAAATTCAAATGAAGCTTGTTTTGTTCCTAATATTACTTAAGATTATACCATGTGTAGGTACCTTACTCTATGTTGAATACCGTGTCAATAAATTTGTTTAAATGAACACTATGTGCGTTAAAATCCTCTATCCTAAAACTATTTTCTTATTTTTAGAATTTTAACTGCTGCTTACTTATTAATAAAAAAATTTCTGACAATGCGAAAGGGGGGATAAAATGTAATAAATCTGCTTACGTAATATTTGAACGGCCTCTTATTTATATCTTTATAAAATTTATAAAAAATCTACCTACTACTTCGCAACAAGATCAGCTTTGTTCCTGTTCACTTTCCTTGTTGTTTTTTTAGTTCTGCTATTAGTTTCTTTCATGAGCAGTTTCCATAATCAATACTTTTCAAATTTGTCATTTAAATTTCGCTGAATCGGAGCCCTTCGTACACTAGCGACACCAAACGACGGAATAACTTCAGTAATGAAAAGGTCTATTGCTTGTGTATTCTGTCTATGGTAATATTTAGTTTTCTCTATTGTATGATCTGTGATTTAGTTAGAAGAAGATTCTTTATTGTATGATCTGTGAAGAAGATGATGAAACCAACTGACAAATTTGAGGTACAAATTTTAAACTTTCAAGAACAAGTTGGTTTTTGGTTTACTATAAGTTTATGGAAACTCTGTTATTTATGCCCATCCCATTACATTTATAACCAAAACTATATAAAAATGAGCAACGAAGAAATTTCCGAAATATTGAAAGAACTACAGAATACAGATGTACTTGCTGGGCCCGTTTATCAAAGTATAAAGAACTTTTTTTAATTTTAAAGATAAAAACGAGTCTCATTTCAGGTCTGCAACGTTTCAAAACTTTACATAATGGAACCAATGAAATGGAAACAATTTATAATTTGTCTGAATCCCATTGCCCTGGTTTAAGATTTAAAACTGTACTACTTTATGAGAGGCTGCAATCTAAAGAAATGGAAATAAATCAAAGTTATCCACTACATTCTTCAAAACAAGCTCTCAAAATGAAATGCCCCAAACAATTAGATGAACTTAAAATTACTGAGATGTTAAAGCAGATAAAGGAAATGCCAGCAGGTAACGAGTATTGTAAACAATCTTTCATAAGTTGATTAAACACATTTATCAGTTTGTATTTTTATGATTTCCTGGAAATAATACCACAAATCCTGGAAAGTCTGTATATTTCAAATATTCTAAAAGTTTCAGGGTCTAAATCAGACCCTGTTTTCAATGGCAATAAAAAATTACTACCCTGAAAGTAGCTGACATCTGACAAAAAATTGACAATATTTTGGTATTTGTTATACAATATTTAGCAAGCTACATGAGCTGTAAAATTAAACTTTTTGCAAATGTAATGAAATTCACATCTTTATTTTGATTAAATCTAAATATGCCTTTCTTTAAAATTTTGATATTGCATTTATTTCAAAAATATTCTCTGTTAAATTTAGAGGTTCAATTTTGTTCAGTATTTGTTATACAATATTTAGCAAGCTACATGGGCTGTAAAATTAAACTTTTTGCAAATGTAATGAAATGCACATCTTTATGTTGATAAAATCTAAATATGCATTTCTTTAAAATTTTGATTTTTGCGTTTATTACAAAAATATCCTGTTTTAAATTTATAAGTTCATTTTTGTTTGGTATTTGTTATACAATATTTAGCAAACTACATGGGCTGTAAAATTAAACTTTTTGGAAATGTAATGAAATGAACATCTTTACTTTGATAAACTCTAAATATGCATTTCTTTAAAATTTTGATTTTGCATTTATTTCAAAAATATTCTCTGTTAAATTTAGAGGTTCAATTTTGTTCAGTATTTGTTATACAATATTTAGCAAGCTACATGGGCTGTAAAATTAAACTTTTTGCAAATGTAATGAAATGCACATCTTTATGTTGATAAAATCTAAATATGCATTTCTTTAAAATTTTTATTTTTGCATTTATTTCAAAAATATTCTGTGTTAAATTTATAGGTTCATTTTTTATCGGTATTTGTTATAAAATATTTAGCAAGCTACATGGGCTGTAAAATTAAACTTTTTGCATATGTAATGAAATGCACATCTTTATTTTGATAAAATCTTAATATGATTTTCTTAAAAATTTTGATTTTTGCATTTATTTCAAAAATATTCTATGTTAAATTTATAGGTTAATTTTTTTTCTGTATTTGCTATACAATATTTTTGGAAACATAATGAAATACACATCTTTATTTTGATAAAATCTAAAAATTCATTTCTTTAAAATTTTGATTTTGTGCATTTATTTCAAAAATATTTTCTGTTAAATTTATAGGTTCAATTTTGTTCGGTATTTGTTATACAATATTTAGCAAGCTACATGGGCCGTAAAATTAACCTTTTTTGGAAATGTAATGAAATGCCCATCTTTATTTTGATAAAATCTATATATGCTTTTCTTTAAAATTTTGATTTTTGCATTTAGTTCAATATATTCTGTGTTAAATTTATAGGTTCATTTTTTTCAGTATTTCCTATACAATATTTAGCAAGCTACATGGGCTGTAAAATTAAACAAATGTAATGAAATGCACATCTTTATTTTGATAAAAAAAATGGTTAGTGAATTGATATGTTTGCATTAAAACTCTTCAAGATAATTCAGTTCACTTCCTCATTATTTACAAGATGCAGTAAAAACTAAAATTGTCAAGAAACTTTTTTAAAGAGTATGACTTGTCTTCCTACCAGTTAAAGTACAAAAGTCTGAGTATAATTCATTTGAATAATCGAAGATTGAAGAGTCTGTATGTTGATAGGTATACAAAAACATATACATAGGAATTCATGAATTAATATTTTGTAGGACATTTACAAATCAAGTAAGTACAAAAGTTCCCTTTTCCTAAAATACTTTGGCATGTTCTTTGGGTGAAAATAACCTTTGTTCAAAATTTACATTTTTTTTAAATAATACAATTTAAAAAATTCTAAATAGTGGCAATTATACTTTTTAATGAAGACACATAGATATAACCAGGTCCTAGTTTTGTATACCACTACATTTTCAAAACTTTTTTAATTGAAAAACTGTATCCAAATTAATTTAAAGAATGCACATAAAATTATATACCAATGCACATAAAGATTAGATTAAAGAGGTTGGGTAATTTTCAGTTGTGGCAAATGAAATAATAAATCCAGATAAGTATTTTCCTTAACATCAAAAGGCAGATATATCAGAATTTAATATAGCATATTTTTAAGTGAATGTGAAAGATAAAATTTCAAAAAAGCGCTATTGTTTACTTTATTAAAATAAAGAGGTCCTTTTCGTTTTGTTTTCAAAGTCAAATTTTACAGCTGTTATAGTAGCTTGCCAAATATTCAAAGACTGATATGTTAGAATTTAACATAGATTATTTTATATGTAATTGTGATATAGAAGAAATCTATAAATGCCTTTTAGACTTTATGAAATTAAACAGGTGCATTTTGTTAAATTTTCAAAAGGTTTAATTTTACAGCCCATGTGACTTGCTAAATATTATTTATTTACGTTTAAAACCAGTTACACAGAGTACATTTATATATATATATATATATATATATATATATATATATATATATATATATATATATATATATATATATATATATATATATATATATTTAGGTGGTTTCCGGGAATTCATCCGCGTAGTTAATAACTGATCCCTACGGGGATCGATGGTAAAATGACGACGTTTCGGCGAATACTGAGTACTCAGTATTCAGTATTCGAGTAACTAGAAGCGAAAGCAGAAGGCTACGAGAATTATGCGAACCGACCTGAAGAGGGCAGATGTGACTCTGCCGAAACGTCGTCATTTTACCATCGATCCCGGCAGGGATCAGTTATCAACTACGCGGATGAATTCCCGGAAACCACCTAAAACATTTACTGCCCGCGAAAACTTAAAAACAAATATATATATATATATATATATATATATATATATATACAGGAAATATTACAACACACAATTAATTACAAACCAAGCATCCCAATTATTTTCTCAAAGTTAAAACAGCTTTTTGATATCACATTTAAATTTCTGTGAAAGAGATTCCAAAAATACCAATAAGGTCCTGAAATAAGTGAAAAGTTCTTGTGATTCTAGTTAGTGATTTGATTGACCCATAGTTAGTCATATGAAGTGGCACTCTAAACAGCTCAGTATGCCTACTGCGCCTGTCCGGCACATTTAAATGAATCAAATTCAGTAGATCTGGGCATATTATACATGAGTTAACTAAACTAGTATATGCAAAAAGCATACAGCATGTATAACAAATACTGGAAAAAAAATGAATCTATAAATTTAACACAGAATATTTTTGAAATAAATGCAAAAAGCAAAATTTAAAGAAATACATATTTAGATTTTATCAAAATAAAGATGTGCATTTGATTACGTTTGCAAAAATTTCAGTTTTACAGCCCATACAGCTTGCTAAATATTGTATAACAAATACTGAAAAAAAATTTAACCTATAAATTTAACACAGAATGTTTTTGAAATAAATGCAAAAATCAAAATTTTAAAGAAAGGCATATTTAGATTTAATCAAAATAAAGATGTGAATTTCATTACATTTGCAAAAAGTTTAATTTCACAGCCCATGTAGCTTGCTAAATATTGTATAACAAATACCAAAAAAAAAATTAACCTATAAATTTAACACAGAATATTTTTGAAATAAATGCAAAAATCTAATTTTAAAGAAATGCATATTTAGTTTTAATCAAAATAAAGATGTGCATTTCATTACATTTGCAAAAAGTTCAATTTTACAGCCCATGTAGCTTGCTAAATATTGTATAACAAATACCGAAAAAAACATGAACCCATAAATTGAACACAAAATATTTTTGAAAGAAATGCCAAAATCAAAATTTTAAACAAATGCATATTTAGTTTTTATCAAAATAAAGATGTGCACTTCATCAAATTTGCAAAAAGTTTAATTTTACAGCCCATGCAGCTTGCTAAATATTCTATTACAAATACCAAAATATTGTCAGATTTTTTGTCGGATGTCGGCTACTTTCAGGGTAGTAAAAACTTAAAACAATAAAGAAATTAAAAATTACACAATGACAAATTGATCATTTACAATTTGACATTGAAAACAGGTTCTGATTGAGACCCTGAAACATTTGGAGTATATTCCAGCAAGTGTGGTGTTATTTCCAAGAAATCATAAAAATACAAACTAGAGATATCACAAGTATCATTCAGAAAACAATCATTTGTTAGTCTAATATAACGTAAGTGCCATTAGCATGTTGTAAGTAAAGTAAAGCTTGTGAAAAATCATCTGCAAGCTTCAATGAGAAGTATGATAAAGAGAGGGAATTAGATTTCCCACCTACATATCTAATGTTCGAAGGGGACAATCTAGAGGGGACTTCTCTAAGTCTTTTCATAAGTTGTATTTCCTAAATTACTTTATTTTAAGCTCTCAAATCTAAGATTTTTCTTGAATTAGTGTGGAACACACTGAATTTGTGGCTCTTAGAGGGGGCAATCCCCTCCTTCCATTTAACCAGCTTATTTTTTATATGGAGGTTTATTCCACCATAACTTCCAAAATGCTGCACATATTTTAATGTATAACTATAGAATCATGTTTTCCCAAAATTTTGGTTACAGTACTAACATGGAAATTGCTAAGGATTTAGTTATTTGATGCAGTGTCACTATTACTCAAATTTGCAGCACAATTTTCAAAATTTAAGTGTCTACATGTGTCATTTGTTTATTTTATTAACAAATGTTTTGTAGGATCTTATCTGTAAGACCCTTGATGGACTTAGTTCTCAGCAGAACATTTTGCCAGCTCAAAAAAACTGCTTCATGCAGTCTTTCTGCTATATAAAGTGAATGCAAATATTGACCTTTGTTTAATTTAAGCAGCTGTTCATAAAATGTGTCATACTAAATTTCACCTTTTTGGACACTCCCCTCCCCACTTTCGTCACACTTTGTTACCTCCCCTATAAATATAACTTCTCAAAAGCTGGTATCCCCCATACTTGAATCATGGTGATTAATATTACTCAGACATCAATATTTTTAGATATTTATTTAGTTCTAAAATTTAAATTAATTAACAAATATCCATAATAATAATCAAATATGTTGTTAGTTATCATTCTTTAAATGTCCAGATTTATCTACAATAATTGCAGTATCTTCTTATTGTCCAAACCAAACTAATAAACAATGGTGTCAAGTTATTGATTATGTGAACATATTTTCATGTAGTTAACATTGTTACTTAATTTTTATGTTGACATTTTTAAATTACTAATTCAAATATTTCAAATTAAACATAGGTTAAACTGAATTAGTGTATTGTAGTTTTCAACACAAGGACTAGATCAACGAAAATGTTTATTATTTATTATTATAAATTAAAAATTAGCTTCAAAGCATATGTTCTAAACACTAATTGCATATTTCATCATTTCTCACATTCCCAAATAGTTGTTGATTGATTTTATAACCACTATAAATTTGGTTTATTTACTTAATTTAAAAATCCTTCAATAAGTCCCTCTACAATCATACAAGTGTTCAATAACTACTTTTTTCTACTAATTAACCGACTTCCAAAAAGAAGGAGGTTATCAATTCATCTACAACTTTTTTTTATGTATGGCGAGCGATTATTCAAAAATGGCTTGGGCAATTTTGATTATATAAACTGCATTATATTAAGGAACATTACAGAAAGGTCCCATATTATTGTCTATAACATGAGATTACGGTTTTCTAGGAAATCAGAAAAAAAGTAAATAAGGGACTAGATTTCAGCGATTTACAATGAATCTTCACTGTTTTCTCTAAAAGTGTTCACGCAATTTGAATATTATAAATTGTAATATACAAAGATATGTTCCAGCTTGATTCCGTAGATTTTTCTATAACGCAAAACATACCATTTTTCTGAAAATCGTAAAAATATATGCAAAAAAAAACTGTAAACATCATGGTAAATGTCAAATTTTCATCATAAATATCTAGTTTAAATGTCAAGATATGCCATAAAAGTATGTCGTACAGGTTGTTTGAAATGATTTTCATTTTGATGCGTTTGAAGTCAGTTTATTTTAGAGACGAAGTTAAGTTACAGTCGCATGAAATTGCAGAAAATATTCCAGTAGGTTCTTAAAACAAAAATTTGTTATTCCGGCGATATCTTCGGTGTGGAATACGGTTGTAGGTGCTTGCGTGCGTGCATGTGATATTAGGTGGTACATAAGCCGTTGTATACATAGGATGGTTGAAATATAAGTTGGAATTGAATTAGTTATACAGGGTGTTTCTAAAAATATTGTATTGGCACATAAGGAGTTGCGTATACAAAGTAGTTGAAATAAGAGTGGAGCAAAACTTAATTGAATTAGTTATATGGAGCGGATATTTGCGGAAAATAATTACAAAAGGGTTTAAAACTTGTCAGAAGTAGTTGAATATACAGGATGGTTGAAATATAAGTTGGAGTAGAATTACAGTAATACAGGGCGGTTTAAAAAAGTTATATAGTTTGGAATATAAGTAGTTGCTTATACAAGGTGTTTGAAGTAAGGGTAAAATTATTGTTATTCAGGTGTATCAAAAATTTGTTATATAAGCATAAGCAGTTAGGATATCTGAATTATAGAACGTAGGACGGTGTATAATTATAGACAGCAGTTGCATATACCAGGTGATTGAAATAAATGGTACAGTAAAATTATAGTCATAAAGTGTGGCCCAAAAAGGTGAATTTTGTTGTATAGGGTAGACCATGAGCAGTTACATAAATTGAATACTAGACATATGGGTCGAAATAAAATAATAGGTATACAGGAATAATTTAAACCATAGAAAAATAGAAAGAGTCCATAGTGTGGAAAGGATTTATACTTATACAGGGTGGTTTTAAAGATTTCAGGACCGTTGTGATATTGTGTTGAGTTGAATTATAGTTGTACAGGGTGATTCAGAAAATGATAGACCAATAAGTTATGTATAATATATATATATATATATATATATATATATATATATATATATATATATATATAGTGTTAGGTAGTTTCCGGGAATTCATCCGCATAGTTGATAAGTGATCCCTGCCGGGATCGATGGTAAAATGACGCCGTTTCGGCAAAGTCACATCTGCCCTCTTCAGGTCGGTTCGCATAATTCTCGTAGCCTTCTGCTTTCGCTTCTAGTTACTCGAGTACTAAGATTTTCAGGAGCGCGCGCGCTGTTATATAGTCGCGGCTCGGCGCTTATCGGTTGGCACCCTGAACGGCTGCGTGTGATTGGCCATTGGCGCTCAGTGGCCATGCCTCCCGCTCGCTGATTGGTTATTTCCGGTTGAGTTGTTATGGGACGGGTCCGGGCCGGTACGGTGTTTAATAGAATTTTCCTACAATTCGATAAGTTCTGGATTTCATTGCGTGCGTTTAGACTGTGAGGCCTCTACGCTATTTCAATTGTCTCTCTTACGAGTCTGGAATTCAAGTGTTCTATATTTGCCAGTACTCTGGTGTTCTCAAAGTCTCTTCGGTGTGACGTCGTGGTGGATGTTGTTTTTTCCTGCTTTCTTATGGCGTTCTGGTATTCATCCCGTCTAGCTTGAATTCTTCTGTTAGTTTGCCCCACATAGGTTTTATGACAGTCTGCACATGGAATCTCGTACACTCCCTGTTGTTCTACAGGGATCCTCGTCTTCGGAGTCCTCAACACCGTGCTTATTTTTTTGTCTGTATGAAAATAGTATCGATATTGTGTCTCCGTAGAAATCTTGCGAAACTGTCCGTAGTACCCTTCACATACGGTAAATAAGCCTTGGTTATTGGTGTTTCATGCTCCTCGTCTGTTTGTCTCGGTTTTGACTTTAGGGCTCTTTGTATATTTCGGTCTGTAAATCCGTTTTGTCTCAGCTGTTTTTAAACTGTCCATTTCCTGTTTGATGTTATCCTGGTCAGCTAGTCTTTGTGATCTGGTTACTAAAGTCTTGACGACGGCTTGTAGTTGGGCTGAGTTGCTTTCCTATAGACTGGATTGCCAAAGGTTCCATCTTCCTTCCTATTTATCAGAACATCAAGGAATGTCAGTTGGCTTCAACCTCCATGATAAATTTTATTTTGTGATGGATGCCATTTAGGTGGTCTAAAAATGTATTGAGGTGTTCCCTTCCATGAGGCCAAATCACAAATGTATCATCCACATATCGCATCCATAAACTGGGTTTAAGAGTTGCTGTTCTTAGTGCCAACTGCTCAAAGTTCTCCATAAAAAGGTTCGCTATTAATGATGAGAGTGGTGATCATCTCATTGGAGCTCCTTCCACTTGTTTGTATCGTTGGTTCTCGTAAACAAAATAGGTGTTCATCAGGCAGTGCCTTGTTAAGTCTACAAGGTGTTGAGGTAGTTTGTATTTTTCTATTGTGATATCCAAGGCTTTGTCGCTAGGAATGTTGGTGAAAAGGACACGACGTCAAAACTTCAAGAAGACACTCTGGTTGTATATACAACAATTTTATTCAATTTTTTTTTAACCGCTTTGTATAACTAACTCTTCTTCCCTCTATATTAAAACCATCCTGTATACACCGCTGCCAATTTGTCAAACATTACAGCTTATTTTTGAACCACCCTGTATAACCATAATTTTACTCTAGAAAATATTTCAACCACCCTGTATGTGCATCTGCTTAAGGGCAACCAAATATAAATTTTTAAATACTTCTGTGTCAACTATAATTTTACGTCGCTCCATGTTTCAGATATTGCAGATATGCAACAGCTCATGTTCTATCTTACAAAAAAATATATCCAACCTGTTTGACTATAAATCTACTCCACCCGCTATTTCAATCACCTTGTATTTGCGCAACTACTTATCGGCCACCCAGTATAACATTTTTTTAACACCCTGTATAACTATAAATCCATCAATGCCAAATATATTTCACCAAAACCGCAACTGCTTATGGGGCACCGAAAATAACAATTTTGTTCAACACGTTTTTGAATCACCTTGAATGTATTACAACTACCCTGTATACGTTACTGCTTATTAATAAATCGATATAACATTTTTTAAATAATTATCATAACACTTCTTCACCCTATGTTTCAACTATCCTATCTTTGCAACTAATGAACTACGCTATTTCACATTTTTCCTTATATTTTTTCAAGATATATTAAAGTATAATTTCTCTCCACACTTCATTTAAATCACCCTTCATTTACAATTTTTCTAACCTTGTTTGAATGACACTGTATAACTAACTATAACTTTACTGCGCACCACACTTCAGGTACTCTATATATGCAAGTGCTATATAAAAAAAATTTCTAGCATTTTTTACCCACCCTGTATAATTCTAACTGTAAACCACCATATATTTCAATAACCTTTTATATGCAACTACTTATTTGCCACCAAATATAACATTTTTGTACGACCCTGTATCCTTAGAATCCCACCCCATCCTATATTTCAACCATCCGGTAAATGGAACAGCTTATAGATCATACCATTACTTTAAAATATTTTTAAACCCACCTGTATAGCTGTAATTATACTCCGCTACATATTTCAACCATCCTATATAGGTAACAACTTGTGGATATAAAACAAGTTTTTAACCACAACATAAACTATAATTCCACTCGATCTTATATTTCAAACACCCTATATAAACAACTGATTTCTAACATTTGTTTAACCCATTTCATAACTATAGTATCTTATGAACATATTTCCTAACTGCTTACCTAAGACATTTTTTTAAAGTTTTTTTATTCACTGTATAAATAGACTACCCTTTTTCAACCACTGTTTGTGGCCCACTCAATATAACTTTTTTGGACCACCCCGTATAACAAATTCCACTCCCCCTTATTTCCACCACATCGTATATATCCAGCTGCTTATAGGACACCAAATATAATTTTTTTTAGATTTTTTAAATCCATGTAAATCTACTCCGCTCTAAGTTTCCTATATACAGAACACCCTGTAAAATTACGCCTAATATATGTTGATTTTTGTTAAATCGGAACATGTTACATTTGCACATTCCGGATTTAGAATAAAAGTTAAGCTGATATTTGGTGCGTGCGTTGGAACCAATAGAGTAATTGAATTACCCAACATGGTAGAAGTTTTTTCGCTGTATCTACCCTTTCTATCAATTTAGAGAGATAAAATGTCTACCAGATTTTAAGTCAAACTATAGGCTTCGCAACAAAAAAAGATTCAGCAAAATCAGTTAAGTAGTTCTTACGTGATGCCCGAACAAACAAACAAACAGACAAACTTACAATTTTATAATAGTATAGATTAGTGAAGATATACAATGAGTTTTTTAAATAAATCCAAGAACCTGAAGAGTAAATATAACATTACAGAGGTGTCAGGTATTTGTGGAACTTTATAAGTGGGAAATAAATAGACTGACAATGTTTAAAGCGGTGAGTCTGGACCAATTGAAAGAGGCGGATTTAAAAAAGAAATGGAATAAAGGTATTTAGAAATTAGTGAAAGTAACGATCCCGATACTTATTTGTTTGAAGTTTCTGGTAATGGGGACATGAGTTTGCTATTTAAAAAATGGAAGACAAATTACTATAAAACTATAAAACCTTAAAAGAATCCTTAGAACAAAAATTCAGAAATGCTGGAAGAGAAAATAGTCGAAAATGCAGCTCGGATGGAAGAGCTGAAGCGGACTACAGTAAAAAATGAAACGCGAATAGAAGAGCTAAAACAGATAATGGAGGGGGAGATCAGCAAAATAACAGAACAGGTAGTCACAGTGCAAACGGGAGAAACTCCACCAAAGACTGAAAGCAGCAACAGTCCACAAGTAGTGGATTCCAAAATTACCTAGATGGACTAATTATCGGGGACAATTCGAGGCTGCAGGAAAGCTACACGGATGGTCGGCAGAGGAGAAGGCAATAGCATTAACCCTCGCCTTAATAGGGGATGCTACAGATATTTTGCAAACGTTGAATACCCCGGAGCAGGAGTGCTACGAACAACTGGTCAGGCATTTAGAATTGAGGTATGGAGCACGTTTACCACTCCCAACTGAAAAACCGCCACCAGAAATCAAGTGAATCCTTACAAGAGTTTGAAGCTGATATTGGCCGTCTGGTTCGCCTTGCATATCCAGCCACACCCGAAAATGTGATAGAAAGGTTAACATCATTTTTGGATGGACTTTGGGAACACGAAGCCAGAAAAGCATTGACAGTAGCTCGGCCAAGGCAAGAAAAATATCTGTAGAGGTCAGGTCAGAGTCCGAATCATTGAAGGAGAAGATGGCGGAAATAATAAAGCATCTGTAAGCAAGATAGAGAAAGACCTTACCGAAAAAAGACAACTGAGATGTTGGAAGTGTGGTAAGGTAGGACACATACGGAGTCGTTGCAACGAGAGAACGGAGTCCCGACTTCCTCGTCGGAAAACGAAAGAAGGTCGATGTGAAGGGGCCATCGTCTACCTGTAGCCAACAAGCCCAACTATCAATGCATATATCGCTTCGCTACGCAACCACGTTAACAGTGTTTTAATAGATGGCCTGATTAATAAGAAGCAATGTGCAATGCTGCTGGATACAGGTGCGACAAAAACAGTTAGGCCGAACATCGTTTTAGAACAGACAATGATAAAACCAACAAAATGGCAACTGCGAGCAGCTAAGGTTCATGGTGAAATAGAGGCTGAAATCTGAAATGGTCTTGGGAAATGCAACATTCCGACATCGGGCATTGTTAGCGGACGTCGAAGACGAAGTCATCATTGGAATGGATGACACGAGCTCCAAGGGGTTCCAATTAAACTTTAAAGATGGAGTTCTGCGGGTGAATGATTAGGAAGTTGTGCTTCACGGGACAGATGATATAATGCTTCGAGCAATCTTAGCAGAGGATGTCAATGTTGCGAAAAGAACTGAAATTATTTTAGATGCTTGCCTAGAGAGGAAAATTAAAGGTGGAACAGTAATGATGTTTGATCCAGAACTTCACGACGGAAATGTAGGCAGAGAAATTGCACTGGGAAAGACTTTGTTTCGGGCCAAGGAATTTGCCCAGTAAGAATAATGAACCTGAATTCTTACTCGGTTGCGTTAAGAAAAGGAACAATTTTGGGGCACTGTTCAACAGTTTCATCTGTAGTCAAAAGCACACAACATACAGCAGTACCACCAGGTAACCTATCTGAAGACCTGGAGAAACTCTTAACAGATTCTTCCAAGAATTTAAAGCCAATATAGAAAGCAAAATTGAAGGACATCGTTAGAAACTACCAGGAAATCTTTGACATAGGAAAAAGACAGAGAGGCCGGACTGAAGTGATGAAACCTAAAATTAACACCGGTGACGCTCAGCCTATTCGACATTCAACGAGAAGAGTACCCCTAGTTAAAAGAGAAGAAACCGACAGGATAGTCCACGAAATGGAGGAAGATGTTATTCAACCATCCAATAACCCTTGGGCTTCTCCAGTTGTCTTGGTTAAAAAGAAAGATGGTTCGTCTCGATTTTGTGTGGACTATCGGCAATTAAACCACGCTACAAAGAAAGACAGCTACCCTCCCGAGAATAGACGATACCCTAGATACGTTGGCTGGTGTTTTCCACCCTAGACTTAAAGAGCGGTTTTTGGCAGGAACTAGCTAAGGAAGACCGAGAAAAGTCTTTATCTATTTACGGTAATGCCGTTTCTGTTGTGTAATGCTCCAGCGATGTTAGAAAGATTGAAGGAAATAGTGTTAAATGGGCTTTCATGGAAGACATGCCTGGACTATCTTGACGACATTGATGATTTCGGCGACTTCGAAGTTCCGGACTAAAGTTCAGCCCTAAGAAGTGTCAACTGTCCCAAGAAGAGGTGCAGTATCTTACACATGTGGTTTCGGCAGAGGGAGTAGTTGTCGATAAACAGAAAATCAAAGCCATCCAAGAATGGCCGATACCTAAAGATATCCACCAGCTAAGAAGTTTCCTGGGGTTATGCACGTACTATCGTTGGTATGTAGCAGGATTTGCCAATATTGCCAAGCCACTCACGAGACTCATAGAAGGGAAGGTGCGGTACCAGTGGCATGAGGAATACCAGCGATCATTCGAGATCCTGAAGAGTGCATTGACCAGTGCCCCATTTTAAATTATCCTGTACCAGATGGGAATTTCATCTTGAACACTAACGCAAGCAATGTCGGAATTCGTACGGTGCTTTGTCAGATTCAAGAGGGCCAAGAGAAAGTCAATGGATATTTCAGCAAGACCTTGAGCAAGCCAGAATTACTGCGTTACTCGCAGGGAACTCTTGGCTGTGGTAAAGGGGGTGGAACATTTCTGCAGGTACCTCTATGGTGTAAAAGATTTCTCCTAAGGACTGATAACGCAGTACTGAAGTGGCTCTTGCAGTTTAAAAATCCAGAAGGACAAATGGCAAGGTGGATTGCGAGGTTGCAAAAATTCGACTTCGAGACGGAACATCGAGCTGGAACAAGCCATAAGAATGATGATGCTTTATCAAGGAGACCATGCCCTGATGATTACAAACATTGTCAGCGAGCTGAAGAAAAAGGGGCTGTTCTCTGTAAAACTACCGCTATCGATGACCATTGGCAATCAGAGGAGATCCAAAAAGACCATAAATTAGATCCAGAGTTAAAAGAGGTTATCCGGTGGATGGAAGACGACCGCAACACTATGTGTCAGGTGATTTTCCGACACTCACCCACCATAAAGTCATACTGGGCTCAGTGGAACTCGCTCATCGCGGAGAATGGACTTCTGAAGCGCGTGCTGGAAACTCCAGAGGAAAGCAAGCATAGAAAACAGATTGTAATGCCCAGAAATAGGAGACCGGAGGTTTTGTATGAACTACATTATAGTACACCAGAGGACATCTGGGAGTGACGAAAACGCTGGGAAAGTTAAGAGAACGCGTCTAGTGGGTAAACTGCCAAGTAGATGTCAAGGATTAGTTACGGAAATGTACGGTTTGTGCTATAAATAATGGGTCTCAGATATGAGCAAAAGCTCCCATGAAGCAATATCACGTGAGCAGTCCATTTGAAGAAGTAGCCATTGATGTTGCCGGTCCATTTCCTGAATCTGACTCCGGAAATAGGTACATTGTGGTGGTAATTGATTATTTCAGTAAATGGGCCTTGCCGAATCAAGAAGCCTTGACCGTGTTCTTGTTCAAGTCAAGGAATGGATCAGCCGTGTTAGTGTTCCGTTGGAGTTGTACTCAGACCAAGGTAGAAATTTCGAGTTTACTCTTTTCCAATACATCTGCAAACTCTTGAAAATCAGTAACACACCGACGACAGCATTACACCCACAATCCTATGGAATGGTCGAATGGATGAATAAGACCATTAACCACCATTTATCAAAGGTAGTCTCTGAGCACCAGAGACTGGAACCAGTATCTTCACTTATTTCTAATACCAAACCTTTATTTTAAACACTCAACGCCAAACTAAATCGAAATTACAATTGTATAAATATTGTAATTTCGATTTATTTTGGGTTTACTATTTATATAAATTAGAGAAAATTGTAATTTCGATTTAGTTTGGGTTTACTCCTTGAAGATGACAACTTAGAGTTGTTGAAACGGCGTTGAGTGTTTAAAATAAAGGCTTGGTGTTGGGGTGCAAAACTGTGTTTTTACATTTGTGACACACCAAAGGTTCCACAGCTTTTCCATTACATGAGGCTTCGACATTCTTATATGCTGTCTCAATATTCGCAGCCCAGATTCAAAGACCGTCGACTGTTACTTCTACCAACGTCCCGTTGTCTAAATGGAGAGTCCTGCAAATATCGCCATACCATGAAGGATTCTGAGACATTCCGTGACGAAATAGTCTTAGGAAAGGGCAGTGTGAAATTCATCCGATATTTCGTGAAATCCGAACTGTTGTTCATCTGTCGTCTCGAGGCTGGCTTTGTTAAAGTTCTCGAAGATCTCGAAAGTGCTTGAAGGAAATTTCTCGGCGGCTCCTTGACCTTTCTGAGTAGAAATATATAAATACGGAGAACTGGCGAAAGGGATTCTTCTGTATTAGTTAGCCGTCTAATAAACAAGTGTTCAAGATAAATTGTAAATAGTTGTGAGAATATAAATTAAAATACTGGGAATAAATTATAGTGAGTTCCCGACTTTTTTAAATAAATCCAAGAACCCGAAGAGTGAATAAAAGATGACATCAGTAAGAATTTAATGTTATTAAATTTTTAGTTGGCGTTACATTATGTATTTGCCCATATATTAAGCAGCAATGTAACAATTTCCGTTGTGAAATGTTTTCAGCAATTTTAACAACGGGTTGTCTAGAACAAATTCTCATAAGAACCCCTTTTTCCAATAATTTATTCATTTGGTAATGAAGATTTTTTTATTATTGTTAATATAAAAATGTTTGCGTTCAGGTGCCACCCTGACTAATCGAAAAATTTTACCTTCTAAGGTCAAGCATTGACCGACCGGACATCTTGAAAAGGAGGCGCCTTCAAAAAAATTGAGATAAAAGTTGTACGAAGTTTCCATGGCTGTCCTGTGGTAATATCCTGATCTTCATGGTCATATCAAAGTCATTTCTTAAAAACATTCCATAAAACGAGGCTTGCATTCATACCAGCCAATTAAGGTGAGGTAGCGTAAAACTTCACGTTCATCCCAGGCAACTAAGGCAAGAGGGTGTGGCGGCCAGCCAGTGAAAGCGAAGCAAGAGTGTACTCCGGCCAACTTAAGTAATGTTATTATCTACCCCAACCACTTAAGGCAATTTGGTGTGATACCCGGCCAGCTAAGGCAAGGCGGAATAACAGCCAAGAATAGGTAGTGAAATTTCCAACATCTATCTTTTTTTGAGCAACACCTGCTGGTGTTCTCTGGTCAGTCACTACGGCACCGCTGGATAGTCAGGGAATTTTCCTACACCGATATTCTACCGGTCCGAGACTTCTTGAACACCCTGTAACAGTACAGGAATCATAATAAAAAGTAAAGTTCATTATGAAGCTTAACTAAATGTTTCCGTACTGAATTTATATTTTACTTTAACACTTAATATAAACACTATCTTTTTTCATGAGTTCATTATTTAAAATCTACATTTATAGAATGGACTATTGTGCAGTTAACGCCTGGATATAATAAAAAGGATGAGTTTAATGTAGATTATAATTCATATCATACAAGCTCTATCAATATATCAGTATTCAAATGTGGAGAACATCAACCAAAACCATTTCTAGTCACAGTTAATGCACCAGCTGATCCAGTTAATGGTAAGTTGTAGTGTAATAGTAAGAAACATTTAGCTGATTTTTAAGTTTAATTACGCATTTCAATGTGTAAATTTTAATTAAAATTACATTTTAATTTCAGGAAAACCTATAGAATTGGTAAAAGAAATGGTGGACATTATTAATCAAAACAAGGAAACATTAATGAGTCACGGCAAACAAAGACTATTCAAAAATATGAAAGATAAATTGTCTTATTTTAGCAGGCGTCAGAGTATTGAAGATAGGCTTAGAGTAAGATTATTTGTAGTTCTCATAAAAAAATTTAAATATGCACATCTAAGGCTGCAGTCAGAGTGGCTCCGGCATCGGCAGAATTTTTACTCTGGCGTATATGGCCGAATACCACTATTCAAATGTTGTGGTCAGATTCATTCAGTTTTCTGGTGAAATCGAATAAACCATGTCATTAGACGAAATGGATTTCGATTTGCAAATTTTGTTATTGGAAATGAGTCCTTTGCTAAAAAATATTATTGATCGAAAATGAACAAGATTTTTGGATAAATCCTAATACAAAAAAGAACCCAACCTATATCTCTGTGATGATAGGTCTTATCTCTTGTATCCTCCAACGCTTTCCTTTCAAAAAATTACTGTAATTAATTTTTCAGAATCAACCATACAATTTTTTTGAAATTAATTACTATTTTAAACTAAAAATATCAAAGAAATTGAAAGTATCCAAGACTAGACTGGCGTACACGGCCGAAAAAAACAAATTTATTATTTTTCGTCCGATCGTCGGCAGATACGTGTATAACGGTGCTACTGTGACCACCTCTATCCAGTAACACTGTTTTGATTTTTGACCGACTTCGGTAGTATACGGCAGAGTTAAAAATTCGGCCGATACCGGTGCTACTCTGACCGTACCCTAACAACTATAAAACTACTCACGGCCATAAATACATTCTGTTGTATATCTATTTTACTATATGCACTTGTTTATGTAATCAGTATAACTAGTTGTCGCAATAATTCAAATTCGAGAATTTGTGTGAACTTTATTTAGGTTCTTTTTGTCACTATATAGAACAATGGTGTCCTTCACCGACCGGAAATTTAACAGAACATGTGTAGCTGAGCTATTTTAATTAATTGATTAATACCAACCAAAATTAATTAATACGGTTTCCAAAATTGTTTTATCCATACTAAAGCTCATCAGTAGCAACTAAAAAACAAAAAATCTGTTGACAACTATAGGAAAAAAGGTACTGATCTGTGTTGTTTTTACCTATTTATATATAGATAATCAATGGTGTTTTTTACATATATATAAATTTATCTTCCTTGGAATAATTATTCTTGAACCTGATGATAGTTGAATTTATAGTAATATATTGTTTAATTTAATATTACTATTTTGTTATCGAAAATCAAAGTAGATGCAATTTTTATACTATTCTTCCAAGAGGTATATAGATTAGGAATCCTTTTTCAATTTTATAAAGGATGTATTTTTTTGTTGTTAGGTAATACATATAAATGTCACATTAATCATTAAATGGAAATGACATATTTTTCTAGGTTTCTCAAAATAAGTTCTATTGTACTTTTTGTTTGCTGATGATTAAATTATATTTGCAACAGAGTTAACCTCAAAAGCAACAAATTGTTAGAGTAATACAACCGAAAACTCACGTTCTTATTAAAAATAATAAGAACAATGCAGAAACACCTATAAACTACCAGTGTACACCTTGCCAATGATTCAGTCTTGTTTTTAAGATCTGTAGCATAATTAAATTATACCTAAATGTCGAATATTTGCTCATAAACCAGTAACTATATTTAAACAGTTATTATTTTCAGAGTCGCTGATCTTATAGAAGTTAAAAGCTAAAGTTATTTCGACTAAATAAGTGATTAGCTACTTTAAATATACTGGCTGCCCATTGGTGTTTTGTCTCCTCACTTCTTTTCTTTAGTAGATATGTAAATGAAAAGGGAATTCCTAAGTGTCTATGGAGTTTAGTATCTGTATCAAATCTTTTTTGTGCCACCACCATAAAATATAGCTTAATTTAAAATGTGTATTTAGGACTTTAAAATATAACTATTTCATTATACTTCTCCGCTGTTCTCATTAATTACGACACTAATTCTGGCTCTAGAATGGCAGTTGTCTGTTCAACTTTAAAAAAGAAACATAAAAACGATTATTTTTTTTAAATTCTTGCCAGAGAATTTAAGATTGCTTTTACTAGATAAAAACATAATATTTAGACACAAGAAATACTGACATGAATCTGTGACCCAAATGAGTTTCCCTTTTAATGGAAACAAAGTGTAGGAGGGGCAATTTTAAAAATTTGTCTGGATTACTAGCTGTCTCCTCACAGTGTACAAATATATGTAGATATTGTATATTATGTGGAGACCTTCCAAATCCAGTTGTTCATTGTAAATTACTGTATGTATTATTTGTGCGTAATTTCGTGAATATTTGGAAATAAGGAACACTGTTTCATCAAATTTCAGAGATTTCTTTCTCTCAGAAAAGCTGTGAGGAAGACTGTCTGTAAGAGGTAATCCAGACAATTTTTTGAAATTTGACTTTGGCATTACAACTTTTTAATACTTATCTTTTACAGAAAGGAAGTCAGAAATAATAATAAAATATTTTATGACTAAAGACAGAATAAGCAAGGAACTTCTCAACAATGATTTCATAATTACTTTTTTTAATTATAATAGACATACTTTTCTGAATATATTAACAATCAAAATTTCCGTTTTCCAATTTATTAAAATTTCTAGTCTTTAATAATGTACTCAAAGTTTTTATAATTTTAACTCATTTTTACTGATGTCAAGATCCCGATGCTGATCATACTTATCTCAGACACGTCGTATACTAAATATATTAGTTAATTTATCACAATGATAATTATAAAAATCATCGGTAAGAATATAATCTGTTCCACCCAATTTTCAGTATAAATATATTCCTTCCTTCATAAAACTATTGATTATCAACTCAAACTAATAATGTATAATGCCTAATTATAATAAAACATTTAAACCTTGCAACAAATGTAAAACAAAAACGTTACAACTAACAAATAATAAACTATCACCCATTAATAATAATAAGGAACAGAATAAACCAAAGAGAAAAGTTTATTATTTTTGAATATATCAGAAACTATAATTATTTCCCCAAACTTGCCGGAAATTTTAATATTTTCTAAAAAAAACGTATTTTTCAGAATATAATCACAGATATACAAAATGTATGGCTTAGAGAATGGAGATGTCTTCTTACAGGTAAATTATGTAATCAAGATCTAGAAGAAAAAATACACAATGAAATTGTAAAATATATTAAAGAGGAGTAAGTGTTTTGGTGACATTTGGTTTTTCAATGTTTTTAAAAAATATTTTATTAATTTTTGAATGTTGTAATAATTGTTATTTACACTTTTCTAGGGTGTCATCATTACAAATTTCTGAAAAAACTGAAGAAATACTAACATCAGTGGTTAAGTGTAGCCAACAACTAAAATTACTTGAAGTTAAAGAAGCCGTACAATGTTGTTTTCCTGATGTACTAGATAAAAAAATCATTGCAAACATTGTACAATTTTTACGCAATTTAGGAGATGAATTGATTATTAAAGGAGTTCCAACTAGAAAACAACCTGTTATATTAGTAATACATGATGTAAGTATTATTTAACAGTAACATAATAAATCACTAATATTAAAAACTAAATTTAAATTGTAGGTTTGCTAAATTAGCATTGTATTGTAATTATAATATAATTTATTTGCGTACTTATTATTCATCAGTATCCCCGACTTGACTATACAATTTATGGCAGCACACTCCCTCTAAGGCACGCTATGAGTGCCTTTAGAGGAAAATTCACTAAACCCGAAGATATCCTAAATATCAAAAGGGTTTAGCTCTTTAAGAGCCCTTGTCAAGTTTTCAGGCCCGTGGTTGGAGTCGTGGTGGCAGTTTCCCAGGACAGCTTTTTGCATTAGTTGGTAAAGATGTTCGTACAGAGCGAGGTATTTTAAATTGTTTAATCGATGTTTTGGGACTACTCCTGTCGTTGACATAACAATTGGTACAGTTCGTGTGTTGCTCATGTCCCACTGAGTCTTTATTTGAAATTCCAAATCCCTATATTTGGTTATTTTCTCAGCCTGCTTAATACTTATATTATTGTTATTGGAATTGGTATGTCAATTAAAGTTGTTTTCCGAGAGACTTTATCTATCAAAACTACATCTGGTCTATTGTGAGCAACAGGCCGATCAGTCAGTATCGTGCGGTCCCAGTACAGCGTGTAGTTGTTTTTTTCTAAAACAGATTGTGGTTTGTATTTTTAGTATGGTAATCTCATAGAATGTGGTAGTTCAAGTTTCAGTGCTAGTTCCTGGTACAGTATTTTTGCCACAGCATCGTGTCATTTTTTGTATTCAGTTGCAGCGAACGCTTGACAAACAACCTCATGTGATATGCTGGATAGATTCAAATGTTTGGCAACCGTAACTGCATCTGTCTTTGTTAATAGAAGGGTCTTTAACGATGTACTTTAGATAGTTTTTAGTTGGAATTACTTGATCTTGAATTGCCAATATAAAGTCTTCCGTTTCAGGAAACATATGACCAGAGATCAACCAGTAGTTCGATGCTGCACTGTCGACATAATCTTGGCTGACGTCAATTATATGTCTTCCATTTCAGCAGTTTTTGATCAGTGGTCTGGTAGTGTAATTGGACGTGTTGTTCTGTCAGTCGCAGTGGTGTTGAGTCATCAACCTGGCATATGACTGTGTAGATCAGAAAGTTCTGCTAGTTTCTGGAAATGACTACGCAAAATCAAAATTTGTTGATCTAATAGTTTGGTTATATCTGCCAATCCTCTTCCTCCTTCATACCGTGGCAAAGTTGTACGTGCGACAGAGCTCTTTGTAATTCTTCAATGTCAATCTTGCACCAATTAGCTATACCGAAAGAGTAACTGAACACTGAACACTCATAAGTGTTCATAGCCTGAAACAGATTTTTATTGTTTAGTTTAGTTTTCAACAGTCGTCTTACCCTTCTATAAAACTCTGCTGTTAGGTCCTTTTTCATGGTCAAGTGATCAATATGTTGAGCCTGCTTTATTCCAAGGTATTTATAAGTATGGCCTTCTTCCATGGATTCAATTGAGGTGTCGTCTCGCATTTCGTAAGATCCCTGCTGTATTTTGCTTTTAACTATATTAATAATTCGCCATTTGTCTAGGCCAAATTGTATATGGATGTCACTAGAGAACCCTTCTACTATTGCAAGCATATCATGCAGCTGATGTTTCGTAGCTGCCATCAAATTTAAGTCGCCCATGTATAGCAAATTATTTATCTTTAATGATTGTACGTTGTGGTGCGTGAGACTGAACCCAAAATTAGTTGAGTTCAGTTTGTTTGATAGAGGGTTCATGGCAAGGAAGAACCACAGCGGGCTAAGAGAGTTTCGCTGGAATATACCCCTTCTGATTAGAATGGGATCAGTTTGTATCGAACAGTTGGCTTCATTTAGTCAGATTTTGGTTTGCCAGGTGGACATGGCATATTCTAAAAAGATAATAATATAGAGTTTCAGTGCCTTAATGAGCAATTCCTGTGGAACTGAATTTTGTAGTCTACATATGCCATGTAGAGACAACGGAATCAATTATCAGTTTACACCCCACCGAATTTTTCGCGGATCCCTTTTGTTGTTGTGTAATTATGTTGTTCAGCTAACAATATTTGAAAATGCGATGATTAATGCACGATGTTATGAGTTTTGTATAAAGTTGGGAGGCAAGTGTTTCGTGGGTTACGTACAGTTTCTATATCCAGTAATTTTGCACACCATCTGGTCCTGGTGCTTTCCAGTTATGGAGGAGCTTCATTATGTTGGATGTGTCTTCCGTTGTAAATGGTTGGTGTTGCCTGAAATGCAGCCTCCTTCTCATTAATCCACCTAGAGTTATAGGAAATTGTTGTGGAAAGCTGTGTTTTTCAGAATTCCTCGATGTCTATTTTACTGGCGTCACTAGAGGCTTCATTATTATTATTGATGTTGTTAAGTTTTCTATAAAACCCTTTTTTTCTGATTGTCGGAAAAGTATATTTTCTAGTATCCGTTGGTTATTGGTTTTGTACCTTCTTAATCGACTTGTGTAGACGGAGAGCTTTTGTCGTAGACTGTCCAGACACTTCTGAGATATGAGGTTTTCTCCATCCTACTGGAGTTATTGTCCATGATAGTCTTAACAAGTCATCTTTCTATTCTGTTGTTCCTGACCTCTCGTTGGTACTCGGTCAGTCTTCCAACGTCTTTCCAAACAGAATTAATTTTCCCTTCAAGCCTTGTTTATCAAGGTGGTATTCGAGGTATTTGTCTAAATTGAGGGGTCTTGCTTTGGTCTTATTGCGACCTCAAGTGTTCTACAGATAGTTGCAGCACAGTAGATGATTGTATGTAGCGTAACGTATTAGCACCTAAAACATAGTTTGGCAAGATAAATTTGTTCATGGCCTGCAGTGGATCAATTTCACAAATTGGGGAGAGTCTTGCTTTGATCTTATAACGACTTTAATTGTTCTGCAGATGGCTATTGCAGCACAGTAGATGATTTTGTATAGCGACTCTAATATATTAGCATCTAAAACATAGCTTGGCAAGATAAATTTGTTCATTGCTTGCAATACGATACCCAATTTCTTTGAAGTTTTAATTTTGGGAAGAGTTGGTCTAGTCTATAAGAGCACCTTTCATTTCTGCTTGGATCTTCTCAAGCATGTCAGCGTTTGTTGGCTGTTCTTGTTGAAGTTCTTGTATGTCGTCCGCTCTTTGTGCCAAATGTGTTTCAGACTGTGCACCGATTGTATTTCGACCAAATACTTCGCGCTCCACTTCGCTCTTTATTGTGTTCAGTTGTTCAGGCGATATAAGGCCATTTCTCAAGATAACACGATATTGATCTGCGACGCTCTGTTCGGTAACTTGAAGCTCTGGGTACTCACGACCAGGGACCTTGCGAATATTCGCATCCGCACATGCGGAACATTCGCATCGATTTAGACATTCGCATCCGTATCCATCATAAGCTGATGCAGATGCGGATGTGTAGCAGGTCGCGAGTCGCCACAAGACAGAAAGAATAGGGCCCGGAGAGTGGCGCGTGTCGACCGCACGTGCTGATTGACCAATAGGAAAGCAATAATTTTGTTTTGGACTTCGGTGAATCGGTGACTGCGACGCGCCTCGCTATTGTTTAGTTGTGACAAGATCTGACACGCACGTTTGTTTTTATTGTGCTTTATGTTAAGAAGTGTCATCGCATACATCTGAGTAACTGTATTGTTTACGTACGTATGTAATGTACTACGTAATACGTTAAGTGAAGTGAGTGCTGCTTTTTTAATTCAAATTGACTTTTGTTAACTTATTGGACAAGTGAACTATGCCACCACCTACGCGAAGTGAAATTTAGACCTATGTCAAACTTGTTGAAAATGACCATGATAAATCTCAGTGTAAAATATGTAGTAAAATATATTCTCGAAAGGGTCGAACTACATCGTCGCTAAAAAATCATCTAAAATCAATGCACCCTGAAGAGTTTACTTTGTTTGAAAAAGCGAATAACGAAAAGCAGCTAAAGAAAATAAAAACTGATGCCGGTAAGTTGTATTTTAGGCAAAATTACCTAATTTAGTTAGGTACTTACTTATTTATACTTGTATATTATAGCCATTTGATATTGTAGTAGTTATGGGCAATTATATAGGTATTTAAAAATATATAATTTTGTTAAACGTATTTTCTCTAATAAGGCCCAATCGTACCAACCAACCCCTAAAACTGAGTTTTGAATCCGAAATCTTAGATTTGTCATATAAACTGGAATTTAGCTAAAAGTGTAGTACAAGAAAGTTTGTACTACAAACTTTTTTTAGTACAAACTTTGTACCATTTAATTTATAGTAAAATATGTAGGTAATTAGTTAATTACAGAACAAGTTTTGTTGTTTTCAATTGAATTTACTTTCTAGCGGTTCGTTTATATCACAGACCTATAAATTCAAGAGACCGAAAGCTTCATTCATAAATCCGATACAAAATCGATCCAACATTAAATGTAAATAAATCATGAGTGGGAAAAAGACAGAGCATCATGAGTTGCTCCGCGGCAACAATGTCCGGCTTGAGACCGGTTTCGTATAATATCCAGTAGCGTAACGTAGAAATAAATAAATAAATGTAATCCAACATCTATTACATATTTTAAATTCAATATTACAAAATCTTTTTGTAAAATTATGGTGATAAAATAAGTATAACTCATCAAATTTTGAAATTTCTAAATATTTATTTGCAATTGGGAACTTAATTATTTTTGAAAACTCCATATTGAGTGGTAAAGGCGTCAATTGTAATGGGTAAGAGGAATGTATTGGTGTCGCACATTATGGATTTAAGGACAGATTCTCGAAATTCAAAATCTAGAATGCAATATGGCGGACTGCTAATCAAACTCAATGAATCTACCTAAAAACTTGTACATAGGGATTTTCGGTGTTGCTGATTATAGATTTGAGGAACGATTTTCGAAATTCAAAATGAAAAATCCAATATGGCGTATAAGTCGAACTAAATGAATTTGCGTAAAAAATTGTAAATAGGGGTTTTTGATATCGATGATGAGGGTATGAAGACAGATTTTCGAAATTCAAAATGAAAAATCCAATATGTAGTAGTAGTAGCATTTATTAGCAATTATTCTGCTACATAAAAACTTATATATCTAATTAACATTATTTCGTACTTAAACTATTACAATTCAATCTATTATTTAAATATAATTAGTTTTTACATATGCCACATTTTACTTAAACATATAAAGACTATATATCTTGTATAAAAAGTAAGCTTATTGTATATTACCAGGTCCTTGGTACCACATTTCCTTACTCAATGAAGTACTGGTGTGGTACTGACGAATTTTACGTAGCAGTGTTATTCTTTTAGACATATACTGGGGCAACATATTATAAATGAAAAGCATATTGTTGTAAATTAGTCGTTGGTTTACACTCATAAGTGTAGGACAAATTAGCACATTTTTAATTTTAGTACATTTGTCAACTTCCAATACATAGCTCTACTTTGCTGTTTTTTGTAAGGCGTTTGTTTACACAATAAAATAGAGTTAGACTATGTACTAAAAATGAAGAACTATAATTCATTTATATACATGTTAGAGCCTATAAAGACCACGATAACTACTATATCCTGATCTTTGAATTCCCTGCATTTTAATATATGTTATAATGAAACTTCCAAACTCGATTGATTATCTATTAATATATGAAATTCAAAATCTGTTTGTTAATGAATATTTATAGGAGGGAATACTTCACATTTTTTTGTGTTGATTATTTTCTGCACAGGCACTATTACTGACGTTTTACATTACTGCCCTTATCTAAATCTAGTTATCTTTTTTGTCAATTTACTGGTTTCTAAATGTAATTAGTTTTGTATTTATGCTCCTGCACCTGTTTTGTCTGTCCATATCTAATTTTTTAAAAGTTTCGTAGTGAATTCTAATTTTAAAATAATTCTTTAAAATGAGTTTCACTAGTTGTGTATGGTGGTCACTTAATATTTCATCTTCAAACAAATGTTCACCGAAACAATCGAATATGGTGGATGGCAAATTTTTTAAGGTATTTAATATTAAAATGTCAATAAGGTTTTTAATGGTTGCATTAAAAATATTTTTTGTTTTGTGAAAAAACCTAAAAAAACGTTCAGCTGTAATACAGGTGTCTATAACAAACTGACTACTGTTAATTAAGTTTCCATATTGCTTTCGCAACAGAAGCGATTTAGGAATTTCAGATTCTAATAAACGTAAACATTTAGTACATGTTATGCCTTTTTTCATGGATCTAACCACATATCCTGATATGTATGTTACAATATCTTCAGAATATAAGGTTAGATCCCAAGCCTTTGAGTTCACAAAATTCTGCTCGATGTCTTTCTTAATGTCTTCAATAACGTCAGTCGATTCTGTAGTTTTTTCCTTGGCTATTTTATTCGAACAGGTCAAAATATCTAGATTATTTAAATGTGAAACATTTCCTGTTGCAGGTGCAGTGATTTGGTTATGAAACAATAATCGCTTAAAACTGGCTTCAAATTGTCTGGCAGTAGGATTATTATTATGTCCACCACGACTTCGAACTGCCCCAAAAAATAATTCCAGATGGTCTTGTGACAGTTTATACGTTAAGATGTATTTTAGCGTTTGTTTCTGTTGCGTTAGCTTCTGATACATTTTCGTTAAACTTTCAATACAAATTAAAAATCCCAAAAATCCGGTTTTCCTAGGTGAATTTAAAATTAATCTGCCGTTCAATTTAAGGGCTTTAATATAATGTTTCATTTCTTCAAAAAATTTTAAAAATAACTCTGCGGTATTAGAAGAAAAAGGTTTTTTGTATTTATACTTATTAAACAGATTTCTTGAATTAAAAATATCGAACAAGTTGTTAAATTTTAGTAAAAAATCTGTCGTACCTTCTGAATCAAGAAATTCAGTTAGTTTCAAATCTTCCCTCAAAAAAGTGATCGCATCGGAAACGCTCCTACTTACAGTTTGAGTGGCAAGACGAACTTTCATTTTTTCCCGTTCCCATTGCAAATGTCGCAGACGTAATTTAGTCGCAGCATGCAAACCTTCTGAGTAGAATGCTAAGGTAAGGGCAAACGTTTTCAGCGACTCATTGTATCTTTGCTTACCTGCTAGTAAATTTTCAAAAATATCTGCTGCAGGACCTGTTACTGATGCCTAAGAAAAATAAGAAATGATTCAAAATAAAATTTTCAGTATTTACAACCAAGATTGCTTACTCTTATAGATGACTCGGCTGATTCTGTAATGGAAAATCTATCTTTTAAAACTTTTATCAAGTCTTTTAATGATCTCACGCGCATTTTGAGGCGTTTGACTTGACTTTGCAAATTATGTATTGTTTTTCTTTGCTGGAATATTGTTGTTTGTAAAATTCTAACATTTTTTCTTCGTTTATTGGGGCTAGAAAAGTCGCTGCTGTCCATATCACCAATATATCGCCTCTTTCTAAAAAAAACCGTCATAAATTGGAGGCATTTTATGTTATGTTTTATAAGTATAACAAGAGTTGTAACTAAAATACTACCACGATATCATAGGTGGGTAATAACACAAGATTTTTTTCGGCATTAAAAAAGAAAAGTACGTTGAAAAACCGCGTCTTAAACATAATTTAATTTTTTTTTGAAGAATTTTAGGCTAATGAAATATAAATACCTCTTTTTACTTGCGCTATCTGCGACATGAGATCCAGACATCTTATTTTCGCCAGAGATATGCGGTTCTGCTTCTGAAGCAGTTTCTGTTACAGAAGACCATTCATCACTGTCACCTAAAGTCTCAGGATTTATACTAAAAATGATTTGTTAGTTCAGATTTGGATGAAAAAGTGATACAATTATGTACATACTTAATAGATGAAGGACCAGGGACGTTTCTTAAATCAATGCTGGAATCTTCATTCCTAAAAACAAATTATTTCATTGGAAACGATGGCAATATAAAACACTAGATAAAGACAAAAAAATAATTCTACTTTAAATACCTTTCAATATTGGTATCCATAGTTATCAATTGTTTAGGAGGCGTGGGCATTTCAGAAGGGGTTGAGTCAGAGCTGAAATAATTAAAGATAAAATGTACGTTACAAATTATATGTTTATTAAACTTGGTTGACAACGTTGCTTGATTTATGAAGTGGAGTTCAACTGGTTTGAAATATTTTGATCTCACGACGTTTCAAAATAAAGATAAAAATTCAGTTGTTATTTTACATTTATATAGTTGTAATCAGTCATCAGTTACTCAGAAAGGCAAGTTCTTGACCTGGCCTCCATATTGCTTTACATAGTACATCTGTTTTTGCTGGATGAGGCTTCTGCTTTAGTCTGTGTTGAGACTTAATTGTATCAATTTCTCAATTTCTGTTTATTCTTTTTTTTATTATTTTTATAAGCTAAGTCGTTAGTTCATTTATTTTGATTTTAATATTTGTTACATATAATTCAGCCACTTTGTATCTTTATAAATAGTTGTATTTATTCAAAATCAAATAATATTAATTCATTTTCTATGTATTCATTTTGCTTTAAACACTTAATATCGGATTATTTTGTTATCCACTGAATTTTACCCTTCAGAGAATGGTGATATTATTTCTTTGTCCCCAAATTTACCTATTTTATTGTTACGCATTAAAATTCACAAAAACCTTAACCTTTTATTCCTACTGGGTTAAATCTTGTAATTTGCATAAACTGCTGGTCCTTTTTACATTCATAATAACCTTGTATAACTGTTTACGATTATCAATATTAGGTGGAATGACCCTAAATTTTACGATAAAGATTCTATGGGCAATTCACATGCAATTAACGAATTTAATTTCATTATAGCCAATAAGAACTATTCCTTTGGCCCCACCATTCCCTGAAGGAGGCTCTCTTTTGCATCTAGCTAGTTTGTAGTTTTGCAACAAGTTTAAGTTTTTAGTCAAATTTCTTTTCAGTAAGTCTGTGTACATTAGTTACTTTTAAAACTCCAGTTAACTAACGTACTTTGTACTTTAACAAATCGTTGTTAGCTTGTTACATATAAGTTTATTTTTAACTCACGTGTTAGTGCAGTTCCTTGTTATGTAAAAAACATTTTTTATTTTAGACATTTATTTGTTTCTTCATACATCTATTTGTTTGTCATAAACTTCGGCTAGACAGCTGCGAGTCAATTAAAAACTACTTAATTTAAGAAAGTAGTTAAGAGCGATACAACTGGTTGCTGCAAAGCCGCGAGCCAAAACAACCTGCAAACATAAAAATTTTAGATGTCGTCACCATAGTTTTTGATTTAAACCCTGGACTCCCTGAAGATGTTGTTGTTAAACATGACGAATCCAATTTCTTTAGATTTTCTTCGAAATCATGTTCTTCCTTATATATCGCCTTTGTCTGATTCTAAATGACGTGATGTTTCATCTATGCGAAATTTGCCCATATTAAACTTGACCAACCACGCATGAACGGAACATGACTTCATTTCGAATCAGACAACAGCAATACACATAACAAAGAATATTGATTTCGAAGAAAATTTAAACAACATCCATACTTTCTACTAACAACGTTTTCGGGGAGTCTAGTGTTCGAACCAGAAACATATGGCCACCAGTTTTAAGTAGGTATTTTATCTTGCAAGTTACAACAGATGCATGATCAAGCAACAACAGATAAGGCTAAATTAAGTAAAGTATTATATAGACCGCATTAAATATTGCGTGTCAGTAATATTTAACTGACTACGGCTATATAAATATATGTACCAACGAGGTTTTTCATAATTTACCTGATCAAGATAACAGATGAAGAGCTACCGAACCATCGTGAGATCAAAAGATGTCCAAACAATGGAAGTCCAAGTGTACTCCAGTTACAAATTTTGTAGATATAACCAAGTTAAAAGTAAGTTTTACCTGTTATTTTCATCATCCAAAAATATAACTCCTTCACATCGTCGAGGATTAGCATTTTTTTTTAAAAATCTACTTCCGTCAACCCTAACCAAAAAGTCATCCGGATAAAAGTGGTCTGAACACAAATATGGATTTCTTGGCAAAGGTTGTCCTTCTGTGATCCCAACTAAAGAACACCAGTGCTGTCGCTTCTCCGGATCAAGAGGAATTCTAGTTTATGAAAGACATATATATATATATATATATATATATATATATATATAAATAAATATTTTATTAATATAGCATGTCATGAAATTTAACAGCAAGCTTCGAGCCCTATTTTAAGTATTAAACTTAAATTATAAATAATGGAAATCCGGTAATCAGTACTTTTTTATTGGAAATTTCGTCCTCTTTAAGTACCTTTTTTAAATATTTTAATCATTAATAGTTTTATGAGTTATTGGTGAAGTTATTGGTTTTTTTAATATGCGGAAAAACGGTATAAATAGATTTTTCTAGGTGTTATTCTGGATCCAGAGAGTTGTGCTTATTTTTAAAAGCTTTATATCTATTTTTTACTATCTGCAACTTGTAATCTTTAACAGCAAACTACCTGCAGAATGGAAAAATTGGTATGTGTAAAACGAAAAAATAGGCACAATTTCTTGGTGAATTTACTGCCCAATTAATTCCTCTATAAAGTCCCAAATATAATAATATGAATATATATATATATATATATATATATATATATATATATTCCCTTGTCATTTATTATGATATTTGTTTAGAAAACCTTATTTCTGGCATTACATTTGGGTATAACAATATATATTTAGGAAAATGTGAGAAGAGCAAATTGATGTTTAAATCTAAACTGTTCTCAAGGTACACTGTTTAGCATACATTGCTGCAAATGATCTATGAAATGTTTCACAATTAAATATCTGAGTACAGTAAAAACAGATTTTTTTATAAAACATTCAACTACTGCTTACCTTATACGTCCAGGTATCAACCGATTCTTATTGAATTTAATTACAAAATTACCCATATTAGTTAGACCATTATTAATTGATATTTTATTAGTATTGTTAATGAAACGTTGGGACAAATCTCTCAAAGTATATTAAGTTATTTTCTACTACAAAGCCTGTATAAATTTTAATGAATGTAAAAATTTTACTATATGATTTTTTCTATTGATCCTCTAAAAATAGGGCTTTTGTATAAAAAAGTAGCAAATCTCTATCCGCTTTTCTATAAATAATATTATAATCATTGTTAAAAAGATATGGACTGTCAATTTTTAATAAATATACTTGTGAAATAAAGCTTAAACAGTACGCCACTGAGACATAAACAAAGTATACATAATCACTTACCGATGAAAAGATAAATTCGGAAACAAGTTATCTACTTTTCCACAAACTACACAACCACGCACCATGATTAAGCAATAATTAAAATGTTTTTTTTACAAAAAGCTTCAAAATATCACCAAAAATGTACTTAACCTCAACCAAACACAGTTTCTTGCCGGCAACACGGTAAGAAATAATTTCATTCATAAATCCATACTGGTCGTTATCCCATCGTAAGTTTTGCCAAATGTAGCCATTTTATGTATTATACTACAATATGAGAATAATTTGAGATATTTCTGTAGTAAATATGCCAGCGCCACATTAAGCGTCTTATATAATTAAGTAAATTATGGTTTATATTTTCTGTTGCATGTTATATATTGTGTGTAAATGAGTAAAATATTTTAGTTTCTATATTCCTGTCAATTAGCTTATAATGATTTTTGTGGAATCTGGCAACAGTGTATCGAGAATAAAAAGAGATAATTTGAATGTTGGAGCGCATAAAAATGTAAACAATTCGGTCTATTTAATTCTTAGGTCTGTGGTTTATATTTAAATAAAAGCTGTTTATATATTTTATATATTATATTTTTTGTTTGTTTTTAGATAAAATCATTACGCCTCTTCAAGAAGCGAAGAAACAGCTTTCGTTAGAGGAAGTAATTTAAAAAGAAAAGAAATGGGATGTCAATAACGTAAACTCGAAAAAAATTGATAAGTTAATCGGAGAAATGATTGCGCTTCAAAATTTACCTTTTAATTTTGTGGAAGGACTTGGTTTTCGCAGACTGATACAAGAAATAGCACCGAGATACAATTTTAGAGGGCGCAACTTTTTCACTGAATTTGTGTGCAAAGAGCTGTATTGCAAAATTGCTATCAAAGTTAAAGAATTGATGAAAAATTTTGATCACATGTCATTTACTTCTGACATTTGGTCAGATCCAAGCTCTAATGCCTCTTTGCTTAGTCTGACTTGTCATGGAATAGCTAGAGATTTTGATCGGTCATAAATTGTTTTGAAATGTGAGACTTTTGACTTTGACGACCGCCACACAGGTGACATAATAGCTGAAAAATTTGACACGATGCTTACGGAATGGAATATCTCAAATGATCAAGTGCGTTGCATGATCCGAGACGAAGGCTCCAATATGAAAAGAGCGATGCGATTAGCAAAATTCCAAGACTTGGATTGTGTAGTTCATAAGATGCAACTTGCTATTCTAAGTTGTTTAAACTCACAAGAAAATATGAAGGGCATCAAACAAAAATGTAAAAAAATATCGACGCATTTTAACCATTCTACTATAGCCCAAAAACAACTGCACAAAATCCAGGACAGGCTCAACCAACCACATCTCAAAGTTTTTCAAGATTGTGTTACGCGATGGAATAGTACTTTTTATATGTTAGAGGGTTTTTTGAAAGCAAAAGATGCCTTAAGCCTTTACATAAATGACAGCGAGATTGACCCTATTTTACCAGAAGAGTGGAAAATCATAGAATGTTGTGTTGAGCTGTTGAAACCTTTTGAAGAAGCCACCCGTGAACTTAGCAGCTCTCAGACTCTCATTTCATCAGTGATTCCAATAATTCGAATGCTGATGCAAAAAGTTAGTGACTATTTGACAGCGTCACCGGAATCTCCAATTCACCATGCGGTCACAACTTTAAAAGCTGAAATTTCAGGAAAATTTTCCACTTTGTTGGAAGAGGATAACTTATATGTCATAGCCACTTACCTAGATTCTCGCTATAAGAACAAATTTTTCACATCAGTAACTGAGGAAAAGATTAAAGATAATATATTGAAGATTAGCAGTAACACCGAAGACATCTTGGCTTCTCGAACAATATCTCCAAGTACCGAAAGAGCGAAGAAAATGAGAATGTCAGATTCCATGGAAACAGATACGGAACGACCAGGGACCTCAGGTACAGGACGCCAGTCCTGTTTAATTAGTGATCTTGCCATGCTGCTCGATTCATCAAGTGACGATGAGAGTCAGGAAACACCAGAAATTGTCAGCCCTGATGCAATTCTCAGGAATGAGTTACTTTCCGCAATAAGAAGCGAATTAATTTAAATGAGAGTCCTCTTAAATGGTGGAGTGTTAATAAAAGCGAGTTCAAATTGTTATCTAAAATAGCACGTAAATTCTTATCAGCTCCACCAGCCAGTGTTCCAAGTGAACAGCTATTTAGTAGCGCAGGATTAATATACGAACCCTTACGAAACAGACTGGAGTCCGAAAAGGCGGCCATTCTACTTTTCATTAAATATAATGCTCCAATATTCAAATTTAATTACTGAAGTAATTCATTCGTAATATTAATTCATTCATCACTTTATTATTAAATAAAGAAAGGATAAATATTACTGTTTTTTTTTACCCTACCAAACCAACACTTAAGTTTTTTGTACAAATTCGCATCAGCGGATGTGAGCGTCCTAAAATCCGTATTCGCATCCGCATCCGCGGATGTAAAAAATAATGCATCCGCAACATCCCTGCTCAACTCACGACAAATGGAGTATTTGGCGATATTTAGTCTTGTCCTGGCCAAGGTTCGTAATTCTGTAAAACGTGCGCATTATAAATTCATTCATGGCGCTAGACCATTTCATTATTATGTTATTACTATTGTATGTAACCCTTTAAAATAGTTTTTGTATAACATACACAACATTTTTGGAATTAGCGTGCAAAGCTCAGACCACCCAATTTTATTTTTGGATGTAAGAGGGCCTTAGTCTAAAGTTAAATCTAGGTTTGTGGGGTCGCAATCCTTGTCCCGCGGCCGCCATCTTGTAAAAAGCGGTGCGATGGTTTTTACGCTATATCGGTCAAACTATTCCTTGCACAGAAAAATTGTAAAAATATTGTTACGAAATTTACCCAAAGCCGACCCTGTGTCATTTCAGCACGACAACAAACGCTTCAAGATTAAAAAAATACGATTCTCGAAAAGGCTCGGCAGCGGAAGGAACGATGTTGATTTCTACTGGAGAATTCTACGCTGGTGATATAAAAGAAGAACGCCACGATCGCCAGGCAGTTATACCGCGACGACTAGCTTATATGAAAATGTATTGTGAATCAGCTGTTTGGATGTAAATAAAGTTCTAGAAAAGTGACAGTGCATATTAGTTGTTATAATTTTTAATTGAACCCACGAAGTATATTGCAATTTGGTGTTAGAAGTGAAGGATTAAGTGCAGTTAAGATCGTAATTTGATTTATGGAAACCCGTAGTATGGAAAAAACCGACGAAACTACCAAAAAAATTATCAAACAGGTTACGGACGGACTAGACGAAAAAATAGCACAGATTCTAGAAAAACGTGATAAGAAGGAGAAACAACATCAAGAAGAAATTCAACAAAGGTTAGTAAAATCTTTTGATGAAAAACGTAAAGTAGAATTAGAAAACCTTGTCACTACGATGAAAAGCGAACAACAAAATCTTGTTTCCACTATGGAAGAAAAACAACATAATTTAATTGAGGGATTATTCTCGAAATTGAATGAACAGCGACAAAATGATTTTAAAATATTTGAACAAAAACAAGATCAAATTGAATTAAATCGGCACGAAACTGAACAGAAAAGACAACTGCAATTCGAACAATTAATGCAAATAGTAGGACAAGTTAATGAAACAGTTAATGAAAGAATGCAAATAGTTGAGTCAGATATAAAAGAGATAAATGATGACATTAAGACCATAAAAAATACCGTGGATACTCTTGAAACAAAAGTAGATGATCTTGATTCCATCCAAAGTCAGGTAAAATTTGAAATCAGTTCCATCAAGCAAACAGTACACACTGAAGTACAAGATAAAATCTGTGCCATCCAAAATAAACTAGAAACAGAAATTAAAAAAATGCAACAGGACTTACAGCGAGGAAAATACCAGAACACCGTGAGTACCAAAGGTTCCTTTAGTAAACCACCCACATTCGACGGCAGTTCATCTTGGCCCATGTATAAACGGCAATTTGAGGCCGTGGCTACAGCTAATGGATGGGATAATCATGAAAAATCCACATCTCTGGTAATTTCCTTAAGAGGTCCGGCCCTAGAACTCCTCCAGAGCATTCCAGTCGATGAACAAGGCAATTTCGACAAGATCATCGCTATCCTAGACAAACGTTACGACAATCAATCCTTGAGCCAGGTATACCAAGTCCAACTGAGTGGAAAAACCCAAAAATCCGGTGAAAGCCTCCAAGAATTCGAAGCAGAAATTAGACGGTTAGTTCACTTGTCCTACCCAGACCTGCCAGAGGAAACGAAAGACCAGTTGGCCACACAGAGTTTCATAAACGGCATCAGAGATGTGGAAGTACAAAGAAATTGAAGACTGAGTGGCGTCAAGAAAAGTAGTGAAGCTCTACTTCGGGCTTTGGAAGTAGAGGCCGTCATGAACATGTCCAAGCCGAGGGTCCGAGCAGTTTCCTTCAACCAGGAAGAGTCAGAGTCACAATTTCAAGCGCTGCTGGCTGGTCTGAACAAATTATTAGACCGGTCACAAAGAACTGGCACCAGAGGGGCATGTTACCGCTGCGGACGGACAGGGCACTTCCAACGTGACTGCCGAGTAAGGCTACCGGAACGATCACCAACCAGGGGTAGCCAACAAACCGACCTTACCAACCAGGGAAACTCCAACCAGTCAGCATAAGGGGGCGAATGCTGACTCACCATCCACCAGCCCCCAGGACAGTTTCCATCCGGGGATTTTGCAGAGATAGCGGCAGCCTAGTCATCAGAGGCACCATCAACGGGCGAGCAGTTACCATCACCATCGATACCGGCGCCGCTGTGTCCATTGCCAAGTCCAGGGTTTTGAGAGCATCAGAAATTCGGCCAGTTACCAATAACATCCAGCTCAGAACAGTCACCGGCGAGTCCATGTCGATACAGGGTGAGGCAGATGTCGTGCTACAGATAGGGGACAACATGATCCGGCATAGGGTCCTGGTAGCGAATATTGAGGACGATTTTATACTGGGAATGGACCTAATTAGCCAGCATGGATTTATGTTCGACCCGAGATATGATGTTCTTCGGTTCCTGAATGAGGAATTTGTATTGACACGGCCCGTCAACACATCAGTCACGCCCATAAAAATTGTGGCAAAGTCTTCAGCTAGAATTCCCGGTCGAACAGAACAGATTATTCATGGGCAGCTAGACAGCAATCCTGGGAGCTGCGTTGGAATGGTGGAGCCCGTACACTCAGCTCATGACTACTTGGTTGGACGGGCTATAGTTAAAACCGGACGAGATATACCAATCAGAGTCCTGAATTTGTCCAACAACGACATCAGAATTACCAATGGTCAAGAGATAGCTTGTTTCGAGCCAGTAGAGACCATCATCAATTGCGAAGAAGAGTACCAGACGTCGGTGAAGGAGACAGGGCCCGATAAAGAGTTCCTACAACAGTTTGCTGACCACTTGACACACTTGACACCAGAGAACCAGAAGAAAGCCAAGCAATTTATCACAAAACACTGGCAAATTTTTAACAGTAAAAATGGAACTACCGGTCGCACCAACATCATCCAGCATCGAATAGATACCGGAAAGGCTCAACCCATCAGAATACCACCTAGACGACTACCATTGGGGCAACAACAGGCAGTCGAGGAAAACATCGAGTCCATGTTACAAAATGGAGTTATTGAGCCATCCATCAGTCCATGGTCTGCTCCCGTCGTGCTAGTTAAAAAGAAAGATGGAACCACCCGATTTTGCGTGGATTACAGAAAGCTGAATGATGTCACGTAGAAAGACAGCTATCCACTACCCCGAATCGATGACACTTTGACCACACTAGCAGGCTCCCGTTGGTTTTCCACACTAGACCTAAAAAGTGGATATTGGCAGGTTGGTCTACACGCAAACGACAGAGAAAAGACAGCGTTCTCCACCAGTAAAGGGCTGTTTCAGTTCACGGTCATGCCCTTTGGGTTATGTAATGCACCCGCTACATTTGAGAGACTAATGGAGTATGTACTGAGCGGGTTAACATGGAGGACGTGCTTAGTATACCTCGACGACATTCTAGTCATGGGCCAGACATTCGACGACCATCTGAAGAACCTGGGCGAAGTATTCTCCAGAATTAATAACGCAAACCTGAGACTCAATCCGAAGAAGTGTTCCTTGTTTCAAAAAGAAGTAGAGTTTTTGGGCCACGTAGTGTCCGAGTCAGGAATCCGCACCAACGAAGACAAGATAGAAGCCATCCGTGATTGGCCAGTTCCAAGAGACAAACATGAACTCCGAAGCTTCTTGGGCCTCTGTTCATACTACCGGCGTTTTGTTGAGGGATTTGCCACCATCGCCGCCCCTCTACATCGGCAGACCACTGATAAAGAGACCTTCCATTGGCATCAGGATTGCGAAACATCATTCAGGCGATTGAAGGCAGCACTATGTTCCAGCCCAATCCTAGCCTTTCCTACACAGTCCGGCAAGTTCATCTTAGACACAGACTCCAGCAACACAGGTTTGGGGGCCGTCCTATCCCAGGTGCAAGATGGTGAAGAGAGGGTGATCGAGTACTACAGCCGTGGATTCTCGAAGCCAGAAAGAAATTATTGCGTCACCAGAAAAGAACTTCTTGCAATAATAAGGGCTGTAGACCATTTCCACAAATACCTGTATGGTTGCCATTTCTTAATCCGAACAGATCATGCCGCACTCAAATGGCTGCTGGACATGAAGACACCGGAAGGACAACTGGCCAGATGGATGGAGAAATTACAGCAATACGACTTCAAGGTGGAACACCGTGCCGGCCGGTTGCACAATAATGCCGATGTCCTATCCAGAAGACCCTGTAGAGCGGAATGCAAGCATTGTCTGAAGACGGAACAGCGAGAGGGTATCTCCATCAGGCAGATCCGAGTGCAGGCCAATGAAGACTGGACAACGGAACAGTGCATCCAGGACCAAATGGCTGATCCAGACATCGAACCAATCTTGTCACTCAAAATGAGAGGGGCACCCAGGCCACGATGGGACAAGGTAGCTAGATTCTCCGGCGTGCTGAAATCGTTATGGGCTCAGTGGGACTCTCTAAGAGTAGACAATGGAATGCTCAAGCGAGTTTGGGAAAGCGCTGATGGACGAGAAACCAAGTCCCAACTGGTAGTTCCGAAGAAAAAGGTACCAGCCATCCTGACCGAAGTACATGATGGAATTACCGGAGGCCACCTGGGCATGAATAAAACCCTAGACAAAGTTCGCCAGCGGTACTACTGGGTGAATTACTTCGAAGACGTCAGAGCTTGGTGCCGCAAATGTGCCACATGTGCCGCCAGTAAGGGCCCGAAGACCCGGACCAAGGGCAGAATGCAGCAGTACAATGTGGGCGTCCCATTTGAGAGAATTGCCATCGATGTCGCCGGTCCGTTTCCCGAGTCTGAGAGGGGGAACAAATACATTCTGGTCGCAATGGATTACTTCAGCAAATGGCCTGAGGCATATGCGATACCCAACCAAGAGGCAACCACGGTAGCGACGGTGCTAGTAGAACAACTATTCAGCAGGTTTGGCATCCCGATGGAATTACATTCAGACCAGGGGCGTAACTTCGAATCGAATGTATTCCAGAAGGTCTGCACGATGTTGGGGATCAGGAAAACGAGAACAACACCATTACACCCACAGTCAGACGGAATGGTGGAAAGATTCAACCGGACCTTGGAACAACACCTATCCAAGGTCGTCAGCAATAACCAGCGTGATTGGGATGAGCATATTCCCCTATTCCTGTTGTCATATCGCTCTGCTGTACATAATAGTACAGGCCTGACCCCAGCCAGGGTCTTATTCGGAAAGGAGCTGCGATTACCATGCGACTTGGCATTTGGCTCCCCCGAAGAACCTCCCCAAGACATCGACGATTATGCCGACCAGCTCCGATATAACATGCTGGCAATACACGACTTAGCCCGAACGCAGATGTTGGCCACCAGTGACCGGATGAAGACGCGATACGACCTCAAGGCCAATTCAGCCGGGTTCCAGGAGAGGGACAAAGTCTGGCTGTACAACCCCCAACGGAGCAAGGGTAAATCCCCAAAGCTTACACCCGCCTGGGATGGTCCATACGAAGTGGTCAAGAGGCTGAATGATGTCGTCTACCGGATCCGTCGAAACCCCAAGGCTAAATTGAAGGTGGTTCACTTAGATCGACTCGCTCCCTACCATGGAGGGGATGTTTCTGATCGGGACGATCAGAATTAAAGGGGGGGCAGTGTTACGAAATTTACCCAAAGCCGACCCTGTGTCATTTCAGCACGACAACAAACGCTTCAAGATAAAAAAATACGATTCTCGAAAAGGCTCGGCAGCGGAAGGAACGATGTTGATTTCTACTGGAGAATTCTACGCTGGTGATATAAAAGAAGAACGCCACGATCGCCAGGCAGTTATACCGCGACGACTAGCTTATATGAAAATGTATTGTGAATCAGCTGTTTGGATGTAAATAAAGTTCTAGAAAAGTGACAGTGCATATTAGTTGTTATAATTTTTAATTGAACCCACGAAGTATATTGCAATATGTTTTGTTGAAAATTAAATTCTCTACTTCCATGGTCATAGAGCCAAAAATAACAATGTTATTAACGAAAATAGATAAAAAATTGGAAGAAATTTTCTTTTGGTCATTTTACAAAAACAAATGAGAGCATTTTGATAGAGGGATTTTCAAAGAATAATTTTCATCACAAACTTTTTCAAATTTACATGACAAACTCGCCTTTGTCGGCTATGACTCAGATTACTCTGATTCTGAAACACCTCCGCACAAATGAAGCAATTGCTCACAAATAAATTTTTAATCAATTCATTTGGGAAGTGACAATCCCACGGGTCCGAGTTACCTGGGTCACCAGAGTCAATTGGTGACACCACCCATGAAAATGGAGCTACGGAGTAGATGCCTCGGAAAAGAAGCGCTGCCTGGGAATCGCCAGGGCATATCTGGAGCCGGCGCTGGACATGACAGCATGCGGGACATCGGTGGCAGGGTGCCGAGGAGGCGGACCCCTATTGTCCAAAGAGCTACAGCGCAGGAACCACAACAAAACTCACAAATACAGTCACAACAACAATGCGACAATCACCAACGGAGTCAAATGACAAAGGGAACTCCAACCGCATAAATTGTTGCTCAGGATCAACAGCCAGCGATCACTCAAGCGGGAGTGAAAAGACAGCGCATGAAATGGACTAGCGCCATGAATGAATTTATAATGTGCACGTTTTATAGATTTACGAGCTTTGGCCAGGACAAGACTGGATATCGCCGAATACCAATATCCAGAGTTCTGTCGTGAGTTCCTAGAGCTGCAAGTCACCTAACAGAGAGTCGGGCGTCAATATCGTGTCATCTTGAAAAATTGCCTTACTTCGGCTGAACAACAGGGCACAATAAAGTGCGAAGTTGAGCGTGAAGTATTTGAATACAACAGATCCAGAGCCTGAAACACATTTGGCAGCAAGAGCGGACCAGACTCAAGAACTTCAACAAGAACAGCCAACCAAGGCTGACCTGCTTGACAAGATCCAAGCAGAAATGAAAGGTGCTCTTATAGAGTACAGTGAAATAGATCCAATGACTAGACCAACTCTTCTCAAAATTAAAACTTCAAAGAAATTGGGTATCATATTGCAAGCAATAAACAAATGTATCTTGCAAAGCTATGTTTTAGATGCTAATATATTAGAGTCGCTATACAAAATCATCTACTGTGCTGCAATAGCCATCTGCAGAACAATTAAACTGGTTATAAGACCAAAGCAAGACCCTCCCCAATTTACACAAACACCTCGAATACCAACTTGGCAAAGAAGGCAGAAGGGAAAATTGAAAAAACATTGGAAGACTGAGCGAGTACCAACGAGAGGTCAGGAACAACAGAACAGAAAGACTTGTCAAGACTATCATGGACATTAACCGAATATACTCTCAGTGGGATGGAGAAAACATCAGATTTCAGCAGTACCTGGACAGTCTATGACAAAAGCTCTCCTACACAAATCGATTAAGAAGGTACAAAACTAATAATCAACGGAAACTAGACAATACACTATTCCGGCCATGAGAAAAAGGGTTTTATAGAAAACTCAACAATATTATTAATAATGAAGCCCATAGCTCTCCCAGTAAAATAACCAATTACACCGCCAGTCAACTGATCACAAACTTCTTAAATGGAAAGAAAAGACCCTTCATGGAAGATATATAAATGACTCGAACCAAGATTATATTGGCAACCCAAGATCAAGTTATTCCAACTAAGAACTATCTAAAGTACATCGTTAAAGACCTTTCTATCAACAACGACAGATATGCAGATATGTTTTACCAAATATCTGAAACTATCCAGCACATTACAGAGGTTGTCAAGCATTCCTACAACTGAATGCAAAGAACGAAACGATGCAAAAATAGTGCACCAGTACTGAAACTTGAACTATCACAGTCAGTAAGAATACCATACCATATATGCAAACCACAGTCAGTTTTATAAAATAACAACTATAAGCTGTACTGGAGCCGCACGATACTGAGCGATCGGACTGTTGTTTACAGAAGACTAGATATAGTTTTAGTAGATAAAGCCTCTAAAAAATAACCTTAATTAATATAGCAACAATAATATAAATATTAAGCCATACTGAAAAATAACAAGCACGAACTGAGTGCATTTTCTTATATTTACCCTAATATCTTTTAAAGGAAGCGTTTTAAATTTTCCACACATAGACTTTTTATTTTATCTGCTTCATGATTCGCTTGATTTTTATAAAAATACATATGTATTTAATTTTCTAATTTGGCCCTCAAAATTAGCATTAGAGTTTTATTTTACTAATAAACTATCAGGCAAGCCTTTTATAATCTACTGAATTTTGAGGCTCTGTAGATTGGAAGATAAAGGGGAAAATAGGCCATGTTAAATAATAAATTATTAAATCTGTTAGACAAATTATTTAAAAATACAAATAAAATATATTTTTCAAAATTTTAGAGAGTGTAGTTTCTAAAGTGGGAATTAAGTCGATGTTTAATATTTTTGTTAATATCTTTTAAACAAATGATTTAAAAATATGATATATTTGCGATTCACTTAATGAGCCTTTTATTTGATATATTACATGATGCGTTTGAAAATTGAATTTTTATTTTCCATTTAATTCTATAATTTGTTCCTAAAATTACTATAGGGGTTTTCTACTAATTATTTTCAAAATTTAGGTAGTATGGTTTCGGAAGTAAAGCAGCAAATTTTTTGTTAATATCTTGTAAACAATTAATTTTAAAATATGAAAAATATATATATTTGTATTCCTCATAATGGGCCCTTTCATTTGATGTATTGCATGATGCGTTAAATTATTTTTTTTATTTTCCGTTTAATTCTATAATTTGGCCTACAATATTAATATTAGGGATTTCGTCGTATTTTCCCTATAAACAAAAAAAATTAAGCCTTATAATTTAAAGAATAAAGGAGGGAATGGGTAATTATTTAAAATATCCTTGTTAATATATTTTAAAATATTCATTTTAAAAATATGAAAAAAATATATTTGTATTCGTCATAATGAGCCCTTTGATATGAAATATTACATGACAATTTAATAATGTAATTTGCCCCCTAAAATTAATATTAGGGGTTTCTCCTTATTTTTCCAGTAAAGTTCAGGTGAGGTTCTTTATCCCTATTTTATTTCAAAATTTTACGGCTTATAGTTTCGTAGATAAGGTAGGGGGAATGTGTAAAATTTTTTGTTTTTGAAAAAAATATATTGGTTTTTGCCATAATGAGTACTTTCATTTGATATGTTACATTATGTTTTAGAAACAATTTTAATTTTATATTTTTCATTTACATCTGTAATTTGACCCCAAAATAAATATTAAAGGTTTCTCCTTATTTTTCCAGTAAAATTCAGGTGAGGCTCTACATCTCTAATTTTTATTCAAAATTTTACGAAATGGGTAAATTTTTTTATATTTTTGTTAAAATTTAAAGTAGTTTATTTTAAAAATTTAAAAAATATATATTTGTTTCCGCCATAATGAGCCCTTTCATCTGATATATTACATGTTGTGTTAGAAACAATTTTAATTTTATATTTTCCATTTAGTTCTGTAATTTGCCCCCCAAAATTGATAGTAGAGGTTACTCCTTATCATTTACGATATATACTCCTCATCGGGTCACCAAACTATACACTGATACCAAATTTCAAGGTTTTCCGTCCAGTAGTTTAGGAGAAAATTGCTGTGATGTGAAAGAGGGAGAATTGCGGAGTGATATTATAAGTGTATCCGTATATTGTATATACGGAACCCTAAAAATAACCAAATACAGGGATTTGGAATGTCAATTAAGGAGACAGTGGGACACAAACAACACACGAACTGTATCATTTGTTGTGTCAACAAAACATCTATTGAACAATTTAAAATACCTCGGTCTGGCGAACATGTTTACCAACTAATGCAAACACGGGCTTGATAACCTGGCAGCGACTCCCACAGAGTTAAACCCTTTTGATATCTAGTACATTTGTGGTTTAGTGAATTTTTCCCTAGATGCCCGACATACCTGCCTTAGATGTTTTTTGTCCCCGAATGGCGACCTTTGGACCGACACAGGATTCTCTGAAATGTACGCTGATTATTGTAAAGACCAATAATTTGAAAAATTTTGTTGTGAAGATTAAAGTTTATAACATTTGTTAACAACATTGCAATGTCAATTATTAAAATGTTTCTTATAATTGAGAGAAAACTATGCCTAATCATTCACATCAATGTATATCTACGAGTACAGGAGAATAGTTAAAGTTTTGCACTGCTGTCAAAATCGTAATAAATAAATAAAATTTGAAAAAACTTTGTAATGTAGATTATTCTTTGAAAACCCCTTCAAATGCTTTCTCATTTTTTGGTAAAATGACCAGAAAAGTTATTAACGAAGGAAATTTGTTCCCAAATTTTTCTTTGTTTTCCTTAATAACTTTATTATTTTTCGTTCTACGATTAAAAGTAATAGAATCAAAGTTGTAGGGAATTTAGTTTACAATTAAACATGTACAAATTGTTCAAAACATTGCATACAACACATCGACCTTAAAATTCCTTGCACCATTATCTTGTTAGTCATAGTGAAAGGTCCCCACCCAGCATCTACCTACTTTTTATTTCTTGGCACCTTTTTTCAATCAAATAATAATAAAAAGTTAATTACGAATCGATAATGCTCTTTTTCCTTTTTGTCCACTTTCTTCAACAAATCCTCTCCTGTCTTTAAACATGCGTATCCATTTAGAGACATTTTTTGTACATTTTAAAGATATTCTATTATTTTCGATTAACTCATGGAAATAATCGTGTTTTTAAGTTGCCAGTACTTTTATTTTCTTTTCACTTTCTACTGCCTAAATGTCATAGACGAACATTAAAACTTTAAAAAATTACTCTTAAACTGTAACTTTGAAAATTGAAATTAAAAATACTTACAAGACATTTAAGTTCATGGCATGACCAAGTTTACAATTTGGGTTATATTTATAAAACTAATAATGCAAAAGTTTGCAAAGTCAATATCGTAGTTGCAGATGTCCGTTCCACACGTTAAAAATAAAAATATGACATAATTTGACATTGTTTACTTAACTTTCACTTAAAAAAAAAGAGGCATTATTTAATACAATCCAACACTTATTAATTTTTTTTTCTGAATAAAACATAAATTATACCTGAATTTACAGGCACTAGATTTCTTTCCGTGGGAAATGATTGATGTTCTACAGTGTGAGCCTGTTACGAGATTACCTTCTTTACATTTTGTATATACTCTTTTTAAAGAACACGAGTATGATATCGTCAATGGCTACAAAATTATCACCAACTATGATAAAGGAACTTACGTAGTAAATCCTGATAAGGATTTAGAAAAAATGGAAATTAGATTAATGACATTTTTTAATTACTGGACCCCCAGTTGGACTGGTACGGCAGGATATCAACCAGAAAAAGAAGATTTTTTGGAAATACTAACATCTTCTGAAATATTTTCGTAAGTAATAATATAATTTTTGGGTTTTTCGGATTTTCACTTGTCCTCACATTCACTTTGAATTGAATACTTACTTAATTGCAAGCCAATAATGATCATAGTTGTTTTCTGAATGATACTTGTGGCATATTTTTCAATGTCTAAGTACTTCTTGGGAAATAACACCACAGTTAAGAAAAAATTGCTGTATATTCCAAACGTTTCGGGGTCTAGGTCAGTCAATGATTAAGAAACTATGAATAAATAATTTGGTCAAGTGCGAGTTGGACTCGCATTGTAAGGGTTCCGTACCACCTTCAAGATTCGCTGTATTTAGTTTTCTAATTTGGCCCCCAAAAATTAACATTAGAGTTTTATTTTACTAATAAACTTTCAGGGAAGCCTTTTATATTCTATTGTCTGAATTTTGAGGCTCTATAGATTGGAAGATAAAGGGCACAATAGGTCAAGTTTTAAATTATAAATTATTAAATCTGTTATTCAAATTATTTAAAAATACAAATAAAATATATTTTTCAAAATTTAAATAGTATAGTTACTAAAATGGGAATTAAGTCGATGTTTAATATCTTTGCTAAACAAATGATTTAAAAATATGATATATTTGTAATTCACATAATGAGTCTTTTATTTGATATATTACATGATTCGTTTGAAAATTGAATTTTTATTTTCCATTTAATTGTATAATTTGTCCCTAAAATTACCATGGAGGTTTTCTAATAATTTTTCTTATAAATTTCAAGTGAGCCCCAGTACCCCTAATTATTTTCAAAATTTTAGGTAGTATGGTTTCGGAAATAAAGCGAGAAATGAGAATTTTTTATATCTTTATGTTAATATCTTGTAAACAATTAATTTTAAAAATATATATTTGTATTTCTCATAACGAGCCCCTTCATTTGATATATTGCATGACACGTTAAAAAATATTTTTTATTTTCCGTTTATTTCTATAAATTGCCCCCCATTATTAATATTAAAGATTTCTTCGTATTTTTCCTGTAAATAAAAAAATAGGTCTTATAGTTTGGGGAATAAAGGGGGGAATGGGTATTTTTTTTAATATTTTTTTAATATATTTTAAAATATTTATTAAAAAAATAAAAAAAATATATTTGTATTAGTCATAATGAGCCCTGTGATTTGATATATTACATGATACGTTAGAAACAAGTTTAATTTTTTATTTTCCATTTAATTCTATAATTTGCCCCCCAAAATGAATATTAGGGGTTTCTCCTTATTTTTCCAGTAAAGTTCAGGTGAGGCGCTATACCTATTTTTTTTCAAAATTTTACAGCTTATGGTTTCGGAGATAAGGGGGGGGGAATGGGTAATTTTTTTAATATTTTTGTTAATAACTTTTAATTAATTTATTATAAAAATATGAAAAAATATATTTGTTTTCGTCATAATGAGCCCTTTTATTTGATATATAACATGATGGGTTAGAAATAATTCTAATTGTATATTTTCCATTTAATGCTATAATTTGCCCCCCAAAATAAATATTAGGGGTTTCTCCTTAATTTTCCAGTAAAGTTCAGGTGAGGGGCTATAACTCAATTTTTTTTCAAAATTTTCCAGCTTATGGTTTCGGAGATAAGGGGGGGGGGAATGGGTAAATTTTTTTATATTTTTGTTAATATCTTTTAATTTATTTATTTTAAAAATATGAAAAAAATATGTTTATTTTCGTCGTAATGAGCCCTTTCATCTGATATATAACATGATGGGTTAGAAACAATTTTAATTTTATATTTTCCATTTAATTCTGTAATTTGCCCCCCAAAATGAAAAGTAGATGTTTCTCCTTATTTTTCCAGTAAACTTCAGGTCAGAACCTATAAAAGTATTTTTTTTTCAAAACTTTACGTTTTATAGTTTCGGAGATAAGGTGGGGGGAATGGGTAAATTTTGGTATATTTTCTTTAATATCTTTTTAATTAATTTTTATTTAAATATGAAAAAATATATTTTTGTTCCTCAGAATGAGAACTTTCATTTGATATATTACATGATGAGTTTGAATTTTTTTTTTTTGATTTTTAAATTTTTATTTAATTCTATAATTTGCCCCCCAAAATTAATATTAATGGTTTCTCCTTATTTTTCCTGTAAAGTTTGGGCAACGTTCTATATTTTCTATTTTTTTCAAAATTTTAGGTTCAGTAGTTTCGGAGATCAGGGGGGGAACGGTCGATTTTTTTAGTTTTTCCCCCCAGAAGTACCCCTTAAATCAAAATTTCTTCTTTTGCGATATGTGCTCCTGATCAAGTCACCAAACTATACATTGATACCAAATTTCAACCTCTTCCGTCCAGTAGTTTAGGAGAAAATTGCTGTGATGTGACAGAGGCAGAAATCCTGAGTGATATTATAAGGGTATCCGTATACTGTATATACGGAACCCTAAAAAGGCACAATTCTAAGATGTAAAATTAAAATATTTGACAATATGTATTACTTGATTTCTGACGTAACTAAGAGAATTTTATTTGTAATATACAGGGCAACACAGAAACTTCTAAAGATCATATAATCATAAAGTTCCTTTCAAATTGGAAGAATTTGAAAGCGAGATCTTCAGAATTTTGTGTGGCGCTCCTAGGTGCGACTTTGTTATAAGATAGTGCATTCGCTAAAACTGCGACCAAAGAATTTTGTTGATTCAGTGATCCCATTAAAATCATAAGGGAAAACCTAGGACAAACCTTATGAACTATCCCGATATTGGGTTGTTCACAAGGACATGACCATTAACAATTTCTTCCTTAATCATCGGCAACCAGGAACGACTGAATTCTACGGAGGTAGTAGCGATACAATCGTTTTCATTTAACAAAATTAAAGCAGACTCTTTTAGTTTTCTTTTGGTGTTGTGTGCTTCTTTGTGTAATATAACTGAATTTTGAAACTATTTTATGACCAAGGTCCCAAGCATGTTCACAAATTTTGAATTTTTCAAATTGTCGTTTTTTTATGTAATTTTTGTGTTAGTTTATTCGAACATTCAGAGGTCTAGAGGTTTCTCCAATATAGAATTTATTACATTCACACGGGATTTTATAAATGCAATTTTTTGTATTTTGAGTTGTGTTATTTGGTTTGGTTTTTGATATAATTGACTTTAGTGTATTTCTTTTCTTAAATGATGTTTTAATATTATATCTGTTTCCCACTGTTTTTAGTCTTTCTGATAGACCCTGTATGTATGGTATAGTTATGGTATTAATGTGATTATCTTGGGAGTCAGTGTTGCTTGCTGAAGTTTAATGTTGTTAATAAATTTATTTGGGTAATGATTGGCAGAAAGTAAATTTTTTATAAACGTTTTTTCTTCATTGAATTTATTGATATTAGAACAGTTGGTTTTTGCTGTCATATTCGCTCTGAGCGAAGTCATGGTAAAGGAAATAAAATCGACCGACGCGTTCGTAGTGGTCACTTTGAGCATTACGGGAGGATATTATTACTGAAATTGTAAGCAAGTACACGTGAAAGTATTTATTTTGTTCTAATTTTCATAAAATAAAAAAAATGAGACACCAAAGTTGTTGTGTTGTGAATTGCAAGAATACCAGCAGAAAAAGTAGGTGCAAATTTTATAAATTTCCGACTGCTAAATGGAAAATAAATCAACGGAATCAGTGGATAGCTGCAGTTAAAAGGCTAAAGTAAGTAGTACCATAACCTTAATTTTATCAGTAACAATAATTTGGAGCATTGCAAACCTTTGCAAAATTTTTAACTTTTGTAAAAGTTAATCATTTTTTAGGAATTCTGTAAGCAAAATAATCTAATATATAAATCCTTAAATTCAAAAATTAAAAAAAAAACAGACAAACATATATTTGAAAATGAAAGAAATGTATGAAAAATAAAATTTTTTAAATAATTAAAACGTACGGATAAATTGTTTCATTTGCTAATTGTGCAGTTTTTATTAATTTTGTTTACTATTTATTATAATATTCAAGAAATTGATTAATGTCTGCAAGATTTCACAATCATTAAAGTTTTAAGTTATCCCAGTGAAAAAAAAATTCATTTTACAAATAGTAGCTTTTATACTGTCCTAAGATTTTATAAACATGCTATTTTATTTTATAGCGCTGATGGATCACCGTGGATTCCCAAGCCATACGATTGTATTTGTAGTGATCATTTTATTGGAGATAAAAAATCGGAAGAGGAGTTAAGTCCTGGCTACATCCCAACTATATTTCCTTCAATATACAAGTCTTCAAAAGTTAATGAGTCTTCTGCGATAAACAGGTAAAAATTCATTCGTCAAATTTGATCAATATGAAGAACATAGTAATAATAATTTCTAATTTTCAGATACAATCGCGTGATGAATCGGCGGATGAAAGCAAAATTACCGTCAACTTCAAATGCTGAGTTTATTGTTACAGAGTCAATAGTAGTGATGACTGAAAATCCTCCAGTAGTGTCTTCAAAAGCGGACCAAGAGTGTCAAGTTGATTTTTATTCGAACTCGGACATTAATTCTCAAACGTTTACTTGCAATCGTTACATCAAAGACGATGTGTGTCATAATATAACCTAATATTTACTGCGTTCTTATTTATTTTTTATCATTATACTTACTTGTTGTTGATTCGTTTAATTGAAAGAAAAAACTGGAATCACTATAAAACTGTCTTTTTTTTACTATTGTTTATAATATTTATTTATTTTTCGATTTGTTGCTATTGACATACGTATAAAAACATGCTTTGATAGCCTCCCATAGTTCATATTTTGTTTGGCGCTGCAGTCACACTCATAGCGAATAGAGATTTATTGATACCTCTTTTTACTACTTTGGTCGCATTTTTGGCGAATGCACTATCTTATTACAAAGTCGCACCTAGGAGCGCCACATAAAATTCTGAAGATCTCCCTTTCAAATTCTTCCAATTTGAAAGGAACTTTATGATTATATGATCTTTAGAAATTTCTGTGCTACCCTGTATATTACAAATAAAATTCTCTTAGTTACGTCAAAAATCAAATAAGAGACATTGTCAAATATTTTAATTTACATCTTAGAATTGTGCCTTTTTAATCCGTAGTTTCTTAACCATTGACAATGGGGTCTGATCTAGACCCCGAAACGTTTGGAATATACAGCAATTTTCTTTAAACTGTGGTGTTATTTGATCATATGATCATATTTGTTGAAATCTTGTAAAGATGTTTACATAAAGTTTTACTTCAAATAAATATATTTATTTCAAATTTGAAGTGACCTCACATACTAAAGGTTCTGTACCACGAGGATATTTATAATTGGGATAAAATATAAAATATGTTTTATCAATCCTCTAGTTTGCTCGCAAAATTAACCCTAAGATTTTGGTTTAGATTTGTTGCACACTATTTGAGGCTATGTGTTAATGTTCTAGGGATCTTAATATCGTGTAAACTATGCATTTTGAAATTACACCAAAATATGTTTGAATATCTCATAAAAAGTCCTTTTCGTCTAAGAATTTTTGTTTAGATTTTTATATACATTTTCAGACACGCACTATATTCTGTTTTTCAAAATTTTAGGCTCAGTAAATTTGGTGATAACGGAGGATTTTCTTTTAATTTCGTTAATATTGTTATAAAAATCTATCCAGTCCGTCCCTGGTTTCATTCCGTCAGACATCGATCGCTGGGAGGACAAAAAAATTAATCTCGAAATAGCTCGGCAACTGTAGAATTGATAATGGATTGTAGGAGAGGATTCGATGCTGATTTTGAAAGGAGCGGCCCATCATCGCAGCAGTGAGTTAGTGCGGCGAAGAGCTTATGTTGTATTATATTTGTGATATTAGAATCAGCTGTTGTGTATATTTGGTGTAAATAAAAGTTTCTAGAAAGTGGTAGTGAATATTAGTTTTTAAATTTTAATTAATTGAACCCACGGAGTATATAACAAATTTGGTGATCAGAAGTGAAGGATTAAGTGAAGTTAAAATCGCAATTTGATTTATGGAAACCCGAAGTATAGAAACAGAAAAAATGGACGAGATTACAAAAAATATATTCAAACATATTACAGATGGACTAGATGAAAAAATTACCCAGATCCTGGAAAAACGTGACAAGAAGGAGAAACAACAACAAGAAGAAATCCAGCAACGTTTAGTGAAATCTTTTCATGAAAAAACAACAAATCTTGTTTCCACGATGGAAGAAAAACAACAGAATTTAATTGAAGGATTATTCTCTAAATTTGAACAAAAACAAGATCAAATTGTATTAAAACAAACAAAATGAATTTAAATTATTAAGGAAAAAAACAACAAAATGATTTTAAAGTATTAAAAAAAAACAAGAACAAGTTGAATTAACCAGAAAAAATGAATCTCAAATATTAGAAGAAAAACGAGAACTGCAATTTGAACAATTAATGCAAATAGTATCACAAGTTAATGAAACAATTAATGAAAGAATGCAAATAGTAGAATCAGATATAAAAGAGATAAACGACGACATAAAGATCCTAAAAAATAATGTGGAGGCCCTTGAGTAGATGACTAATTCCATACCAGGTGAAATTTGAAATCCTATCCAAAACATTGTACGAGAGGTGGCAAACCACCCACATTTGATGGCAGTTCATCTTGGCCCATGTATAAACGGCAATTTGAGGCCGTGGCTACAGCTAATGGATGGGATAATCAAGAAAAATTTATTTCTCTAGTAATTTCGTTAAGAGGTCCGGCCCTAGAACTTCTCCAAAGCATTCCAGTCGATGAACAACGCAATTTCGACAAGAGTATACCAAGTCCAACTGAGTGGAAAAACGCAAAAATCCGGTGAAAGCCTCCAAGAATTCGAAGCAGAGATTAGACGATTAGTACACTTGTCCTACCTAGACCTGCCAGAGGAAACGAAAGACCAGTTGGCCACAAAGAGTTTCATAAACCGCATCAGAGATTTAGAAGTACAAAGAAATTTAAGACTGAGTGGCGTCACGAAGAGTAATGAAGCTCTACTTCGGGCTTTGGAAGTAGATGCCGTCATGAACATGTCCAAGCAGTTACCTTCAATCAAGAAGAGTCGGAGTCACCATTTCAAGCGCTGCTGGCTGGTCTGAACAAAATATTACAACGGTCACAAAGAACTGGCACCAGGGGGCATGTTACCGCTGCGGAAGGACAGGACAATTCCAACGTGATTGTCGAGTGAGGCTACCTGAACGATCACCGACCAGGGGTAACCAACAGAACAGCCACTTGTCCAGGGACCGTCAGCCAGTCAGCATAAGGGGGCGAATGCTGACTGACCCTCCACCAGCCTCCAAAACGTTATCCATCCGGGGATTTTGCCGAGATAGCGGCAGCCTAGTCATCAGAGGCACCATCAATGGCCGAGCAATTACCATCACCATCGACACCGGCGCCGCTGTGTCCATTGCCAAGTCCAGGGGTTTGAGAGCATCCGAAATCCGGCCAGTTACCAACAAAATCTAGCTCGGAACAGTCACCGGCGAGTCCATGTCAATACAGGGTGAGGCAGATGTCGTGCTACAGATAGGAGGCATAGTCCGGCATAGGGTCCTGGTAGCGAATATTGAGGACGATTTTATATTGGGTATGGACCTAATTAGCCAGCATGGATTTATGTTCAACCCGAGATATGATGTTCTTCGGTTCCTAAATGAGGAATTTGTATTGATACGGCCCGTTAACAGCTCATGGACCTCCATAAAAATTGTAGCAAAATCTCCAGCCAGAATTCCCGGTCGAACGGAACAGATTATTCATGGGCAGCTAGAAAGCAATCCTGGGAGCTGCGTTGGAATGGTGGAGCCCGTACACTCAGCTCATGACTACTTAGTTGGACGGGCTATAGTTAAAACCGGACGAGATATACCAATTAGAGTCCTGAATTTGTCCAACTGCCAATAGTCAAGAGATAGCTTATTTCAAGCCAGTCGAGACCATCATCAATTGCGAAGAAGGGTACCAGACATCGGTGAAGGAGACAAGGCCCAGTAAAGAGTTCCTAAAACAGTTTGCTAACCATTTGACACACCTGACACCAGAGGAACAGAAGAAAGCCAAGCAATTTATCACAAAGCACTTGAAAAGTTTTAACAGTGAAGATGGAACCACCGGTCGCACCAACATCATCCAGCACCTAATAGATACCGGGAAGGCTCAACCCATCAGAATACCACTTACCATTGGGGCAACAACAGGCAGTCGAGGAAAGCATCGAGTCCATGCTACAAAATTGAGTTATTGAGCCATCCATCAGCCCATGGTCCACTCCCGTCGTGCTAGTTAAAAAGAATGATGGAATCACCCGATTTTGCGTGGATTACAGAAAGCTGAATGACGTCACCAAGAAAGACAGCTATCCACTACCCCGAATTGATGGCACTCTGACCACACTAGCAGGCTCCCGTTGGTTCCCCACACTAGACCTAAAGAGTGGATATTGGCAGGTTGGTCTATACGAAAACGACAGAGAGAAGACAGCGTCTCCACTAGTAAAGGGCCGTTTTAGTTCACGGTCATGCCCTTTGGGTTATGTAATGCTCCCGCAACATTCGGGAGGCTAATGGAGTATGTACTGAACGGGTTAACATGGAGGACGTGCTTAGTATACATCGACGACATTCTGGTCATGGTCAGACATTCGACGACCATCTGAAGAACCTGGGCGAAGTGTTCTCCAGAATTAATAACGCCAACCTCAGACTCAACCCGAAGAAGTGTTCCTTGTTCCAAAAAGAAGTAGAGTTTTTGGGCCACGTCGTTTCCGAGCCAGAAATCCGCACCAACGAGGACAAGATAGAAGCCATCCGTGATTGGCCAATCCCAAGAGACAAGCATGAACTCAGAAGCTTCTTGGGCCTCTATTCCTACTAGGGGCGATTTGTTGAGGGATTTGCCATCATTGCCGCGCCTCTATATCGGCAGACCACTGAGAGAGAGACCTTCCATTGGAATCAGGATTGCGAAACATCATTCAGACGACTGAAGGCAGCACTATGTTCTAGCCCAATCCTAGCCTTTCCTACAGAATCCGGCAAGTTCATCTTAGACCCAGACGCCAGCAACACAGGTTTGGGGCCGTCCTATCCCAGGTGCAAGATGGTGAAGAGAGGGTGATCGAGTACTACAGCCGTGGATTCTCGAAACCGGAAAGAAATTATTGCGTCACCAGAAAAGGACTTCTTGCAATAATAAGGGCTGTAGACCATTTCCACAAATACCCCTATGGTCGTCATTTCTTAATCCGAACAGATCATGCCGTCCTCAAATGGCTGCTGGACATGAAGACAACGGAAGGACAAATGTCCAGGTGGATGGATAAATTATAGCAATACGATTTCAAGGTGGAACACCGTGCCGGCCGTTTGCACAATAATGCCGATGCCCTATTCAGAAGACCCTGTAGAGCAGAATGCGGACATTGTCTGAAGACGGAACAGCGAGAGGGTATCTCCATCAGGCAGATCCGAGTGCAGCCCAATGAAGACTGGACAACGGAACAGTGCATCCAGGACCAAAAGGCTGATCCAGACATCGAACAAATTTTGTCACTCAAAACGAGAGGGGCACCCAGGCCACGATGGGACGAGGTAGCTAGATACACCGGCGTGCTGAAATCGTTATGGGCTCAATGGGACTCTCTACAAGTAGACAATGGAATGCTCAAGCGAGTTTGGGAAAGCGCGGATGGACGGAAACCAAGTCCCAACTGGTAGTTCCGAAGAAAAAGGTACCAGCCATCCTGACCGAAGTACATGATGGGATTACCGGAGACCACCTGGGCATGAATAAAACCCTTGACAAAGTTCGCCAGCGGTACTACTGGGTGAATTACTTCGAAGACGTCAGAGCTTGGTGCCGCAAATGTGTCATCTGTGCAGCCAGTAAGGGTCCGAAGACCCGGACCAAGGGCAGAATGCAGCAGTACAATGTGGGCGTCCCATTTGAAAGAATTGCCATCGATGTCGCCGGTCCGTTTCCCGAGTCTGAGAGGGGGAACAAATACATTCTGGTCGCAATAGATTACTTCAGCAAATGGCCTGAGGCATATGCGATACCCAACCAAGAGGCAACCACGGTAGCGACAGTGCTAGTAGAACAACTATTCAGCAGGTTTGGCGTCCCGATGGAATTACATTCAGACCAGGGGCGTAACTTCGAATTGAATGTATTCCAGAAGGTCTGCAGGAAAACAGGATCAGGAAAACGAGAACAACACCACTTCAGACGGAATGGTGGAAAGATTCAACAGGACCTTGGAACAACACCTATCCAAGGTCGTCAGCAATAACCAGCGTGATTGGGATGAACATATTCCCCTACTCCTGTTGGCATATCGCTCTGCCGTACATAATAGTACAGGCCTGACCCCAGCCAGGGTCCTATTCGGAAAGGAGCTGCGATTACCCTGCGATTTGGCATTTGGCTCCCCCGAAGAACCTTCCCAAGACATCGACGATTATGCCGACCAGCTCCGACATAACATGCTGACAATACACGAATTAGCCCGAACGCCACCAGTGACCGGATGAAGAAGCGATACGACCTCAAGGCCAATTCAGTCGGGTTCCAGGAGAGGGACAAAGTGTGGCTGTACAACCCCCAATGGAGCAAGGGTAAATCCCCAAAGCTTACGACGCTGGTTTGATAAAGGAAGCAGGCCACGATCGCGAGTGGAGTTGATGGAGCGAAGAGCTTATATGTAGAATTGTTATTGTGATATTTGAATCAGCTGTTGTATATTCGATGTAAATAAAAGTTTCTAGAAAAGTGAAAGTGAATATTAGTTTTATAATTTTAAATTGAACCCACGGACTTTACAACAATATATATATATATATATATATATATATATATATATATATATATATATATATATATTATTACTAACACAATTAACTTAAAAAAAACTTTTTATTTGAATTACAAAATTAAAACTTGAAAATAACAAAATTGAATAAAATATAACTTAATGAATTTAAAACACTTAATGACGCTCGCTGTCGTCGCATGTGAATTTATAATCTTGGTTTTGCAAGCTAAGCATCAGCAGATTACACGTGCGAGGAAGCGAAGCGTTGTCCGTGGGAATTGCTATATCGTGAAATATGAGATGTAATACGATATTTATGAGAAATGATTATTATATTGTTGCTATTATGTAAATATTCTAAGTGTGGTTTATGACGGATATAACAACTCCCCTTACCAACAAAAAGTTGCTGTGTTACAGGAACTTTTTTTGTATAAAATAAGTACGAAAGCAAATCAGGAATAAAAATATTATGCTAATACAAATTTCCAAAGGAATATAAAACATAAGGTAATTAAAATATTGAAAACAATAATCTAAAGATAATAATAAATTTTCATACACATTATTACATAAAATATATTGATTAAAAATATGAAATATGAAATAATAAAAATGGTAAAAGAGAAAACGTAATAATCAAAATTTACAAAATTATTTATTTGCTTGAAGTTCGATATCTTCGGCAGTTTTCTCCTCTAGAATAGGTCTTAACTTTGGTAAGAGTCTAGACAGTCTACTTTGTGATGACTTCGTAGGGTTTTCGTCCTTTTGGGCTGTGTGACCACTGGTCCAAAATGTTTTAAGTACGAAGGCAGCGATAATGATGACTATGGAAATTATGGTGGCATATGTAAACCACGAAATATTTTTGTTGACGAATGGTTGGTTAATTAGTTCGTGCAACTCTTTCGAATACTCGTTCAACTTATGATTGGCGATGTTTAATTCATCCACATTTAAGTCGTTGAGCTTTAATGGTTTCAGCTCTGGGACTTGGATTTTCTCTGAAATCGTGTCACAACAATTGAAGGGGATGACAACTGGCTGGTAATTGTCTATTATGTTGATGGGTTTGAATGCTTCTGCTTGGACTTTAGTTATTCCAACAAAAGCACTGCATTCGCTCTGTAATTTTAACAAGGAATTGTTCGTAATTGTTAAAGTCTTTGCACTAATATTTGGACAACTGATTGTGATGCGGAGGGGTTCCGCAACCATGACTAACCATATGTTGGTTTCTAACTTTTGAACATGGTAGCCTTGGGCGAGTATCACTGCACTTTTACAATTATCTGGTTCGGTTTTAAAGTTTTTGAGGAGTTGGGCTTCACACAAAGCACTCGAGTCTATTGGGTACGCATAAAGTTCTGAACACAATTTCTTCCGGATCGTTAATGGTTTGCACTCACTTAAGTCTTTAATGGGGATATACAGCAAAGAATCATCGTTTTTGGCAATATAATTTTGGGTAAATGACAGTACATGATGCAAGCCAGTTCTATCATCGTAGACGGGAATAGGATATAGACGGAAAGCAGTGAATGATTGTTGTTCGATCAAAGGTATTCTCAATATAAAAACAAGGTCTGAGTCTGTTTGAAAAGCCTCCAATTCAGTGATTTCTAAATATCGCGCAATACTCGAATATTTAACAAAAAAAAGTTTAGCTTCCACGTAAGTCATTTTATCGCTTAGTTTACGTATAGTATTTTCAATTTTCCGAATATTTTCATTGAACGCTTTTTCGTCAAGTTGGATTTGTTGTATAGTATTGTTAAAGTTTTTTATCAATGAAGTTGTTACGCTAATTTGATTTTTCAAAAGGTTTTCTACTTGAACTTGTCCCTGATTTAATCTATTGATACTATTTGTGAAATATTCCCCATCCGCGGCATCTAGGTTGCCAGAAGTAGATTTAAGTGAGTTTGGACGTCGGCACGGAATAGGTTCATTGAGTTGAGGTTATAAGAAATAGATCTTGTTAATGTGTCAAGGAGTCTGTTATTAGTAGTGAAGACTAGTTCAAGAGCTGAAAGATTTTTATGAACTAATAGTGTCCATTTGCAATTTGAAACGTCAATTCGTGCTTCCTCGTTATAGTAAATTCCTATTGTGTTATTTATGGTTTTTATTTCGAACTGGGATGCTGCTGATCCGAACAGCAGGATGACCCTGTAAACAAATTAGTCTTCTATGAATGGTTTCATGCGATCAAAGTTTACTTTCGTATTTTGGTTAGTTCGGGGGTTTAATAAAGTTGCTGAATTTTTATGGATTTCTAGTATTTCGAAAGGTCCGTTAAACTTGTTCTGCAGTTTGTCTTTAAATTGAGATTCTCTTATGTACACTTTATCACCTACTTGATAATTAGGAGGATTTCCCGAAACATGTTTGTCAAATCGGACTTTGGCTTTTTGTTTCTGTTGTTCTGTCCTTTCGCGGGCGATCTTATAGTAATGGGATATTCTATTATTGAGGTCTCTAATATATTTTGTAATCAGGTCTTTTTCGTTGTATAAAGTTTCTGGGGGTCTGCTGGAAGTATGGCCGAAGATAAGTTCATAGGGTGTGAACCCATGTGTCTTATTGGCAGAGTTGTTATATGCGATTACCGCATAGGGTAAAATGTTAAAGGGGTGTTCATCGGGATGTTCTGCTTTATGAATTCGTATCATATCTAGAAGAGTAGAGTGGAACCGTTCCAATGATCCATTGGATTGCGGGTGTCCAACACTTGAATATGAAAGTTTAATGTCGAAGAGTTTACAAAGATCTTTAAGTAGGGCGTTATCGAATTCGCGACCATAGTCACAGTGTATTCTAATAGGTGTTCCGAAATGTTGGAAAAATAAAAGAAGCGTATTGACTACTGTTTTAGCAGACTTGTCGGTGATTGGGTATGCTTGGGAAAATTTGGTTAACTCGTCTCTTATGGTCAAGGCATAGTTTTTATTCGGGACTTCGAGGATGTCAATGTTAAGTCTTTCGAATGGAGTTCTTGGAGTTTCAGTAATTACTAGAGGGCTATCAAGGTTTTTGCGAAATGTTTTAGCTGTTTGACATATTCGACAGTTCTTAATATAATTGTCAACATCTTTTGTAAGACCCTGCCAATTATATTTTTCCCTAATTCGCCTAATTGTTTCATTAATACCCCTATGTATGTTGGTTTTTCCATTATGAAACTGTTAGAATTATTGGCACTTGATCTTTTTCGATAGTTTGAGTTATGTTTTGACAAACTTTCCATTTTACGTTTAATTCTGCAAAGATAAACGAAAGCATTTCTAAAATAGGTAATTCCAAGTTATTCTCGACGCAATAGAGTTCTGATTCGGTTAGTACATTTTTGCTTTTAAATATTGAAGCAAATAGAATCTCGTTTACGGTTTCATGATTAGATGGTAAGGGTATAATATAATACCATCTTTTTCTAACACTTTTGCTGGAGAATACGTTAATTTTATATCGTTCGAAGTCGGCATTTTCTTCAAAGATATCTTCCAGGATTTTGTGGTGAAAGTCTTTAAGATTGTCGGTTTGAAAGAAAACTAGAAGGTTTTTATTTTCTCTGTCAAGAAGTTGGCAGTTAGAGTATTGTATCTTACTGTAGTCAATCAGTGAAACTGTTTTGTAACGTTCTACGAACGTTCGAAATTCGGTAATTATTAGGTTATCGTCGTTATTTGTTTCAGGTTCGTCAGAGTCGGTGTCATCGTTTTCGTTAAGGGGGTTTATTGGAAAGTATTGAAGATTGTTGGTTGACTGGAAATTGATGCATTCATTGAAGTGAGTTATTTTAATGCGCGAAAGGGCGTCGGCATTTTTGTTGACTTTTCCTGGCTTGTATATGATTTCATAATCATATTCCTCAAGTTTGAGGCGCCATCTCGCAAGTCGACTACCCGGATCTTTAATAGAAAAGAGCCACGTTAACGGGCGGTGATCGGTCAGGAGTTTAAACTTGCGGCCAAAAATTATTGGACGAAAGTGTTTGACAGCCCAGACGATGGCCAGTAACTCGCGCTCTATGGTGGAGTATCTAGTCCCTGCTTTGCAGAGAGTTCTAGAGGCATATCCAATGGGCAGGTCTTTGCCTATTGGTCCCTGGGAAAGTACAGCGCCGATTGCGAAAGCACTAGCGTCTGTAGTTAGAAGAAAAGGTTCGTTGAAGTCGGGATAGATCAAGATCGGAGTGGACGTGAGAGCTTGTTTTAATTTGTTAAAGGAGTCAACACAGTCTGAATTAAAATGAAATGAAACGTCTTTTTCAAGCAGTTTTGTAAGAGGTTTGGATATTTTGGCAAAGTTTGGTATAAATCGACGGTAGTAGCCAGCTAGACCAAGAAAAGATTTAATATCTTTCTGGTTCTGCGGTTGGGGAAAGTTAAGTATACATTCGACTTTGGACGGGTTCGGTTTTACTCCGTCCTTTGTAATGAGGTGTCCTAAATATGCGACCTCCTTGCGAAGAAATTCGCATTTATCAGGCTGAATCTTAAGATTTGCCTTCCTAAGTCGTTTGAATACTTCAGTCAGTCGGGCCAAATGTTCGTGTATAGTTGGTGAGTAGACGATTATATCGTCCATATAGACCAAGCATCTCTCGTTCTGGATTCCGATGAGAATGTTGTCCATCACCCTTTGAAAGGTTGAGGGAGCATTCTTCAAACCGAAAGGCATGCGAACGAATTCAAAATGACCGTTCTCTACGGTGAAAGCGGTTTTTTTAATATCCTTCGATTCAATTTCGATCTGGTGAAAGCCAGAAGCAAGATCTAGTGTAGTAAAGTAAGTTGGTCCAGTAAGTCCGATATGTTAGGTAAGGGATACTTATCGTCTACTGTGAGTTCATTGAGTTTACGGTAGTCCACGACTACGCGCCACTTTTGTTTGCCGGATGCGTCTTGTTTTTTTGGGACAACCCACACAGGGGAAGACCAAGGGGAATTTGAGACTTGAGTCCGAACTTCCTCCTTATGGATTTGGGGGTAGCGATAAGATTTGGTGAATATGGGTTTCGAGTTATTTGTGTCAATAGAGTGTTTTATTTCGTTAGTGAAGCTAAGATTGTCTCCTTCTAGATAGAAAATGTCCGAGAAATCGATGCAAAGTTGTTGGATTAATTCTGCCTCCTCCTCGTTGAGATGTTCGAGTCGAAGTTGGTTGTGAATTTCTGTTAGTCTGTCTATGTTAGAATTGTTTCCGAAAGAGATTTGTTCGCAGTGGTTAATAGAAATTCTGAATGGGTTCTAATTGAATTTTGTTGAAATTTATAATTTTTGGGCTAGCATTTGCTTTTAGAATAGAAGTGAAAAATTCACCTTTGTCATTAACCTGGACTAAAGCGTTTGGTAATCTTACGTTTTCTATTACGGTGGAAGTTAGAATGGCCTCCGTATTTCGTAAATCGCATTTAAGTTTAAAAATGCGTTCTGTCCGCGGTTCAATACTGATGGTATTTGAAATCGTTTGGTTGTTTATCTGTAGTTGTCTGTCGGTTGATAATGTCTCTTCAGTAACTTTCATGAGCGGGATGGTTTTGAAATTAGTGACGAGAACTTTCTTAATAAAGTCTATTACACAATTGTAATGCTCCAGGAAATCGGAGCCTAATAGGCCATCGAATTCGATGTCTAGATTGCATATGTAGACTTTGTGTGGATCTGTTAGATTGAACGGGACTAAAGTGGATTCGTTTATGAGAATTTTTTGGTTAGTGATACCTTGTATCACAACGTTTTCAGGAGATCGGTTGGGAAATTTTTCACAAGTTTTGGGCTTGAAGATTGATAAGCCTGCTCCTGTGTCGATTAACAATTTGTAAGTGTTAGACGCGTCATTGATGTAAAAGAGGTTCTTTGAGTTAACTGAAAGTGCGGGGCTTATAGGAAAGCGTTTTCCGGGAAGTTGAGGTTTGGATTGAAGTTGTCGTTGAAATTCATTGTCTCGAATTGAGACTGAAGATTGAGGATTTGAGTGCCCGGTGGTTTGTCTACGGTGAGAGCCGTTTGAAAATTTCGCTGAGAATTATCGGGTATATCAGAGCAGAATTCAGGGTAAACATTTTCATAATTGTCGTAATTTTCATAATTGTGAACCTGAGAGTAATATAAATCATTACTTTGTTGTTCAGTATCCAAATGTGACTGTTCGTCTTGTTGAGGGTAATCAGAGACATAGAAATTGTTTGACTGATCATTTGTGTAATTGGGAGTGTTATAGAAATCTGACTGGTTAAAGTGATGGGCTCTTTGTTGCTGATTTCTGAAAAAGTTTGGATTGGGTCGAAAACTGTTAGGACTTTGATTTTGTCCGCTAGTTGAGGGTCGATTTTGTTGGAATTGTTGTCTATTCTGGTCAAAGTTGGGTCTCATTTGGTTTGTGGGTTGAGAAAATTGGTTAGGTCGAAATTGTTGGAAATTATTATTGTTAAAATTCGAGTTTGGCTGTTGTTGCCTTTGTCTAGTTAAGCATTCGTTAAACGAATGCCCTGTTCGTTGGCAAAATGAGCATTGCTTTATAAAAGTTGTAGTGTTTGGTCGTTTTTGTTGATGTTGGTTACGTGTCACTAGAAACTTTTGATTTTCTAAGTGACACAGTTGTATCTCCCGTTTTATTCTAGAAACGGCAGTTATAATGTCGTCAGGGTTGCTGGCACGTATAATTTGCCCTATTTTCGGCTCAAGACCAGTTAAAAGGCTGTTCAGAGCCATAGAGTCAATAAGAGAAATTTGTGCGTCTTTTTCTTTTGTAGTTATGTTTTGTTTATTGACAGCCGCGTGCATTTTGGCTTCGTGTGTTTGAAGGCGGGCTGCCAAAGTTAATGGGGACTCATTGGGAAGTTGCCGCATTCTCTGAAGATCTTGAATTAATGCAGACAAATCGCGTGAATCACCGAAATGTGTTTCAAGGAGCGTTTTGATGTCGTCCCAAGTTGATGGGTTTCGGGAATTTACAAGTTCGGCGGCACGGCCTCTCAACTTGTTTTTTATGTGAAGGATTAATAAGGCTATTTGATTAGAAACAGCCATGTTGTGTGCTGTTGTGCAAGAGCTAATAAAAGTGTTAAGGAAAATGGGATTCCCGTCGTATTCAGGAATAATCGCAAATATCTCTGAAATTTTGTAAGGTTCTACCGTTGGGGTTGTGGCACCTTGTCTAGTCGTTGCCATTTTGTATGTAGAATACGATTATTGCACAATATTAGAAAATAGAAAAACAAAAAAAATAGCAATAGTAGAATGAAAATTCTACTATCAGATTAAAGTATATAAAATGTTACCAAAAAGGGATAATAATAATTTGTTGTGATAAATTTTTAAAACCTTGTTAGTATATTGCGAAATATTTTATCGGTATATAGTGTAGGGAATGGTAAATTAGTTAAAAAGGAAATCAAAATCAATAAATCAGTACAAAAATAAATAAATATGTTAATATAAATTGTCGTTGATGATAGAAATGTTCGATCAATAATAAAAAAAAATAAAAATAGTGATTAAGTGTAAATTAAACGTGATTCTTACAGTATAAATCTCGGCATGGACTGTTCTGTGAGGACCGCACTGGTTAGCCTGGCTTGTTCCTGGTGCTGATTTACTCGCAGTTGTGTCTCCAGCTGAAGGTCGTTGTTCCACAAAGGTTTAGAAACCACCACGACGAGTGAGAATTCTTCGTGTTCTTGCCGTGTTGGAACAATCCTACTGACTGCGCCAATTTTTATATTATTACTAACACAATTAACTTTAAAAAAAACTTTTTATTTGAATTACAAAATTAAAACTTGAAAATAACAAAATTGAATAAAATATAACTTAATGAATTTAAAACACTTAATGACGCTCGCTGTCGTCGCATGTGAATTTATAATCTTGGTTTTGCAAGCTAAGCATCAGCAGATTACACGTGCGAGGAAGCGAAGCGTTGTCCGTGGGAATTGCTATATCGTGAAATATGAGATGTAATACGATATTTATGAGAAATGATTATTATATTGTTGCTATGATGTAAATATTCTAAGTGTGGTTTATGACGGATATAACATATATATATATATATATATATATATATATATATATATATATATATATATTTATCAAGTGATATATTAAAAACAAACATCTACCTACCTTGTACATTTTCTCTACTAAAAGATTTATATAATATACTTGTGGTTCATTTGCAAACTGGTGAATTTTGCAGTTTAGTAACTGAACTGCGGTCCATTGTATATATCAAAATAAAAGAAGTGGTCCCAGAATCGAGCCATGCTTAACACCTGTGCTAATTAATACATCATTTGATTCACTTCTGTCAATAACTACTTTTTTACATCGATGTGAAACTGTAAAGTTTATTGGAAGCTAACGTTTTACAACTTAAGCTTAGTTAGAAGTAATCCATGATCTAATGTGTCGAATGCTTTAGTGTAATCCAGTAGAAGTAGTACTGAGAGTGTCGTGCCCATTCCTGAATCCCGACTAGCAATCATAGAACATATTATTTTAGTTAAATGATTTGTCATTTGTTTAAATATTAACCTCTCTCTTAAGATTTTTGACAGAACTAGCAGTTTACTTATGGGCCTTAAAGGTGCAAAATGATTTGGATCAACCGTTCTAGGAAGTGGTGTAATGACTGCATTTCTCCAGTTTATAGGGAAGTATGCCCTCAAAATACAGCAATTGTAAATATGAGTAAGGTATGGTATAATGTAAGGGCAACACCTCCCCATCATAGCTAGAGTAATGTCATCCCGATACATTAAATTTTATTTTAGCAATTGCATCTGGGACTTCACATTTATTCACCACCTGCAGTTCAATAGTTAGTTATATCTGCATTATATATATATATATATATATATATATATATATATATATATATATCTGCTATTCTTGGATTATGTTACGATCCACACTACAATCTATATTGTCTACTGGTTCTTTGGAGAACATATTGATTTCATTAATATTTCAAGTATGTCAAGAATTGAGCTAGCCATTCTGCCAGAATAAACATTAATATCTGCCTTTCATGTCCGTTTACTGTCGCCCGATTGTTGAATACCATTCAAATATTGCATTTTCATCTCTTATTAACCTAACTAATCTATGTCTCATTTGATTATATACTACCCAATCATTTGTACAGTTAGTTCTTTTAAAAATTTGTTCTGAATACTAGGGGGCTCTCGGTTTTGTATACCGAACTCTACGAAAAGGCGCATGGCGGTCAAATATGTTTATTATGTTATTAGTTAATATACTAACTTTTTGATCAATATCATCCTCGTAAAATATATTTTGTCAGCCAATTCTCCGTAAGTCAGTATTAAACTTGTATAAAACATTATATTCAAACTAGTTCACAACAAAATTGCTTATGGGGATATCCTCGGATTGATTAATTTTAACAGTGATCACAATTGTGAACGGGAATCTGGTTATATAGTTTAAAATGTAACAAAAATTCAATATCAGTTTGAAGTCATTAAATTACGCGGCTTTTTCTGTTTTTAGTTTTTGAACAATTTAGTTACTATAGATATATTAAATTATTATTATATATGAACCATAAATAAGTCCGAAAATGAATTCAAATGTGACTGTTACATGTGGTTTCCTGTGATTGGGTAGTATATTCTTCTACCTGTTGGGAACCCAAATTTTATAATAAACTAACTAACTTTATTCAACATTTTTTGGAACCACCTTGTATAACTCTAACTCTGCTTCACCCTGTAGTGCAACCCTCCTGTATATGCTTGTCACCAAATATAATATTTTTAATTACCTCACTATATTTGAAGACGCGAGATGTAAAGACCGACATCTAGGATTTTCGGGGGAAAAAAAGAATGACACCTCGAAGAGAGTACCTCACTTTAGTTCTACTCCACCCTATACGTTATATAGCAATTATTTCTGATAATTTTTGGGCCTCTTTGTAAACTATAATTTTAACCGGCTTTTATATGCAACTTTTTCTAACATGTTTTAATCAAACTGTATAACTATTTTACTTCGCCCCATGTTTCAGATATTGCATATTTGCAACAGCTCATGTACTGTCTTAAAAAAATTCCCAATCAATTTCACCAAAACTGCAACTGCTTATGGGCCACCCTATGTAACAATTTTTAAATATTAAACTACTGGACTCTACTCTTCCCTATATTTCAAATATCTTATCTGTGCTACTAATTATGAGCTACGCTATTACCTCATAATTTTTTAAGCACAGTATAAAATATAATTTCTCTCCACACTTCATTTAAACCATCCTTCATTTGCACACTATGTAATAATAACGACTTTGCCCCATAATTCAGTTACACTAAACTTTGTTTACCCACACTGTATAATTATTGTTCCACTCCACGCTAATTTCAATAACCTTGTATATGCAACTACTTATCGGCCACCCTATATAACATTTTTGTCACACCTGTTACATATTTCAACCATCCTATAATATGCTACTTGTTAACTTGTGAACTACTTGAGGTTATAAAACAATTTTTTAACTACACTTATATTTAAACCACGCAGTATAAACAACCGCTTCTAACATTTTTTTCAACCCATTTCATCACTTTAATAATCGCTCAAGAAAATTCAAATATCTATATAACTGCTTACATAACATAGTTTTTTATCCACCCTGTATAAATATAATTTTATTTTATCCTTATTTCCCGGACATTGTATATGCAACTACTTATGACGCTATCAATATAACATTTTGTTATCCACCCTGCATAAATATAATTCAACCCCACCCGTTTTCTCAACTACCTGGTATATGCAATTGTTTATAGTCCACTCAATATATCTTTTTCGAACCATCCCGTATAACTTCCCCCTTATTTTAACCACATTGTATATATGCAGCTACTTACGGCCACCTAATTTACCTTTTTTTTCAAGATTTCTTAAATATATGTAATTATATTCCGCTCTAAGTTTTACCTATCCTATATATGGAACACCCTGTAAAATTACTATATAAGAAAACTTTTGTACCATTTATTATCCACCCTGTATAATTATAATTCTACTCCACTATATATTTCAACAACCTTGTATATGCAACTACTTATTTGCCAGCCAATATAACATTATCTAGTCCACCCTATATTTCAACCATCCGGTAAATGGAGCTGCTTGTAGATCATAACATTTCTTTATACTACTTTTTAAATCCACTTGTATAGCTGTAATTATACTCCGCCACATATTTCAACCATCCTGTATATGCAATTACTTGTGGATATAAAATAATTTTTTAACCACTTTATAAACTATAATTCCACTCGATCTAATATTTCAACAACAACAACATTTCTTCTAACATTTTTTCAACCCATTTCATAACTATAATAACTCAAGAACATAATTCCTAACTGCTTACATAACACATTTTTTTCTAAAATAAAATTATTCACCCTGTATAAATATTCTACCATTATTTCAATTATATGCAACTACTCATGAACCAAACAATATATCATTTTGTTATCCACCCTATGTAAATATAATTCTACTCCGCGTGTTTATGAACCCCTGGTATATGCAACTATTTATGTCTCACTCAATATAACTTTTTTAAGCCACCCCGTATAACTAATTCCATTCCCCCCTATTTCAGCCGCCGTTATTTCAATCTTATCGTATACATGCAGCTGCTTATAGTACACTTAACATAACTTTTTTTTAGATTTCTTAAATCCATGTCACTCTACTCCGCATTAAGTTTCGTATATATAGAACACCCTGTAAAATTACGGTAGATATATCAGTTGATTTTTTCTAAATTGAAACTTGGTACATTGACATATTCCGAATTTTGAAAAAAAGCTAAGGTGATTCAAATATCTAATATTTATTACTTGCTATCGAACCAATAAATTAATTGTTTTATCCAACATGGTAGAAGCTTTTTCGCTATATCTACTAACTTAAGGAGATAAAATACCTACCAGATTTTAAGTCAAACTATAGGCTTTGCAACAAAAAAAGATTCAGCATAATCAGTTCAGTAGTTCTTACGTGATGCCCGAACAAGCAAACAAACAGACAAACTTACAATTTCATAATAGTATAGATAAATAAGAAATAAATATATACATAATTTCATGAAAAATGGGAATAGACCTGTTTTTATGTGCGCTATTTCAGAAAGTTGTGGATTTTTTTTATAACTTCGTTCCTATAAGCGGTAGAAAAAGTTCTTAATAGATGGTATTTAGAATGTTTTTTTTTCATGACTAATGACTTATGATTTCTCCAGACTCGAGAAAATGATAGATATTTTATAGTTGTTAATCATTCCCCGAGCTGGTTTGTTCCGGGGCACTGTTAGACCTACAATTAATTTGTCGGGTATAAAAAACCTAATAATGCAATTGCTGCCAAATCCCAAACCGTCTGAAATTGTTTGCACATATAAAGATGGAATACCTTTATCATATTCAAAGGTTAAATCCAAACTTTTGCAGTACTATACATAGTTTATCTCATTTCACAAATTACATTAACTAATTTGCGGTCAATTTTTATTATATGTCAGTTCTGCAAAATAGAAAAGAAATTCCTTCCCAAATCTTTAATTTCCGCTTTCGAAAAATCTTACTATACGAAAACCAAAAAAGTCGGAGATATTTAGCTTTGTCTAAGAATAGCATCATTGTTTAATAACTTTTAGACTTTTTTCAAAATTCATATTAATTCTAGATCAAGGCCCAAAAATGTTTACCAAACGGCTGAGGTGATATCGTTTATAAGATTTTTTTCGTATTACGCCGATTGCGAAAATTTTGCCCAAGTGCTATTTCCCAATTTACGCTAGTACACTAATGACAGTTTCAATAGTATTTTCACTTCTGTTTTGGATTTGAATCTTATATTTTACAAATCTTTAAATCTATTTTCATTTTAAGTTCCATATTTCTCTTAAACATAAAATCTATAAGAAAATATACGTATATTTAGTTTATTTAGTGGAAGATTTTTTCTATGAAAATCAATAACACTTTATGTTAGACCTTTTCTGGCTGGATTAGGTTCGAGATTTCGTGATAAATTTTAGTAATGTTATACAAATATAAAAAAATCAAAATTTATTCTATTCTCTTAATAGACGATAAAAATATTAGTAAAAAAATATAGCTGGACAGTTTCGAAAAATTGCCTAGATTACTGGCTGTCATTTAGAGAAAATCGTCATCACAGATGAATTAATAAATTAATGTACTTAAAAATAATATAAAATAGTTTTTATGCTGTTCATCCTCGTTTAATTCAGTGAACTCATTTAATTCAGTGAAGTGCTTCGTTACCTGCCAACTGAATAATAACCCAGGCATATGATTGCATGGTTCCCAGTGGTAATTTCCAGAAAATTCAGAGCAAAGTAAAAATACATTTCCATTTTATAATATCATTTGTAAACAGACACATATTTATACTTCATTATTCTTTGTAATTCTGGTCACACATAATTTGAATTTAGCTGGTTTCAAACATCAAGGACCCCGCACAAATCTTATGGGTTTGAGATATAAAAGATTAATTTCTTCCAGAATGCTTTAAATACAAATCATAGATATTAACCCCCCCCCCCACGTCTTATAGTAAATTCAGATTAGTTTGCATGCGCATTTAGAATCATCAGTGTCATTAATGTGAAGAGAAATATTAATCAATAATATAACAAGTTAAACGATTTTTAGAGCCATTAGTAGACTATATTACTATTGTTATTACAGTATTTTGTATTATAAAAACAAATCAGTAACTTATGATTTACACCCTATTTAAAATTATAAATATATAACAAATCTTAATAGTTATAACACTTATAAATACACTTTAAAATGGACAATTTTTAAGATATCAGGGTCATAATGAACGAAAAGAGGACAATTTTCGGACTACCCAAGAATCTTATTAATTAAAAAAGTATGAACTACTCCCTAAAAGTTTCTGGTAATTAAGACACAGGTTATGGCATGGATTCTTTGATCTTGTAACCTTCATAGTCATTTCAAGGTAAAACCGTAATTTTTTATAACAATAAGAAAGAGTCAGAAAATTCTAACGAAATAATAATTTAGGAATCAGACGATGTGAAACCCCTGATCTGGAAACTGAACGGTTAACTGCGATGCAGTCCGTTGTTGACCTAAATAAAAAGTATGAACTAGTCCCCAAAAATTCTGGGAAATTAAATCATAGATTATGCCATGGAACCTTTGATCATGTCCCTGCAAGTAACCTGTAACCTTCATGGTCATTTAAAGGTCAAACTGATTTTCAAGATAAGATTGCGTAATTTTTTATAACAATAGAAAAGAGTGAGAACATTCTTAACGGAATAATAACTTAGGAATCAGACGATGTGAAATTCGTGATTCGGAAACTAAGCGGTTAACTGTGATGCAGTCCGTTGTTGACCTAAATGCGTATTTGCGCCCTTTGTCGACATTGTCCTTCACCAACTTCAAGACCTCCGCGCTTTCATTCAAGTTGAAAGACCCAATCCTCGTAAAAGCTGAATACCTTTTCGATAGCCCTTTTCAATTATTAGTATATCATTCTCCTGAAAAAAATTTCTAATTGTTTCTGGAGCATAAGTGCATCGTCCGAAAATCGCTTTCGTGATAATAATAGAAATAATATAGGGTTGATTGTAAGCCATCTAATAACGCTTTAGAAAATACTCACGATCCTGTGGTGACGGTATGATCTAGCCTATGAGAGAAAACAATATTACGCTGAACAAAAACGTCATTCTTGAATTTCGACATCTGTCCACGTCTTCTAGCAAATTCATATTAGTTTGCATTCGCATTTACAACGATCAGTGCCGTTAATGTGAAGATTGATCAATAACTTAACACGTTAAACGATTTTTAATGCAATTTTTAGACTATATTATTATTGTTATTACAGTATTTTGTATTATAAAAATAAATCATTAACTTATGATTTACACCTTATTGCAAATTATACATTTATAGCAAATCTAAATATTTATAACACTTATAAATACATTATTTTTGTGTACTATAAAAGTATAATAGGTGGCGGTGAGAAAGGCGTATGCACAGTAGGTAAGGGTTTTGACAACACATGACTTTATACTGCTTTTATATTTATGATATGCAATAGTGCGTAGAGTATATGTTTCTGATTTATGTTTAATGACAAAAATACAGCAATAATTGTTATAAAATTGCATTTACAGTATTATATTTGGGTTCACCAATTCGCTCCACGTGTAATGGCACAAATTGATGGAAATGCGAATGTAGACAAATGTGAAATTGCTATACGACGTCGGGAAGTGTTTGATATACCACCTTTAGAGGTATCACCATTTAGAAGGATTTGGGTGAATTGTAATCAAAGTATCGTTGCAGAAATTAATGTCTTAGAGCAAAATCATATGTGTCTCAGACTTAATGTCTTAAAACAAACCAGGAATAAATCCAGGATTATTTGCAACGGAATTTATGATATAATCAAATTGTCTGGTTTCAAGAGAATGATATACTAAAGTTGACCAAGGCTATCGAGATGCTATTCAGCTTTTACGAGGATTGGGTCTTGCAACTAGAATGACAGCATGTCTTGAAGCTGGTGAGCGTCAACTGTCGACAGAGGTCACATGTCACAGATAGTTAGTTGAGGCCATAGATAAGAGATTTATATATGTATAGTTGAGGCTAGAAATGGTCACATAAATCAATCTTAAAATTCTTTTGGGGATTAATAGTGACAATCTTCCTCATCTCCTGATTTCTACAGAATTGTCGGAGCTCTAATAAACAAATTCCATTCTCCGATCAATATGAAAGTAGCAAATGCGGCAATGACTCAGCAACTGCTTGAAAGAGCTAAGGAACCTAATGTTGTTCAAGCTTTAGTTGAAATTGAAAATCTTGAGGGTAGAAATGCAGAACGATATCCCAGACTCAACGCTAATCACTAAGAACTTAAAAGATCTGACAATAGGGATATATCGAATTTATTTGCCGAGGTCATACATATAGGATAAGCAGCAAAGGGAAGGAGAAGATGAGTTTCAAGTTGAAATCTTGAGAAATGAATATCGTCTTCCATACCCAGGTTTATTGAGAGTTAGACTGTTTTCTCGATTTAGGAACCTAACACGTTATCAATTATGGATTGCGTATATGCCCAATAATGAACCCCAAATAAATGATGGAAAGAGTGATGATCTGCAACATATTCAAGGGCATTATTGTACGTGTTAATCTGGTGCTCTAATGTTCCTTGGTTTTTAGCATTTGCATGACACGAAAATATCGAGTATCCTTCTGATATTTTACTTAGAACAATTAAAGATGTTGATAACAGAACAGCACACCAGAAACCTAACAACTAACTTACAGAACCGTTAACCGTTCATTTTCCACATCACAAGTTTTAGATGTTCTGAATACCAGGTTATTCCTTCATTAAATTTTGTATTTTTCCTAAAAAATTACGCACTCCTACCTTGAAAATCAGTTTAACCTCTAAAGTTACTATCAACGTCATGACCTAAGATTCAGTGCCGTAACTTACAACTTGATTGCTCAGTTTTTTGCGAGTGGTTCATACTTTTCGAGTTAATATGAATCTTGGATAGTCCCAAAAATTGTTTATTTTTGTTCATTATGACCCTGATATCTCAAAAATTGTTCAGACTCTGTGCCTCTGGTTGTTTATATGTTTATAATTTTCAATAGGGTGTAAATCATAAGTTACTGATTTGTTTTTATAATACAAAATACTGTAAGAGCAATAATAATTAATTATTAATATAGTTTAAGGCAAAATACTGCAGGGGCAATTCGAAATGGGAGATGGCACCTCAATTGAATCTATGGTGGAGGTCATACTTATAAATACCTTGAAATAAAGCAGGCTCAACGTATTGATCACTTGACCATGAAAAAGCACCTAACAGCAGAGTTTTATAGAAGGGTAAGACGACTGTTGAAAACCAAAATAAACAGTAAAAATCTGTTTCAGGCTATTAACACCTATGCATGTTCAATGCTCAGTTACTCTTTAGGTATAGTTAATTAGTGCAAGACTAACCTTGAACAATTACAACGAAAAGTTCGAGTTTTACTAACAAAAGCTCAAAATCACCATCCAAAGAGCTCTGTCGAACGTACAACTTTGCCATGGTATGAGGGAGGAAGAGGATTGGCAGATATAAGCAAACTACTAGATCAACAAATTTCTAACTTGCGTAGTCATTTCCAGAAATTCCCAGAATTATTTCATCTACACAGAATCATATGCCAGGTTGATGACTCAACACAACCTGCTTAAATGGAAAGAAAATACCCTTCATGGAAGATATATAAATGACTCGAGCCAAGATTATATTGGCAATCCAAGATCAAGTTATTCCAACTAAGAACTATCTAAAGTACATCGTTAAAGATCTTTCTATCAACAACGACAGATATGCATATATGTTTTACCAAACATCTGAAAGTATCCAGCACATCACAGGAGGTTGTCAAGCTTTCGCTGCAACTGAATACAAAGAACGACACGATGCTGTGGCAAAAATACTGCACCAAGAACTAGCACTGAAACTTGAACTATCACAGTCGGTGAAATTACCATACCATAAATACAATCCAGAATCTGATGTAGAAAATAACAACTACAAGGGACCGCACGATACTGACTGATCGGACTGTTGCTCACAATAGACCGGATATAGTTTTGGTAGATAAAGTCGCCTGGAAAACAACTTTAATTGACATAGCAATTCCTAACAACAATAATATAAATTTCAAGCAGGCTTGAAAACCAATTGCTATGTCAACGACAGGACTAGTCCTAAAACATCTATTAAACAATTCAAAATACCTCGGTCTGGACGAACAGCTTTACCAACAAATACAAAAAGCCGTCCTGTTAGGAACAGCCCGGACGGTCAGGAAATTTATGGGAAACTGCCGCCACGACTCCAACCACGGGCCTGAAAACCTGGCAAGGGCTCCCACAGAGCTAAACCCTTTTGATATCTAGGATATCTGGGGTTTAGTGAATTCTCCCCTAAAGGCACGCCATGCGTGCCTTAGAGGGAGCGTGCTGCCATACATTGTATGGTCAAGTCGGGAAATAGTCTAAAAATGGCATTAAAAATCGTTTAACTTGTTATGTTATTGATTAATAATTATCTTCACATTAATGGCACTGATAGTTCTAAATGCGAATACAAACTAATCTGAATTTGCTATAAGACGTAGGGAGGGGGTTAATATGTATGATTTGTATTTAAAGCATTCTGGAAGAAATTAATCTTTTATATCTCAGATATCGTAACTCAAGGCTGACGTTTCCTTCAGCAAAATATTTTTGTTTCTCATAGGCTAGATCATACCGGCATCACAGGATCGTGAGTATTTTATAAAAGCGTTATTATATGACTTACAATAAGTCAATCGACCCTATATTATTTCTGCAAAGTCTTAGAACAATAAAATTTAGGCGGGATTTCCGCCCACTCATGTTACGAATTTCCAACCAAATAAAACTAAATTTTGGTTTAAACGCTTATTGCAAGTGATATTTGGCAGCTAAAATTTAAATTTGGGATTGACACAATTTTTCCTAAACAGTAATTCCTCACCACCATACAAAGCTACACTTAAACTCAAACCAGCACCATTCATGTTATATTTTATTGCTTCAGGGTTGATAATCAGTTAAAATCTAATTTTTCTGGTTATGTTTCCACATTTTTATGATTTTTTCAGACGCAGCTTCGCAACTTGTTGGATTAAAACTTTTTTATTTTCTTGAATGTGAATATTCAAGGTCATGGAAAAACCTTTCTCTTTCGTTTAGTAGACCTAAAAAAATACGCAAAATTGACAGAGAGATTTAAGTTTTACAAGGTTATTTGTGGAATCAAGAAACGCCGTAAAACAGTGAAAAAATCTGGTGTTTAACATTGCAAGTAGTAAAGGTATTTTGTTCATTGATGACTTCGGAATTGGCAGCAATTGAAATTTTCAGTTCGTGATACACCGATTCAGACTAGCTCTGGGATAAATAACTTCTATAAAAAATCTGTAATATTTCAAAGTCTGGATATAATTATAGTATCTTCCGTATTAAACATAAACTTTAAATTTTCTGGAAGTTTCCAGAAATCGCAAGCTATCCTTCTAATAAAACGTTTGATTCTACACAACATTCCTTCAGAAACTTTTTCTCTGCAGCCAATAGCAAAAAAATAGAGCAAAAACAGGAAAAAATATCGATTTTAGAACCTTCATTTTTTATAAATAATTTTCCACAACTCTCTGGCATTGCGCATTTAGATATTATCTAAAATCCATGTGTGCAAAAAAACATCTATTCGCCATTTTGCAAAAATTTATCGATTAAATTGATTTAATCGTTCGAAGTAATAGTATTTTTGTTTATCTTGATGTATATAGAAATTGAATTTGTGCAATCATTACAATAACGTTTGATTTTTTTTTAATTATAGTTATAACGGCCATGGAAGTGGCAGCCATCACTTCTCAGTTTCAAAATTACAGCGAAAACATGTTAAAGCTGTAGTACTTCTTTTCGGCTGTGGAAGTAACAAGATTAGTCGAAGTGATCCGCAAATAGAAATGTTTGGATTCTATCATATGTACCTGATTGCACGTTGGTAAGTTTTACACTATGGAGCTGACCATTTTTTCTAATTATAATTTAGCTAAAAAAGTTACTAAATACGAGATTTTGCAGCCCTTGTGTTGTTGGAATGCTTTGGGAAGTCACTGACACCGATACTGATGTATTAACAGCTGATTTCATAAGTTATTGGATTCCTTCTGAAGCTCCAATACATTGGAAATACATTGACAAAACAGAATGGAAAAAAGCTGAAGAAGATAGTACGTAAATATAAAATACTCTAATTTTTTAAAACTCAGTAAATGATTGCATTTGCCGCATAATATCGGATTTGGAATCTACCCAGTTTCGTTTTATTTATATAGAAATCTGTTTCCAAACAGTTATATTTTGTATTTCTTTATTTTGTTTTTTATTTATTTAATTATTTTTTGTTTAACTCCAAGTTGATCAACCGTTAAGAAATGCATTCTCAACGATTTGAACAGTTAATGCAAATAGTGCAATCATACATAAAAGAGATAAACGACGACATAAAGAATAGGGTGATTCATTTCCGCAATTTTATTTTCTCCGGTGCTAAAGCAAAATTTTAATCTACCCATAGAAACAAAAATTCTCACCAAGATTGAGCTCTTAATTTTAATTTTAAGTACTTGCAATTTAAATATGAAGTTTTCTCTTTTAAAATGCACGTAAAAAAAGTTTTTTTTTTTCAAATTCCTAATGCTCAGACACCTTTTAACATTTTGTGAATAGGTTTTATGGACCTTACGGGAAATTCCACGCTCTTAAAAATTAAAATTGTATATTTTTTTTTCGTAACTTGCACTGGGTCGTCAGTAGGAGCGATCAAAGTGCAGTTTTTGGAATAAATTGTTATTTTTCAATTTTTTTTTTTTTGGTGAATCGCAAAAATTAGGGAGAAAAAAGAATCGACTCTGAAAAAATTGTTTTTTTACCAATATTTAATGAATTTACAGCCATTTTTAGGCCTTCAAACGTAAGAAATTGATAAATACTAACTAATGTTGCTCTTCCATTCAACTTTTTTCTTGATTACTAACATGTTTCTCTACAATAATAACTTTTTCTAAAGTTATTATCGTCTTTGACCTCTTTTAAATAAAAAAAACAATACATTTACTAATAAAATAACAAATCTTTATTCGAAACATACAGATGGTTACGTTATTATGTAATATATTCCAAATGTAATAATTATCTCAACAATCATAAAAAAAACAAGTTAATAAATTTTAAATAATTACGACTCTTATGAAAAGCACTTAACGATTTTAAAGCTGAATAAAGCTTTTGTTGTTATTTTATTACTAAATGTATTGTTTATTTATTTAAAAGAGGTCAAAGACGATAATTAACTTTAGAAAAAGTTATTATTGTAGAGAAACATGTTAGTAATCAAGAAAAAAGTTGAATGGAAGAGCAACATTAGTTAGTATTTATCAATTTCTTACGTTTGAAGGCCTAAAAATGGCTGTAAATTCATTAAATATTGGTAAAAAAACAATTTTTTCATAGTCAGTTCTCTTTTTCTCCCTAATTTTTGCGATTCACTCAAAAAAAATTGAAAAATAACAATTTATTCCAAAAACTGCACTTTGATCGCTCCTACTGACGACCCAGTGCAAGTTACAAAAAAATATACTAAAGCAATTTTAAAGAGCGTGGAATTTCCCGTAAGGTCCATAAAACCGATTCACAAAATGTTAAAAGGTGTCTGAGCATTAGGAATTTGAAAAAAAAAACTTTTTTTACGTGCATTTTAAAAGAGAAAACTTCATATTTAAATTGCAAGTACTTAAAATTAAAATTAAGAACTCAATCTTGGTGAGAATTTTTGTTTCTATGGGTAGATTAAAATTTTGCTTGAGCACCGAGAAAGAAAATTTTTTTTTGCGGAAATGAATCACCTTATTAAAGAACCTAAAAAGCAATGTGGAGAATTCCATCTAGAGCCAGGTGAAGTTTGACATCAGTTCAATTCAAAACACAGTTCAAGATAAAATCAGTGCTATCCAAAACAAGGTGAAAACCGAAATTAAACAATTGCAGCCCGATTTGCAGAGAGGGAAATACCAACACACCGTAAGTACTAAAGGTTTCTTTAATATATCACCCACATTTGACGGTACTTCATCTTTGAAGCCGTGGCTACAGCTAATGGAACCAAGAAAAGTCTACCTCTCTGGTAATTTCTTTAAGAGGTCCGGCATTACAGCTCCTCCAAAACCTTCCAGTTGCTGAACAAAATAATTTCGACAAGATAATCGCCATCTTAAACAAAAGATACGACAATCAATCCTTGAGCCAGGTATACCAAGTCCAACTCAGTGGGAAAACGCAAAAATCCGGTGAAAGCCTCCAAGAATTCGAAGCAGAGATTAGACGGTTACTTCACTTGTTCTACCCAGACCTGCCAGAGGAAACGAAAGACCAATTGGCCACACAGAGTTTCATAAACGGCATCAGAGATGTGGAAGTACAAAGAAATCTAAGATTAAGTGGCGTCAAGAAAAGTAATGAAGTGTTATTTCGGGCTTTGGAAGTAGAGGCAGTGATGAACATGTCCAATTCGAGGGTACGTGCAACTGCACACTCTGCACAACTCTGACTCTTCCTGGTTGAAGGAAACTTTCTTCAACCAGGAAGAGTCAGAGTCACCATTTCAAGCGCTGCTGGCTGGTATGAAAAAACTACTAGAACAGGTACAGGACACTTTCAACCAGGGATAACCAACAAAACAACCACAAGTCCAGGAACCGTCAGCCAGTCAGGATAAGGGGCAAATGCTGATTAACCCTCCACCAGCCCCCAAAACTTTATCCATCCGGGGTTTTGCCGAGATAGCAGCTGTCTAGTAATCAGGGGCACCAGCAATGGCCGAGCAATTACCATCACCGTCGACACCGGCGCCGCTGTTCCATTGCCAAATCGAGCGTTTTAAGGTCAGCGGAAATCAGGCCAGTTAACAATGTCAATACAAGGTAAGGCAGATGTAGTATTACAGATATGGATAGAATTCGGCATAGGATCTTAGTAGCGGAGATTGAGGACGATTTTATGCTGGGCATGGACCTAATCAGCCAGCATGGATTTCGACCCGAGATACGATATGCTCCCTACATGATCGCTGGGTGGATTGAGTAGCTTAGCGATTGTGTTGCCGGTCCCAAGCCCGGAAAAAGGAGGAGGGTTGGTGGAACGGGTTAGCAGCCCATCCACCGGAAAACCAAATATAGCTCATAGACCCACAAACCTGCCTCGGAATAGGACTGATTTAAAGACGACGACCCATGCGAGAAAAAGGCTATCGAATTGGAGGAGGAGAGACGTTCTGCGATTTGCTACCTGGAATATAAAAACTTTTAACAACAAGGAGCAAGAAGTTATGATAGAACTAAAAGATCATCGCATTGATATCTGCGCCCTTCAAGAAACCAAAAAAAAGGGAAACGGACAACGAATATACGACGACTACATGGTAATATACAGTGGAGTCAGCAAGGACGAACGTGCGAAAGAAGGAGTGGCACTGGCAATACACAAGAAATTTACAAACAGCATAGAAGAATGTCAATATATATCGTCACGCATATTAACCGTTAAACTGCGAACAGAATCTCAACAATTAAATATAAAATCGATATATGCACCTGAAGATAATAAACCGAAACAAGAGCGAGAAAGTTTCTATGAACAACTTCAAAATATTACAGAATCACTACCCCAGAATGAATCGATAATAATCCTTGGAGACTTTAATGCACGCATCGGTAACGAAGTGATACCTGGCGTAAAACAACGCTTTAACGAGAGTATATTGAACGACAACGGGGAATTGCTGACGAACCTATGTTCGTTATGTGATCTAAGAATCAATAACACCTTCTTTGATCTTAAACCACAGTACAAAACCACCTTCCATAACTCCCGGGGACAGCAATCAACAATAGATTACATTATAACCAATAGATATATACACCCTGCACAGATACAAGAAGTAAGGACATTAAACTCCGCGAATGTAGGAAGTGATCACAGTCTGCTTCTTGGAAAAATCAAAATGAAACTTAACCTAAGAAGGAATAGAGAACCAAGAGCACACACAGGGAAAATAAACACCGAATCTATGTGGGATACAACCATAAAAGAACTATACCAAAACCGTTTAAAAGAAAAAATCGATAAAAACCCGATAGAAGAAAATGACGATATTAACAACAGTTGGAAGAGACTAAAAGAAAATATAATAGAAGCAGCAAGTGAATCGCTTGGAACTCGGACTATAAGACCGCAAAAACAAAGAACAAACAAAACACCGTGGTTCTCCAACAAGGTCAAAGAACAGTGTAAAAAGAAAAAGAAAGCCTACTTGAACTACATGTCGTCACAAACGGCAGAAGCATATGAAGAATACAAGAGAATCCGTAATGATACAAAAACACTCGTGAGACAAACGAAAGACAACCACTGGGAAACCTTCTCCAAAAGAATGGAAAGTGACTTCTATGGGCTACAAAAACAAATCTGGCGACTAATAAGAAATCAGAGAACAGAAGAAAACGAACTCATCAGTACCAGACACATAGAGATAGATACCTGGGTAAAATACTTAGAAGAACTGTACAAGAAAGAAGAGACAGAAACCGAGCCAAATACACCAGAGATAGTAATAAGTGATGAGACTGACATAAAAAGGGAAGACATAGAAACAGCACACCAAAAACTGAAAAACAGAAAGAGCCCAGGTCCGGATAACATCGCCAACGAGTTACTTAAATATGGAGGAGAGAAGCTAAACCAACAACTAACAACCTTAGTCAAAAAAATATTTGCCCAGCACAGAATACCAGATGAGTGGAGGAATAGCATTACGATCCCACTATTTAAGAAAGGAGATAAAAAAATGCCCAAGAACTATAGAGGAATAACTCTACTATGCACAACGTTGAAATTAACCACAAAGATAATAACAAATAAAATAAATGAATGTGTATCATTAGCAGATGAACAACAAGGTTTTAGGTCGGGAAGATCCTGTACGGATGCAATCTTTGTCATAAGACAAATAACGGAAAAATCGATCGAATATAATCGACCAGCCTTCATGTGTTTCATTGACCTGCAGAAGGCCTTCGATCGAATACAATTAAAAGATATAATACACCTTCTCTACGATAGACAGATACCGTACAATGTCATTAAAACAATCGAAAATATATACTCAAAAAATACGATCCAAGCAAAAATAGATGGTGACCTAACTGAACAGATACCTGCAAATAATGGGATTAGACAAGGGGACTCTCTCAGCCCGCTACTATTTAACATCGTGATGGACGAAATCATAAAACAAGTACGTAAACTAAGAGGATACAAAATGGGAAATAAAGAGATCAAAATCCTGTGCTATGCAGACGATGCGGTACTGGTTGCGGAGAACGAGGACGATCTGCAGAGGCTACTGTACCAATTTAACAAAACAGCAAAAAAGTTCAATATGATAATAGCAGCGGGAAAGACAAAAGCAATGGTTACTTCCAAGACACCGATCAGATGCAAGCTTGTGGTGGATAACAACATAATACACCAGGAAATGAAATTTAAATATCTGGGAATCGAAATATCTGGACACCGGGAAGTGGAGACGGAAGTAAGAAACCAAGCTACAAGAGCCACAAGAGCAGCAGCATACCTAAATGACACAATCTGGCGAAATAAATACATTCGAACTGAAGCCAAAGCCCGCATATACAAGGCCGCAATCAGGCCTATACTATCCTATGCAGCAGAGACACGACCTGAGACCTCTAAAACAAAACGGATAATGGAGACCACAGAAATGAAAATAGTTCGAAGAATAGCGGGAAAATCACTAATGGATAGAGAAAGAAGTGAAAACATAAGACAAGCATGCGGGATAGATAACATCAATGACTGGGTATTGGACAGAAAGATAAAATGGAATGAGCACATTGACCGCATGACGGAAGAACGAATTGTGAAAATATCAAGGGACAAATCACCAGCAGGACGAAGAAGCCTTGGAAGACCTAGGAAAAGGTGGAGTGACAACCTCCCAGGTGACTGAGCAGAGGCAAGGATGTGAAGAGAAACAGGCAAAGATGCCTATACACAGCATGAAGAAGAAGAAGATACGATATGCTCCGATTTCTAAATGAGGAATTTGTATTGTCACGGCCCGTCAACAGCTCAGCGGCATCCATAAAAATTGTAGCACAATCTTCAACCAGAATTCCTGGTCGAACGGAACAGATTATTCATGGGCAGCTAGAAAGCAATCCTGGGAGCTGCGTTGGAACGGTGGAGCCATTTGACACACTTTACACAAGAGGAACAGAAGAAAGCCAAGCAATTTATCGCAAATCATTGGCAAGTTTTTAACAGTCAACATAGAACTACCGGTCGTACAAACATCATCCAGCACCGAATAGATACCGGAAAGGCTCAACCCATCAGAATGGTAGTCGCCTAGGTGGTAGGCGACTACCATTGAGGCAGCAACAGGCAGTCGAGGAAAACATTGAGTCCATGATACAAAGTGAAGTTAGTGAGCCATCCATCAGCCCATGGTCTGCCCCCGTTGTGTTAGTTTAAAAAAAGTATTGAACCACCTGATTGTGCGTGGATTACAGAAAGCTGAATGACTTTACGAAGAAAGACAGCTATCCCATACCCACAATTGATGACACTCTGACCACACTAGCAGGCTTCCGTTGGTTCTCCACACTAGACCTAAAGAGTGGATATTGGCAGATTGGTCTACACAAAAACGACAGAGAGAAGACCGTTCCCCACCAGTAAAGGGCTGTTTCAGTTCACGGTCATGCCCTTTGGATTATGTAATGCTCCTGCTACAATTGTGAGGCTAATGGAGTATGTATTGAACGGATTGACATGGAGAACGTGCTTAGTATATCTCGACGATATTTTCCAGAATTAAGAATGCCAACCTGAGACTCAACCCGAAGAAGTGTTCCATGTTCCAAAAAGAAGTAGAGCTTTTGGACTACGTCGTTTCGGGCTCAGGATTACAGCAATGAATAAAACCTTAGATAAAATTCGCCAGCACTACTACTGGGTAAATTACTTCGAAGACGTCAGAGCTTGGCGCCGGAAATGTGACACCTCTGCAGCAAGTAAGGGCCCGAAGACCCGGATCAAGGGCAGAATGCAGCAGTACAATGCGGCCGTTCGATTTGAGAGAATTGCCATCGATGTAGCCGGTCCGTTTCCCGAGTCTGAGAAGGGGAAAAATACATTCTGGTCGCAATGGATTACTTCAGCAAATATCCAGACGCATATGCAATCAAGAGGCAACCACGGTAGCGACGGAACAGCTAAACATCAGGTTTGGCGTCCCGGAAATACATTTAGAACCGGGGCCTAACTTCGAATCGAATGTATTCCAGTAGGTCTGTACGATGTTGGGAATCAGAAAACGAAAACAACACCATTGCATCCACAGTCTGACGTAATGGTGGAAAGATTCAACATGACCTTGGAACAACACCTATCCAAGATCTTCAGCAATAACCAGCGTGATTGGGATGAGCATATTCCCCTAGTCTTGTTGGCCTATCTCTCAGCTGTACATAACAGTACAGATCTGACTCCAGCCAGGGTACTATTCGGAAAAGAGCAGTATAGTCGCGTTATTATTTTTTATGTAAATTGTATTCAGAATCAGCTGTTGTAAATATTGAGAGATAAATAAGGTTCTAGAAAGTCAAATAAATATCAGTTTTAAAATTTGAACCCAGGAAGTTTATTGCAATATAACAACTCAACCGTAAATAACCAATCAGCAAGCGGGGCCACTGAGCGCTAAGAACCAATCACACGCAGGCGTTCACGGTACCAACCGATAAGCGCCAAACCGCGACTATATAACAGGGAGCGCGCTACTAAAAATCTTAGTAAGCAGAAGGCTATGATTATTATGCGAACCGACCTGTGTCATGTAATACCTCTTTTTAAAGGTCTCTTTTTGCCAATCTTTTGACACATCATTTTTTCAAATCAGATTATTTTTACAGCGTAATGACCTAGAACCGTAAAAAAATTAAATTGTAATTGAAAAAAAGCATGAGTATAAATACCGAGATAAAAAAATGAGAAAAATCCTTAAATGTTTTTGCGAAAGATATTTGTGACTAAATGCAAACAAATTATTATTAGTAGTGGTTTCGTTGTATACTGACCATCAAATTTCGACAGTGGACAAGAAAGAATTGAAAAAATATTTATTTCTCAGGAAGAACAACGCTGTGCACGCAGAACTGTTTTTCATCAGAGTTATCCCGATCAAAATATTGGGCATCAGTATATGTTGGATTTAGTTCCTAAATTTTGACAAATTGAGGTGTATGCAGCTGCACAGGTTGAGATTTTATGTCATTTTGCCAGGGATCCTCAAACTATGAATACCAAAAGTCGCCAGGTTAACAGATATTTCCGTCGGCTCTGTGCATAAAACGTTACGCCTAAATAAATTATTTCCCTACAAAATGCAGCATTTACAACAGCTTGCTGAGGATGATTATGACAGAAGATTACAATTCTGCGAATTAATGATTCCAAGGGCAGACCCTAATTTTATTTAAAATGTTTTTTTTTTCTGACGAAGCACATAATTTTAGATACTGGGACAATACCAATCCACAAGTTGTTCGGGAAGAGCACCACCAACATCCTCAGAAAATCAAAGTAGGGACCGGAATTCTCTAAAATAAAATTATTGGTACTTTATTCGTGGAAGAAAATTGAACTGGCGAATTGTATTTGGACTTATTAGAAAATCTTTAGAAAACCAGCACCTCTACATTATGCCTTTCCTGTACGAAATTGGCTTAATGAGACATTTCCAGATAAATGAATTGCAAGAAGGGGCGCTATAGAATGGTCAGCAAGATCAACCGACCTAACGACCCTTGAGTTTATCCTTATGGGTACATCTAAAAACTGTGGGGTATGAAACTCAACCTCGCGATATTCCTGAACTTAGACGTAGAAACTGCAGGGTAACCGATACCTGTAAAGTGTGCCCCCCGTAAATATAAATTAACGTGTTTTTTGTCTTTTTTATTTTGGGTTGGTAATTTTGAAATGAAATCCCCCTGTATATATTATTTGCTTATAGAAAGAAAAGAGATTGTTATATCCAATTATTTGTAGCTGTACAATGTTTTAAACATCTCTTTATTAATATTATTACTTTTTAATCCAATTATTGGCATGTTATACATTGTTTTAGTTCAACAAAAATAGTATTTTCAAAGTGGAGATTAATTCATTTAAACATGTAAATACTCACTAACTTAAATATAACTTAACATCAATATAAATATGCACATTAAGCAAAGAATAATTTATAGAAATAAAATAATTTGATAAAACTGACTTAAAATGTATAAGTAAGAATATTTAATTGAAAATTGTGAGATACTATTTAAATTATATCATTCACAACACAAGGTTCTCAATAAATTATTCTGCAATTGTAATTCTGTTATAGTGCCATTTCTGGGAATTCTCTCAAAACACCGAGATTACAGTATTATTTTCACCCGATTAAATTTATCAAATTGAAAATTGTTGATATATTCCAAATAAAATTCAATCATGTCAGGACTACACCTATCTAGGAGTGAAAATAACAAAGGAAGGGTCAAGAAAAAGAGACATAACCCATCTGATTAAACAGGGAAAACAAGCAATAAATACATCTTACTGGAGTTACCAACCCAACGTCAAATATAAACGAAGTTATCAGTCAATACTTGTTTTCTCAATACATGTATTCAATTAATCTTCTAACTTACCAATTTTGGAGCTTTTGCTTAGAAATTGAAATTAAGTCCTTTGATAGGACTGGATCTCTAGCCAATCTGCCTCATTTCTTCTGAATAAAAATCAAAGCGTTCATCGAAATCGTTTAAAAACTAAAGATAAATTTCCTTTACCCCAGCATGCTTTATTTGCAAGGCTAAACTACAAATGAGCTCAGCTCTAATTTGTATTTTTCTTTCCCTAATCCCGAGGAGGCGCTTTATAAGGTTGTCTCGAAATCTAGAATATTTCTTCCTTTATCATCACACAATGCTGAGATTTTTAATTGACAGTAGCAACTGCTCTTATAAATTTTCAAAAGTCAAATATAAAACCTATTGAAGCTAATTTTTATTTCAGTTGTATTCGTACAAAATGTAAAGACATCAGAAAAGGAAAACATTTGGGAACCTGAATTATCCCGAGCGCTGTGTAGAGCGAAAAAAGGGTCATCTTTTCTAAGTACCAAAGCGGCTTGCATAGTACGTGGTCTACCTGTTAAAATTCAAAAAACTACATAATATCTGTTTAAATATTCTATTTAATTAAATTTTTAAACGTATTTGTATATGTAATAGGTAAGATTATTTATAATAAATATTAATGTCACAAATGCATTATTTTATTATATTTATAAGCAAAAAATTTCATAATGATAGAACATATCAGTACCATATCAGTAAATAACATTACTTATTCATTGGGGACATGTCTCTTTACACAAACTGTGAAGAAAAACTAATAATATTGGCCTGTGATCGTGATACAGATAGCTCCTTTGTAGATTTCATTAATAAAAGAAAGAAACAATATAATTTACAACATTTACAAGTAAACAATACAAGTAAGCTCACCTTTTTAAATGTCAGATGCAAATAATTAAATTTCAGTTTAAATTAGTCTCTAAATATAAACTATAGTAATAACCATAAGAACTTTATTTGATATATTCGATAGTGTCGTCATCAAATGACATCGTTTGTAAGGAAATAAATTTTAGAGAAATAGAAAATTATAAACAAAAACTTAAAAAACATAGTAATACATACCCTATTCACATATCATTAGTTTAAGTATGTTTGAAAGCCAAACTTAAATGTTAGAAAAACTTTAAAAACTATATCAAACGAATATATAGTTTAATACCTCCCTTCTGTTAAAATTTATACATGAGCTCTTATGGGATAACGATATCTATATTGGATAAACCTCTGATAAAAAAACGGTCAGGTAGCGTCTAGTTTATTGTTTATTAGTTAATTAAAATAAACAAAATTTTATCAGATCTCAATGAGTTTTCAAATAGGAGACTGAAATATGACAAAAATGCATACTTTGAGGGCTTATCATTCCATACAATATAATCTGGCCAATCGTGCTGAATTTGAATGTTACTTCTGTCTACAACGTTGATTCAATTTCCGAAAGCAAGAATGAATAATGAATACCGATTTGTTATGTAATAATAATTTTATTAGAAGATATTTAATACTTCAGTAATGAGTATTAAATCACTTAATAATTTTTGTTTAATAATACATTTAATGATTTTAATCACCCATAGTTATAAATAATATATAACTACGAGTATTATTCATATTAATTTGAGACTGAATATACTTCCCTTTTCTCGTTATCTCACTGTCTCTATTGTTCTTTATTTGTGTCACTCTTAGTAATGGATATAAATATCAGGTGAATTAAAATAATTATCACTATTTTGTTACGAGTCAAGTATTAATCCAAATTTAATTCTTAAATTAAATATATCTGCAAAGAAATATAAGTTTATATATTGAGTAAGTGTTTGTAAATAGTTTTGTTCATCACAAACACAACATTTATACAAAACAATAAATTATATAGCTATATATATTCAACGGTAGGAACAAGTTCTTATTCCATGTAATATTAAAATGAGTTTTACTCATTTTATGTCAATTGAAAATTGTACATAATATTAATTAATAATGACATAATATAATTGTTCTCGGTTTCGAACCCGAGATTTTTGGATTTGTGGGCGTGCGCGTTAGACACTAGACCACTTGTATTTGGTTTGACAAAAAAGCTCTGGATGTATATAATCGATCAGGCCCTCTATTGAGTACTTTGTTTATTACGATAACAAAATGATGTAAATAAAGGACATATTTTGCTTAATGTGTATCCTTCTATGAGTCTATATTTGTTGAGAATATGAAAGTTTAATGCCAAGTTGCCTTTTTGTGTGGTACTATTTTTAATTTCTGACGTATAAGACTTATCACAAAGAGAGAATTGGAGTGTTTATTAGAACTAAATGCAAATTTTGTGCAGGTATCCTATATTACTTGGAGGTTATATTGGTTTATTTCCTATTTATTATTGATTTTCTATTAAATTATTATTCAAAAGTCTTAATGTAAAATGTTTACTTGATAATATGAAGCTAGTTAATACATAAATTTAATGTCTACTTTTATGGTGTTCTTTCTGATGTCTGATGTATGTCAAGTCTCTAATTTAATGTATTGCAAAGAGAGAATTGGAGTTTTTATTGGTACGAACAGCAAAATTTTGTGCAGGTATTGTATATTAGTTTATTTTCTATATATTATTGATTTTCTATGAAAGAAGAGACTCTTGATATATTACCTGGTCCCTGTTTCTTACACAGAGAACTGAATTGGAGGGTCATTTCAAGATCGAGCCAGTGTGTAGTGCCGGTCGGTCGGGTGGAAACAAATGAAATTTAAAGTTATGCATTTCATTCCCTTGCTTATCTATTTTCATATGTGTAACTATGAGCCTCCGTTAAGAAGCTTTCGCTTCAAAAATCATGCCGAAAATGACACTTTTAATCGCATGTGCCTTTTCCTCAATTCCGTCTTTAAAAACTCTATCAGCATTTTTTATATTCGTGCACTAACAAATTAAAAAAGATTCTCCTGAAATTCAACAATAATGATGAATTGATCTTTCCCCACATGTTATATTTATTTCAAAGTCATTGTAACCTTTACCTTGGCTTTTGTTAGTTTTTTACCATTTTCCAGTAATACATATATTTTGTACTCTTCGAGGTGTCATTCTTTTGTACGCAATATATATTGTTTCTGGTTGGGAACCTTCATCCGTTGCGCTTCCCACATCTAGGATGTCGGTCTTACATGTCGCGTCTACAAATACATATTTTGACAATTTCAATTTACCTTTATGTCTGCGTAATTTTTGCAATTCAAACACTCTTTAGGCATTAATAGCAACTGTTTCGCGCCAAATGGAATGCGTAAGAAAAACGGTGAAATTGCCAGATTGCACTCTCATGTTTTAGCTTAGATCATGTACCTTCTAGATATAGCCTGTCATGCACAAAATCGCAACGCTAGAAAGAGAGGGCAATAGAGACAGTAACAGGCTATTTCACTTGGTGGGTGGAAGCAGCTAATGAACAACATGCTGAACGTATTTCATTGGAAGCAACCAAGTGAAATAGCCTCTCTATTGCTCTCTCTCTTACCACGACATTTGTGCACTACTGGCTATCTCCAGAAGGTACAAGCTCTAAGTGTTTTAGAACACGCATTCGTTTAGGAACCATTTCATTTTTATGAATGGGTGTTGGTATTATTTTAGATATCTAGGTTGGTGCTGATTTTCTCCTTCTTCTTCTAATTAGCGTGATATTGTTTGTCGTCTTCTTCACGAGGGCGCTTTTGAACATTCTTAAGTGAGGATCGTTAAACTTAAGTTAAGGTTAATGGCGGCACTTCACTTGGTGTTAGCCTATTTTTGTTTTGTATCGCTATATTCGTCCAAATATTTGATGTATTCGCAAATATTCCAAACGTGCCATCCACACATATCGCAAAACACTCAAACATGCCAAATATGTTTGAATACCAGTAAATATGACATATGACTCACCGTATTTGACTCCTTTGAAGTGCATTGAAAACCGACAACTGGACGGTAAACCGTATTTGCTCTTAGCGGTATTCGACTTATTTGTTCAAATAAGGCAAACATAGCGGATAACCTCTCCACACATGACCGTTTTTGGACAAATATAGCAAATAGGCGAATACGCTACACCAAGTGAAGTGCCGCCATAAAAAGTGGCTTAAAATAAATGTTTAGTGTTAACATGTTCTGTGTACTGATTCTCTTGAAAATCCTAGAAGTCGGTTTTACATCTCGCGTCTTCAAATAATTAGTTATTTTAAAGTAAAACGAACTTCAGAGAAAATCGTTTTATTGTTGCGTTGAAAAATGCACTTTACGTTTAAGTACACCACTTCTGCTTAGCTGTGAAGGTAAAAAATGATGTTATCCAAACAAAATGATCTTAAATTTGAATTCCACTACACGGTCGAACGAGGAGCTTCTACATTACATTAGCCATTTCCGGTTTTCGAGGTCATGTAGAGAGCTTAAATGGCATTAATATTTTGACCATAAAATAGAGATCTGGTAAAAAAGGGCACAATCCATTAAAAAAATTGACTTTCAGTCAGAATCACCCACTTTCGGTAAGAAACTTGAAGTGGATCGATATTTGCGCATTCGACAGTGTGCAAAATTACTGAAACCCTAAGACCCTTCGCTCAATGGTAGAGAACCGAGTTTCGGCTTTACAATAAGTCCTAGAATTAGAATAGAGATAATACTGTAATGTTTTTATTTCAGTTCAGTCTTGGATTTATTTAAAACACAGTCCAACTCACTCTAATTTATTTCCACTACTTTTACACAAATTTATATTCACAGAAACTACTATTTACATTTTATCTAAACTATCCAATACGACCGACGAAAACTGAATGCCCCCTATCGCCAGCTGTTCATTTTATATATTAATCTCGGAATTGTCTGGTACGTCCACCAACCATCGGGAAATTCCATCATGTTCTGGAAGCTTTAAGGGAATTCCCAGTAACGGCAGGGGTCCGCCGGTTGAGAGACAAACATTTCGGGTTCCCAGAATTTATCGGAATAATGACCCTTCCATGAACTGGTTGATGGCCGATTGGACCAGCTGTCAGATGAATTCTCGTAACATTGCCCCCTCCTTAAGATCATTTCGTCCCGGAATGTCCTAGAATCCTTCCTGGTGTGACGATATTTGCAGGACTCTCATTTCGACAACGGGAAGTTTGGTGGAAATAGCAGTCAACGGTCTTCGAACCTGGGCTGCGAATATTGAGACAGCATACCAGGATGTTGATGCCACTGAATCGAAAGATTGTTTCCATCATACTTCTCACCACCCTCCAATTCAGTCCATCCAACCCGCAGGCTATCTTTGGGACCGCCAATTTCGTCAGATTCTTCTCCATCATCACATTCCTCAATTCTACCAGAGTCTTCCAAAGATCTCTATATGTTGGCTTGTCCTGCGAGAATGTTTTCGTTAGCAAATAAAAGATGTCTCTGGTACCCACTGGTTGTTTGTCTTCGAGATTAAGGACTTTCCCTACCACTGGATCTTGCTCCCGTAACTTCTGGAACTGGCCGTACTTTTTGGCAAACACCTCGGCTATTCCTCTGGACATCCGGAGATCTCGAGCCACACAATGAGCCAGGGCATATTCTATGGGCACCTCAAACAGGTCTCGGGGTTCCTCTGTGGTCACGTCGTGCTGCACTTTCTGCCCATTAGAGTACAGTGCCATAAACTGTTCGAAGGTCATCTCATCATCAGGTGGTTGGATGCTGCGGACTTGGGCTTGGTCAACTTCGCTGTCATGACTTCCGGCATAAGGGGCTAACCTGTTGAAATGTACCACCTTTGGCTTTCCTCGAGGCAGCTTCCTTATTCTGTAGACAACATCGTTGATTTTCTTCACGATTTGGTATGGCCCCTCCCAAGATCTCTGTAGCTTGGGCGAATATCCACGACGACGTTGTGGATTATACAACCAAACAAGATCATCACCTTGGAATTCTCCGTCCTCGGCTTTGATGTCGTAGGCTTCCTTCATTCGGGCACTGGCATTCTCGATATTTGACCGGACTCGTTGGTGTATGTCGTCCATCTTTCGACGTAACTGGCTGACATAGTCTTCACCTGCAGTCTCTTCTCCTGGGGGACATCCAAACTTCAAATCGCATGGTAGTCTTAATTCTCGTCCAATGATAATACTGGCCGGGGTCTGACCCGTGGACTCGTGCACAGACGAACGATATGCCATTAGAAACAAGTGTAGATACTGGTCCCAGTTTCTTTGGTGGTCAGAGACTACCTTTGACAAATGGCGGTTAATGGTTCTATTCATCCGTTCTACCATTCCATCGGATTGCGGGTGTAATGCTGTCGTCCGTGTTTTATTGATCTTCAAGAGCTTGCAGACGTCTTGGAAAAGAGTAGACTCGAAATTTCTACCTTGGTCTGAGTGCAACTCCAAGGGAACACCGAAACGATTGATCCATTCCTTGACAAGGACATCAGCAACGGTCAAGGCTTCTTGATTCGGCAAGGCATACGCATCGGCCCATTTACTAAAATAGTCCATAACCACCACAATTTATTTATTTCCACAGTCGGATTCTGGAAATGGACCGGCAACATCAATGGCTATTCTTTCGAATGGACTACCCACGTTATATTGTTTCATCGGAGCGTTTGGTCGCTTCTGAGGCCCATTACTTGCTGCACAAACTGTACATTTCCGACACCAATCCTTAACATCTGCTTGGCAGTTCACCCAATAGAACCGTTCTCTTAACTTCTCCAGGGTTTTCGTCACTCCCAGGTGTCCTCCAGTTGTACTGTCATGTAGCTCTCGCAAAACCTCTTGTCTCCTATTTCTGGGAACTGCAATCTGTTTTCTGTCGTTTCCCCCGTCTGGAGTCTCCAGGACGCGCTTGAGAAGTCCATTCTGTAGGATGAGGGAGTTCCACTGAGCCCAGTACGACTTTATGGTTGGTGAGTCTCGGGAAATCTCTTGCCACGTAGGTTGGCGGTCTTCTTCATTCCACCGGATAATTTCTTTTAGTTCTGGATCTAATTTTTGGTCTCTCTGGATCTCCTCAGGTTGCCAATGGTCATCGACGGCGGTAGTTCTACAGAGAACAGCCCCTTTTTCTTCAGCTCGCTGACAATGTTTTCAGTCATCAGGGCATGGTCTCCTCGATAGGGCATTCTTATGGCTTGTTCCTGCGCGATGTTCAGTCTCGAAGTCGAATTCTTGTAACCGCTCAATCCACCTGGCCACTTGTCCTTCGAGGTTTTTAAACTGTAAGAGCCACTTCAGTGCTGCATGATCAGTCCTCAGGAGGAATCTTTTACCATAGAGGTACTTATAGAAATGTTCTACCCACTTTACCACAGCCAAGAGTTCCCTGCGAGTAACGCAGTAATTCCGTTCAGGCTTGCTCAAGGGCTTGCTAAAATAACCGATGACTTTCTCCTGGCCCTCCTGGATCTGCGAAAGCACAGCACCAATTCCGACATTGCTTGCGTCGGTATCGAATAGGAAGTTTCCATCTGGCAAAGGATAACTTGATATGGGAGCACTCGTCAAAGCTCTTTTCAATATCACGAATGATCGCTGACATTCCTCGTCCCATTGGTACTGCACCTTCCCTTCTGTCAGTCTAGTAAGTGGCTTGGAGATGTTGGCAAATCCGGCTACGTACCGACGATAGTACGTGCATAACCCCAAGAAACTTCTTAACTGGTGGATATCTTTAGGTATCGGCCATTCCTGGACGGCTTTGATTTTCTCTTTGTCCACAGCTACTCCCTGTGCTGAAACTACATGTCCAAGATATTGGACCTCTTCTTGGAACAGCTGACACTTCTTCGGGCTTAACTTTAGTCCGGAACTTCGAAGTCGCCGAAATACCTCCTCCAGGTTCCTCACGTGGTCTTCAAAAGATTTTCCAACCACGGTAATGTCGTCAAGATACACCAGGCACGTTTTCCATAAAAGCCCTTTAAACACTGTTTCCATCAATCTTTCAAACGTTGCTGGAGCATTACACAATCCAAATGGCATCACCGTGAATTGATAAAGTCGTGAGCCGATGGTAAAAGCAGTCTTTTCTCGGTCTTCCTTAGCTGGTTCCACCTGCCAATACCCGCTCTTCAAGTCCAGGGTGGAAAACATGTTCGATCCCGCCAATGTATCTAGGGTATCGTCTATTCTTGGTAGGGGATAGCTATCTTTCTTCGTTGCGTGATTTAGTTGCCGATAGTCCACGCAAAATCGAGTGGAACCGTCTTTCTTTGTAACCAAGACAACTGGAGAAGCCCAAGGGCTATTGGATGGTTCAATAATACCTTCTTCCTCCATTTCGTGGACTATTCTATCGGCTTCCTATCTTTTGGCTAGGGGTAGTCTCTTCGCCGACTGTTGAATAGGCTGAGCGTCCCCGGTATTAATTTTATGTTTCACCAGGTCAGTCCGTCCTCTTTTTCCGTTTCCTACATCGAAGATATCCTGGTAGTTTCTGACAACGTCCCTCAATTTTGCTCTTTGGTTTGGTTTCAAATTCTTAGATAAATCGGTGATGAGTCTTTCCAGTTCCTCAGATAGTTTACCTGGTGGTATTTCTGCATGCTGTGTGCTTCTGACTACAGAGGAAACTGTTGAACAATGGCCTAAAGTTGTTCCTTTCTTTAGCACAACCGAGTAATGATTCAGGTTCATTACTCTTACTGGAACAATCTCCCTAGCACGAAACAGAGTCTTCCCCAATGTGACTCCTCTGCCTACATTTCCGTCGTTAAGTTCGGGATCAAACATCATTACTGTTCCAGCTTGAGCTTTCCCTTCTAAGCCAGCATCTATAATGATTTCAGCTCTTTCCGGAACATTGACATCCTCTACTAAGATGGCTCGAAGCATTATGCCATCTTTTCCATGAAGCACCACTTCTTCGTCATTCACTCGTAGAATTCCATCTTTGAAGTTTAACTGGAAACCCTCCATTCCAATGATTACTTTGTCTTCGATGTCTGCCACTAATGCCCGATGTAGGAAGATTGTATTTCCCCAGGTCATTTCAACCTCTATTTCACCATGGACTTTCGCTGCTTCTCCTGTCGCTGTTCGCAATTACCATTTTGTTGGTTTTATCATTGTCTCTAAAACAATATTGGGCCTTATTACTGTTTTCGTCGCACCAGTATCCAGCAGCCTTGTAAATTGCTTCCTATTAATAAGACCATCTACAAAGACACTGTTAACGTGGTTGCGTAGCGAAGCGACATATGCTTTGGTAGTTGGGACTTATTGGTTACTTATTGGTTTATATTGACCTTCTTTAGTTTCCCCGACGAGGAAGTCGGTACTCCGTTGCACCCCTTGCAACGACTCTGGACATGTCCTACCTTACGACACTTCCGACATCTAACTAGTCTTTTTTCGGTAAGGACTTCTTCTATTATCTTTCTTACAGAGGCTTCATCGTTCCGCCATCTTCGGATTCTCTGTCAACGATTCGGACTCTGGCTTGACCTCTGCAGGTATTTTTCGCAGCATCGAATTCTAAAGCTCGAGCCAGTGCATCCAGTAATTGAGTCGGTCGAGCTAACGTCAATGCTTGCCTGGCTTCGTTGTCCCAAAGTCCATCCAAAAACGCTTGCACTGCTAACCTTTCTATCACATTTTCCGGTGTGGCTGGATAGGCAAGGCCAACCAGACGGGCAATATCGGCTTCAAACTCTTGTAGCGATTCATTAGATTTCTGATGGCGATTTTTTAGTTGGGAGTGGTACAAGTGCTCCAAATGGGTCTGTCCATACCTCAGCTCTAAGTGTTTAACCAGTTGTTCGTAGTCTTCTTGCTCCGAGGTATTCAATGTTTGCAAAATATCTGTAGCATCCCCTCTTAGGGCGAGGGTTAATGCTATTGCTTTTTCCTCTGCTGACCATCCGTTTAACTTTGCTGCAGCCTCGAATTGGCGCCTATAGTTAGTCCATGACCCATGAGGTTTCATTTTGTGTCTTGCTCCTTCGAGGCCAATTTTCGAATCCGCTAGTTCTGGACTATTTCTGCTTTCGATTGTCTTTCTCCCCTTTGCATTGTGACTACCTGTTCTTTTATCTTGCTGATCTCAACTTCCATGATCTGTTTTAGCTCTTCTATCCGAGCTTCATTCTCGTCTATTTTCTCTTCCAGCATTTCTGAATTTTTCTCTACCATGCATTTCACATTTTCTTCTAGGGAATTTTCCAGTAATTGGGCCTCTAAGGATTCTCTCAAGGTTTTAGAATTTTCTAATAGTTTATCTTTTAGGGTTTTCGAGTTTTCTTGTAATGTTTGTAGCTTATCTTCTAAGGACTTAGAATTTTCTAGCAATTTATCTTCTAGAGTTTTAGAATTTTCTAGTAATTTATCTTCTTAAGCCTCTTTCAAGTTTTTAGAATTTTCCAGAAATTTATCTTCTAGGATTTTAGAATTTTCTTGTAATGTTTGTAGTTTATCTTCTAAGACCTCTTTCAAGTTTTTAGAATTTTCTTCCATTTGTTTTAATAGCATGCTCATGTCCCAAGTACCAGAAATCTCAAACAAATAAGTATCGGGATCGTTACCTTCATTTATTAGAGCATCTCGTAGCCGTTGTACTAATTCACTTTTCTTTCCACTAATTTCTTAAACCCTTTCCTCAAGTTCTTTTTTTAAGTCCGTCACTTTCAATTGGTCCAAACTCAAGTATTTAAACATTGTCAGTCTATTTATTTTCCACTTCTAAAGTTCCATAAATACCCCACACCTGACACCACTGTAATGTTTTTATTTTCACACACGGGTTCTCTTCAGTTCTTGGATTTATTTAAAAACACAGTCGAAAACAGAATGTCTCCAATCGCCAGCTGTTCATATTTATATATTTCTCTCCGAAGTCATCGGGAAACTCTTTCATGTTCTGGAAGCTTTAAGGGAATTCCCAGTAACGACAGCGGTCGCCCTGTTGAGAGACGAAACAATTCGGATTCCCAGAAGTATCGGAATAATGTCCATCCACGAATTGGTTGATGGCCGATTGCACCAGCTGTCGGATGAATTCTCGTAACAATATGTTAAATTGTTTTGTTTTTATGTAGTTTCTAAATGAGTGAGGAGGCAAATAGTTATTTCGGATGCTCATGTGGGTTTCCACTACTCACAATGGTTTCGGAAAAAAACAGATAAGTAAAGTAATTGAAAATCAAAGTGTAGTAAAGTTTGTGGAAACTGCCCGGAACACTAGTTGCCCTCTTATAGAAAAACGTCACATCAGATAAGTGTCACACAAAATCCATCCCAACATAGTATACAGGAAAACTAGTTGACAAATCCGTAGCCGTGCTGTCTCACAGTTAATCCTGCGAGAGAGTTTTTCTATACGAGGGCAACTAGTGTTCCGGACCGTTTCCATAAACTGCTCTTAGATACTACACTGATTTCCAATTACTTTACTTATCTGTTTTGTTTTTGTTTGTTTAAAATTTTGCACATATCAATAAATGTGTTATTTATGCGGCTCTTTAGTGGTACTTAAGTGATTTTGCAAGACTGATCAAAATTTCCTCGAAGTTTTCTAGGACTTCCATCGTCTTGAAGTGGTTGATCTCACAACGTTTCAATAGCTGTGGATCTGCTATTGTCATCAGGTGAATGATAGGAAATTCAGATTATCGGTGGTATTTATACTCTTTACCGCATCGTCTCATCCAGTACCTGGCCTGGCGGCAGAGGCGAAGAAGAGCTACTCAAAGGGCGGAGGTAACGAAGTCTGGGCTAGCTAATCACGCATGGACCGAACACCATAATATCAACTGAGACCAGGCCAGAGCAATTCACAAGGAAGAGCACTGGTACAAAAGAAAATTCATAGAGACAGCATATATTATCTCGAACGAAAATATACCCAGCGTCCAAATTAAAAATACTTGGCGAGCTCTTCTTCGGCCTCTGCCCCTACGCATCACCGGCAACAAAACGCCAGGTACGACCATGGTTACTCTATTGAAGTTAGTATTTTCAGTTGAAAAAATTTCCATGTGTTTGATTAGTTTGTCTTGAAGAATGTTTATAGGATAACACATAAAAACTGCTGTTAACAAATTTCTATTCCTTAATTAATTATACGGGGTGTTTAAAGTTGCAAAAATTGCAATTTTGGCAGTATTTGTAACTTTTCAGCAACTGAATGAAAAGTTCTTATGTCAAAAGTAAGTTCATTTTATACATATTTTCAATAGCTACTAAATCTAGCCGATTGGATTGGATTATTGAGTTATTTGGAGAAAACTGTAAAAATACGCATTTTTCAATCGTTCAGTTATTGTTTAAAAAACGTTGAAATTTTTAAATTCGGCAGAAAGTTTCATTGTTACGAGGTTAATAACTGGTAAGAATCTCATCTTTACGGCTTAGAAGGTTTTCTGGCAAATCTTTTTTTCTTCAGCGCTTTTGATTTTAAGTTTACAAGGCTCGGATTTTGCGCTCTATTAATTTTTTAACCATCTGAAAGGAAAATATTAATTATCAAATCTTTCAGTACAATCCCTCATAAATTGATTCTATGTAAATTCAGTTTGAAAACCTGCATTTTGGTATTCGGAATTAAATAAAATTTACTGTTGGGGAGTCTCATTCCCAGAATTCACTATTGCGTTCGAACTTACATTCAATTCACATGAGAAAAAAATGAGAAATATATTAGTTGTTTTTTTATATTTTTATGTACACATCACTGTTTTTTCGTTTTTGTAATTTTAATGTTTTTATATTTGTAGGCAAGTAAGCATTTGAATTTGTTTCACGTTTGACGATGTTGTTTTCTAAACATACATCGAGCACTAATTTTTCTGGAACCAAGTTGAACAGTGATAATTGATTGAACACTTCTATAGCTGGCAACCAATTCTGATGAAATTTCTTCCACGGTAAATCAGCGGTAATGTTCAAGCAGCTCTTGAACGCTACTGGTCGTCACCTGTAAAGCTTGTCTTTGGGCGTCGACCGTGATCACTTAAATTTTCTCAGTCACATATACACACGATTCTGAGGCCGTATACCCTCCCCAAACTGTGCCTTCACTGGTTAAAAACTTTATGTAAATTTATTGCACAACAGTATTTCACTTGCTGCGTCATGGCTGTACTCTGTATGACCAAAGATCATACAATAGCTACAGCTACTGACGAAAAAGCATCATCATTAATCAAACATCTACTCCTCACAACATCATCTACCTCGAAACTGCATTCTATGCAGAATACCAAAATTACCGTTTATATTTAATTTATCCTCGTATATAATGTCATTTCCTGGGAAAAGCATTTTAAACGTCATGGCAATTCGATGACATGCTATTCGTATTCTACCATGAGGGAAATCATGTTCCCCCCTACACTACTATTTATGCGTTGTCGAATACGAAAAGACAGAATTTCAAATTAAATTTGCAAAAATTAGAACAAACACGAAAGAATGTTAATATATGGCGGCTTGTGTCGAAAGATTGGATAATTACCATAATCCATTCAGATGTATAAAAAATTAATTTGAAGCAGAATGGGAGCATTGTAAACATCACTAAAAATAAAGAGCTCTCGGAAAAAATACATTAGTGAGAAAACCTTTAAAGCCATTAAGTTGAAATTTTGAACATTTATTTTCGATAAAGTGCCAAATTTCATCAATCTACATTTTTTAGGAAATAGCTACTACTAATGTTTGAAAAAATTTGCCTTTTTCACAATTTTCGCGAATAAGTCACTTATTAACTAACCAATCCTATCGATCAACATTTAGTAGGTTCTAAAAATGCTCATAAAATGCACTTACCTTTGATACTGTAATTTTTTATTCTGTTGCTAAGACGTCACAAAAACTGACAATATTCGGTTTTTGAATACTCTTTTCGAGGTGTCATTCCTTTGTACGCAAGACAATATATCTATACTATTATAAAATTGTAAGATTGTCTATTTGTTTGTTTGTTTGTTCGGGCATCACGTAAGAACTACTTAACTGATTTTGCTGAATCTTTTTTTTTGCGAAGCCTATAGTTTGACTTAAAATCTGGTAGACATTTTATCTCTCTAAATTGACAGAAACGGTAGATATAGCGAAAAAACTTCTAGCATGTTGGGTAATTCAATTACTCAATTGGTTCCACCGTACGCACAAAATATTAGATACTGGCAACAGCTTAGCTTTTATTCAAAATTCGGAATGTGCAAATGTAACATATATAATATAGGAAACTTAGAGCGGAGTAGAATTACATGGATTTAAATAATCTAAAAAAAGTTATATTTGGTGTTCTATAAGCTATAAGCAGCTGGATACGATGTGGTGGAAATAAGGGGGAGTGGAATTAGTTATACGGGGTGATCCAAAAAAAGTTATATTGAGTGGGCCATAAACAGTTCCGTATACCAAGTGGTTGAAAAAGGGTAGAATATTTATACCGTGAATAAAAAAACTTAAAAAAATGTCTTAAGTAAGCAGTTAGGATCTTTGAATTATGCTCATAATAAATGTTTGAAGCAGCTGTTTATACAGGGTGTTTGAAATATAAGATGGAGTGGAATTATAGTTTATGTTGTGGTTAAAAACTTGTTTTATATCCACAAGCAGTTGCTTATATAGGTTGGGTGAAATATGTCGAGGAGTATAAATACAGCTATACAGGTGGGTTTCAAAAATAAGTAATCTTATGATCTACAAGTTGTTCCATTTACCAGATGGTTGAAATATAGGGTGAGGTAGGGTTCTAAGGAGACAGGGTGGCAAATAAGTAGTTGCATATAAAAGTTTGTTGAACTATAGGGTGGTGCAGAGTTATAATTATACAGGGTGGGTAAAAAATGCTAGAAAATTTTTGTTATATAACAATTGCATATATGGAGTACCTGAAACATGGGGAGCAGTTATAGTTATACAGTGTGATTCAAACCAGGTTAGAAAAACTTGTAAATGAAGGGTGGTTTAAATGAAGTGTGGAGAGAAAATATGCTTTATAATGTCGTTGAAAAATATAAGGAAAAATTGTAAAATATCGTAGTTCATAATAAGTTGCGAAGATAGGATAGTTAAAATATAGGGTGGTGAAGTGTTATGGTTAATTATTTAAAAAATGTTATATTGGTTAACCAATAAACAGTAGAGTATACAGGGTAGTTGTAATAAATACAAGGTGGTCAGAAACATGCTGAAAAAATTGTTATATACGGTGTCCAATAAGCAGTTGCGGTTTTGGTGAAATATATTGGGCATTGATGGATTTATACTTACACAGGGTGGTACAAAAAATGTTATACTGGGTGGCCGATAAGTAGTTGCATATACAAGGTGGTTAAAATATGGAGTAGAATTATAGTTAAACAGGTTGGATATATTTTTTTGTAGGATAGAACATGAGCTGTTGCATATATATAATATCTGAAATATGGATCGAAGTAAAATTATAGTTTATACGGTGCGATTAAAACAATGTTAGAAAAAGCTGCATATAAGGGGTGGTTGAAATACAGGGTGGAGACAAATTATAAGTTCAAGGGTGGTTCAAAAATAGTTATATAGCGTAGGCTGTAAGCAGTTGCATACATAAGATAGTGAGTGGACCAGAGTTATTGTTAAGTGTTTAAAAAATGCTATATTTGGTGGCTCCTAAGCAGATGCACAATAGGGTGGTTGAACTATTTTGTAGAGTAAAATTATGGTTATACAGCGTGGTTCAAAAATAAGTTAGAATATTGGCAGCAGTGTATACAAGATTGTTTTAATGTAGATGGAAGTAGACTTAGTTATACAAAGAAAAAGTTGAACAAAAATGTTATATAAGGTGGCCAATAAGCAGTTGCAGTTTGGGTGAGTGTTTAAATAAACGTTTGGTGTTAGGGTGCAAAACTGTGTTTTTAAATTTGTGATACACCAAGGGTTCCACCGGTATCTTCATCAGAGTGGATCTAAAAAAGTTAAAAATAATTGTTATATAGGGTAGACCATGAACAGTTGTATTCTGCTATATGGAATATCTGAAATATTGGGAGAAGCAAGATTATGGTATTAGACTGTGTTTAACACAATGTTACAAAAAGCTGCATATAAAGGGTGATTAAAATATAAGGTTAAGGGAAATTGTACTTTAAAAAAGTGGTTAAAAAAATATCAGAAATAATTGTTATACAGCGTAGACCATAAGCAGTTGCCTAGCTGAAATATAGGGTGTTCAAAAAGTTATATTGGGTGACAAATAAACAGCAGCATATACAGGAGGGTTGCAATATAGGATGAAGTAGGGTTACATTTATTCAAGGTGATTAAAAAAATGTGGAATAAAATTGTTATATAGCGTCGCCCAACAAATTTGCAGTTTGCGTGAAATATATTCGGAATTGGTGGATTTATAGTTAAGTAGGGTGGTTTAAACAAGTTACGAAATTTTTTATTTAGGATAATCCATATGTTTCATTAGTTATTTCTTTTTGCCAAAGCTTGAACATTCCGTACGCGGGTGATACCGCGAGTAACGGCTAGTAATTAACTAAGAAGTAAAAAAAACTTTTTATAAACCATTAAAACACCTGTGGAATTTTTTTGCAAAATGGTATTAATATAATGCTAAGTTTCCTACTCTAGGTTTGTTTGTAGTCTCTAGAGTTGTTTATTGAGTGTCTGAATGTCTGATAGTTGAGCCCGTTTACGTGACTTTATTAGTTCGACTCTCTCCCGCGAACTTTATTTTTGATATGTAAAATTAACAATACTTGTTGGTTGACTGTGGCCATACTATTTACGGTAAGGTATGACGAAATGAAAGTGTTTAAGAATATAGGCTTATTCCGTAAATTTCAGATATTTAATACGGTTCTACAGTAGGAATCACAGCATCTTGCCTTGTAGTTGTCTTTGCAAATATTCAACTGGTACAAAACAAATTCAAACAGTAAAAATAGAAGTAAGCTTGTAGTAGAGGTAGCGGGATTTTGTGGCTCTTCGATGGCATGTACAACAAATTCTGCAAGTCATAAGGGGGGTCCCTAGTTCTTGTAAAATGACAACGTCAACGTCCAGAGGGTAGTTTGTCACTTTGTCACCAAAATATTGTCGCAAACAATAGTTAGGGTGACAAAGGGACATCTCAGGTGTGACAAAGTTGACAAAAAGTGACAATTTGGCCAGAAGTAGATGGTGAAGAGATCGCCAATAACCAGAAGGGTATGCTGGAAAAAGCATATCGCTTATCAGTAGTTTTGATCTCTTCTTCTTCGCTAGCTGTTTGTCTATCCTTGTTTAGCCAAGGCTGTCCTTGTCTGGCTTGTACGAGTGGAGGGCTAAACCAGCGTATCGCTTATCAGTCAACTATCTTAATCAATTGAGGTCAGTTTATAACCTTTTTAATTCTAACTTGTGCAATTAAATTAGTAAACATTTATTTTGCGTTTTGCTGTCATTGTTTAACACATCACGCCATTTTTGTTATTAGTTTCAAATTTAAATATTTGATGCTTGAAACTATACAAAATTACACATGTTTGATTCACTGAACTCATAAGAGTCTTAAATATAGCTAAAACTTTTAAAAATTGTATTACTATCATGAAATATCAATTAATTACAAGGTCAAGAAATGACACATTTGCGGATAATTGAGAATGAAAATATAATTACACCTAAAACTAGGACAGTAAAGTCAGTATAACTATAGATGTTGTAGCAAACTGTTGTGATGCTTCTAAAATATTACCTTATTTTCATTATTCTTCACATTGGTGAGACTAAAGTCAATGTGGAAAATTTCCTCAAAAATTATGGGTATTTGAATGAAAGTGATGAAACTGCTGTAACAAACTTAGAACAAGCATTGGTGAAATTTCAAGAACTATTCAATCTAAATGTAGATGGTACTCCAAACAACGAGACGCTGGCATTAATGGCTAAACCCCGTTGTGGGGTTGGCTGATTATCCGGTAAATTTCGCCCTTTCATCCCAAAAATGGAACAAAACAACCCTGAAATGGTATTTTAGGCTAGCAGATCAACAAATGAATAGGGTCGCTCGAAAGGCATTTTTGAAATTTGGGAAAATGTTACCAGTTTACAATTTGTTCAGGTGTTGGGTGTAGGTACTCCGGATATCGTCATCTCCGTGTCTAATAGGCGATATGAACACTCAAATTATAGAACCTGTCAGAATCCCAACAATGATGAGTGTCGTGAAGTTCATTTAGATTCCCTTGAAGACTGGTATTTAGGAGATGAAAAAATATCTGATAGCCCACGAACTCGGACACTTTTGGGGTTACATCACTCGGGCGTTAGCTCAGCTTTGATGTACCCCTACTACAGTGAAGGTGGACTAGATCAAGATGATATCAATGCAGTTCAGTATTTGTATGGACCAAAGAAACAATCCAACACCAAGGACTGCAAGTACCAGCTCAAGCACAACTGAGAAGATTATCCCTTCAAGTACAACAACAAGAATTGCAAACACTCCCTCAATCACAACTACCCTTTCAACCACAACAAAGAAGACTACCCTTACAGTAGCAAATAATAACCAAACTAATGATATAATTGATCTGTGTAAAATCGAACCTAAATATCTTCAATTTCTTGTCTTACATACAAATTTATATATCGTATATAAAGAATGTCTTTGGATAATTTACATTCAGGCAAAGAATTTCACATCAAAGGATATATCATTGAGAAAGTTTTTATATATTTTACCTAATGGTGATTTCGAAATAACATGAATTTATCAACGACCTTCTGGAGAGATAATTGCAATAATTGATCGAAAAGCCTCAATGCTACCGATCTCAAAACAGCTCTTACTGGAGATGAAATTCTTGCTGCTGAAAGTACGTACACAGGATAAACTTTTTTTTTCTTTGGGAAAACACCTTTGTGGAAATAGCTGAATGTTCTTTGGAGTAGAAGGAATATGGTTAAATTAACAGAAAATTTGCAGGGATTACTCCAAATATTAGAGGGTTATTCTGGTATACTAATGGACTGATATACTTCTTTCAAGAAAATCTGTACTTTGAAGTTTACCAACTCACTGGAAAAGTCCGATAAACTGACATTAAATATTTTCGGCATTGATTGTCCTATCATGTCTTTGTATGATGAGCTAAAAACTGTATTAAATAAGATATTAGCCACATATTGAATTGTTGTTCTTTGAAAATAAAATTATTACTCTGTTCACATTGTTTTACTGTTATAATGAGTTTTAGATAAGGGACAAGACGGTCTAGGCTCCAGTCCATCTGCTTCATACAGTACACTGCCTGAAATAAAATTTAAATGCATCCTTCATCCCGCGGACCATCATCAACTACCTTACCCTCTGAAGACCAATTTCATCCAAATCAAGTCTCATAAGTGTGTTTTTCCTAGATTTAAGGATTTTTCTCATTAAAGCAATAAAAAGATATACATATGTTTTCCAAGATCTAGGGAAATATACGACAATCTTGCAAGCAAGGCTTTTTGTTTACGAGAGTAGGGGGCTACTCTCATGTTTGTGACGTCACCAGTCATCACCCTCATTGATCAGTTCAAACCGTTGACAAGTAAATAAAAAATGTTCCCCACATTTGACAATATTCTATTGATGAAATAATACAAAATATTATACATTTATTTAATTTTTCTAAATCATGTATAATAACATCTTTGTAATAACGCAAATGCTCCTTTAAGGGAATACATAGTTGTGAGTTTAATTTTTCTAAACAAAATTATAGAGTCTATTGCTAACAGTCCACATACGTCACTATAGCCTAGGTACATTATTGATATGTGTTTCATAACCATAATTTGCTTCACGTCTTCGTACCGCACTTTGGCCAAATGCAGAAAGTCACCGCAAGCTATAGGCTCTACAAAGTCGGGTGGTGAATTGTTCTCGAAAAAATTTCGTTTTAGGTGCTCCAATTGGAAAATGACTTCTCCCCATTCTAAGGCAGACATTACAGTTTTCACAGGTGCTCCAACAGTAGTCGTTTTTTTGCAAGATAACCACCGGAGAATAGGATTTTGCAGAGCTGAGTACACATTGGACTTCACGCTGAGAATTCATTATGGGGAATCTTGAGTGTAATAAGTAATACTTTTCTTTATTGGCAGCATTCTCATACATTTGTAGAACTCGATCCAAGTCAGCACTATAGTCGGTAGTTGATTCACCACTAATGCTGTACCCATTATCCCATGTCCTGTCAAATTCAACACCGAAACTGCTGCTGATGCTGCTGTTACTGTCAAAAACACTAGGCGAAAATCCCACAGTTCTACCAGAATATACACTCCAGTCACTAATATACCCTTCATCTGATTCCATTGTAACTATTTCACAAAAACTGAAATCTGGTGTGGGAAATTTCATGGTTTTATAGATTTATTCCTACTCCTGATTGGTTTCAATGTTGTGTTCCTACGCTAGATGGAAAAGTACTTCTACAGCTTGTTGCTAGCGTCTATCCAACTATCATGCGATTGATCAAATCCAAGCCAGCGAACTTTAACCTTGTTTCCTTTTCGTTGCAGTACTTTTTTAACGAGATAAACATCTGGGTAGACGGCCTTTTGTAGCTCCTCTTCGTAAAACTCCCCTTGAATTAGTGTACCAGACATATCTTCAAAGAGGTACGTGACAGGATTAATTATGTTTCTGCGAGTGATTTTAAACAACTCCGTACTCCGACTTGGTAGATACCCTTCATCAAAGGCTTGTTTGACTTTGCTGATTCACACAACGTCCCCGACTTTGAATTTACCAACACAGGCAATTTTCAGATTTTTGTACACGTTAATGTGTCGGGCGTTGTTCCTATTAATGTCGTCGGATCGCATCATTGACTTGGAGTGCTTTCGATGGTTGTATTCGTTAACGATATCTGGTAAAACATCAATCCATTTGTGTATACCATTCAAACTAAAGTACTTATAGAGACGTTCTTTCTGCGTTCTAATTACTCGTTTAGCTATTGAGGCTTTCATCACACTAAATGTGGTATAATGATTGATCCCGTGGGATTTCATTAGTCTCTGGAAGTGACTGTTGTGGTATTCTTTGCCTCTATCAGTTTGAAGGTTTTTAGGTTGGCGTTCTTGGAGTATACTCTCAAAGGCACAAGTCACCTCCTCACCAGATTTAGTTCTCAGCATTCTTGTCCATACGTACTTTGAAAAACAATCAATTACAACGAGGAAAAACTTGTATTTATATTGGATTTCGCATACTGATCCATTTATCCGAAATCGGACTGCCACAGGTCATCGAAACCCTTGATTATCACACGGCGGCGTGCGCACAGAATAATGAAGCTTCTTGACTACCTGCACCTTTTCCTTAGAATGTTTCGTTATAGTAGTCATCTTGTATACTAGCCAAAAGTAGACAAAATCATGTTTTTATTGCTCAAAGTTTGCATGGTAATTTTTTTCATCAGCAGTAGCATTGCGTACTGCTAATAAATTAGCAAATTTAACGACTAAAGTAGACAAGCTATTATTTTATTAGTGAAGAAACTTAATCTTAGCAATATCATCAGCGATTGCTTAAAGTTTCCTATTTTGTTCCAACATTTGGCTTGTAATATCATCATCTAATCTTGCCTCTAAGTTCAGTTAGGGCAGCAAATTCAGCAATCTTCTCTTCACGTATAGAGAAAGTCCTGGGGTGCCTTGAAACGGCAAGCCGTCAACGATAATATGACGTGTACGATTAAAATTGATTTCCTTTTGTTCGAGATACCACCTGGAACTCGCTCGTCATATATGGGTCCGTATATTTTATCAATGTCATCGCTATTACTGAAAAAGTCCATTAGGTACTTGTGTGAAATCACCGGATATTGCTCGAGATAGGACTCCACTAAGTTCGGAGATACAGACTCTTCGAAAACCGATTTTTCACCACTGCTACCATCATAATCATCAGTTGGAAAACTAGTCTCTGCAATTGGAAGTTCATCGAGGAATTGTGACTCTTCAGAGGGAGGTTCATGTTTTTTGATAGGCTCCAACATAGCCTGTTTAATTGTTTCATGTTTAACTGCTGGCGCTGGTATTTTATTAAGAACTTTGCTCGTTGTGGAAGCTATCTGCTGAAGTGGCGTAACTACAGGTTCGAAAACTTTATTCAGCGTGACATTGTGTTCTGATTTTCCCAATTTTATAGTGAGAAATTTTTTGCGGATGGATCGAGCCACTTGTTTCATTTTCTTCTTTCGTACAGTAGCGACAATGTTGATATTCAATGAAGATATTTTAACAACTTATGCCATTCCATATTATTGCACCTTTATACATTTGTCGAAGCCTTTTCGATACCGATCATCGTTCAAATTGTATTCCTTCATAATTGTTAGAAATTCGAAACGATGTTGCCAGCATTCAGCACAAATTATTTTAAATGTATCATGCTCCATGCCGGGAGACACATGTTCATCGTTAACATGCTTCAAATTGATATCTTGTTTAAATACAACAATAACATTGCAATTTTTGCGAATCAATTCCTACGAGATTAGTGACATTGAAACCTATATTAGTTAAGTGTTCCGCATTCACGGAACCAAGGACGCTGACAAAATCTTTAGTTTGAAACCCAACAACAACACCCTCAAGTGTGAAATCTTTAGCAGCAAATACGCTGCACGACAGCATCGGCGAGATTCTAGGCTTTTCCAAATGTCTGTTGCCCACCAATCAGCTTCACAGTTCCGATTTACATGTTAATATTATAAAAGTGCGCACAATTCATCTCGATAGCAACATCACATCAGCAGCTTTCTACAACAGCACACCCTCTCGCACAATCTATGAATTCGACGAGCCCCCTTAGCATCTCATCTATTTACCTATAAACAGAAGTGAAATTCATGACCTAACTTTGCGTATATTGAATCGACTCTTTGTGAATTTTCGTGGCGAAGAAATCATGGTACGCCTGAGCTGAAACAAATAAAATGGGTCGACTTATATTTGATAATGAAGAACCCTATTATAAGAAGTCAACCGCTCCTCGAACACCATCAGTTTCTATGAAACCTCCCACAGCGTCACGTTTGGGTAGTGCGGCAAGGAATTTGAAACCGTGAGATACCCTGGTCGCGTAAGCACAATTCGTGGATACCTGTGCTATGACCCCAACAGTTCAAAGGACTTATTTATTGAGGGCTGGAATTTCCCACATAAGGCCTATATGCATGCTGTCCACAACTCGACAACACCTTTCGCATGTACATTCCACTGGGACATTTGTTTTCCATCTTCAACGACTGCAAGCGAGTGATGTGCGGTAAACAAGCGATTCGTCTATTGCGAAGCCGTAGCGATGCAAAGTGTTGTGCAGTGGTACAAATAATTATTTATTTGTAATTATTAAATTATTTATTTAATAATAATACAGATAAAACCTAAAACCAACTTTTCATTTTTATCTGACAGTAATATATTTTTTTATAAACTTTCAACTTTTTTTATCAAAAATAAAACAGAATATCAGATTAATAAAGCATCTGTAATTAGTTTAAAATTGATTACTAGATGTCGTTACGCAACACTCCTCCTTAAGCAATTTTAAACGTAAATATTCAAAAATTCATTTACATAATGCTTTTGTCAATATATCATCAATCTGATTTTCAGTGTTAATGCTAATTAAATTCACTGTCTTTCCTACATGTTGATTAATAAACTTTCTTCGAATTTCAATATGCTTCTTTCCTTTTGTTATTGTTCCTTCTTCTAAATTTTCCAACATATGTTTAGCTGCTTGATTTACAATATACATATTTGTAGGTCCATTCAAATTAATTATTTTTAATTCTTCTATAAGTCTTCTAATCCAACTAATTTCTTGAATACCACTTACTACAGCTCGATATTCAGATTCTGCTGATGATAAAGACCAAACAATAGGTCCACCACATACAATTAATACTCCACTAGTTGAAATCATTTCTTCTTCAGTTCCTCCATGACCAGAATCAGTATATACTTTCAATTCTAATTTTCTGTCAAAGAATATACCATAATTTTCTGTTCCTTTCAGATACTTAAAAATTCTTTCCATCATTTTCCAGTGTCTCAACTTTGGATTACTAACTTGTCGACTTAAATAATTCACAGCAAAACTGATATCTGGTCTTGATATTGTAGATAAATACAATAAACTCCCAATTGCTTATACGATATGGCATACCCTTCAGTGGTTTGTCATTTTTATTATGTTCTGTCATCATTCCAGGTTCAACAGGTGTAGTAACTGGATATGAATTTTCAAATTCCAAATTTCAACAATATTTTATTGGTATATTTTTCTTGTGTTACTAAAATTCCATTTTCTTTTAGATGAATTTTCATTCCAATATAAAATAATTTTCCACTCTCAGCTTTTGTTATTTTCATTTTAAATTTTTCATTTAATTTTAACAGTAGTTGTTTCATCTTTTCCAATCATTATATCGTCTACAAAAATTCCAATAATAATTCCTTCTTCATGATCATAAAATATACATGGATCATCATCAGTATCCTCAAAACCAATATTCTTTAAATATTCTGTAAATATAGCATTCCATTCTTTCGATGCTTGTTTTAGACCATAAAGACTTCTTTTTAAAGGACAAACTTTTCCTGAATTATCATCAAAACCTTCAGGCTGCATCATAAATATTTCTTCTGACAATATTCCATTAAAAAATGCCGTATTTATGTCAAAAATAATAATTTTTAATCTTCTACTAGCTGCATGACATAATAAAATCCTAATCCTTGCATGTCTCGCTACTGGAGCAAATGTATAGTCCATCCCTCGTGTTTGATCAAAACCTCTTGCAACAATTCTTGCTCTTAATCTTCCATCAACCTTTTCTCGCAATACCCATTTACATGTTAATGGCTTCTTCCCTTCTGGTAAATTTACTAGTTCCCAAACATCCATAAATTTCAAAACATCAATTTCCTCTTGCACTGCTCTTCTCCATCTTGTATCATTCAGTGCATCTTTCACAGAAATATCATCAATCTCTCCAATCATTGCATAATCATTAAATTTAATTGGTAAATTTATATTTCTTTTATTTCGTAAATTATATCTTGTAGTTTTAACCTCTGGTTCTGAATCATTACTTTCTCTGCAAAACTCCTCCTGACCTTCTTCATCTTCCATATCAGACACAGAGTTTTCTTCATCAATTTCAACATTTGCTTCAATATTATTAATAATTTTACAATAAATTTCCATAAAGCTATCCTCAGATGTAACTTTTTCATTAAAAATTACATTACACGATACTTCAACTTGCCTTTCATTTTGTAAATAAATTCTATAACCATGTTCTTCCAAATCATAACTAACAAAAATACTTTTCTTACTCTTCTTATCTAATTTCTGACGTTGATGATCTGGTATTAACATGTAACATTCACATCCAAAACTTCCCATAGTTTTTAAATTTACTCGACGACCAAACCACAAATCAGCAGGTGATTTGTCAATTACATTACTTGTTCCAGTTTGATTAATTGTAAATACTGAATAATTTAAAGCTTCTGCCCACAATGCAGGATCAAGATTCTTGGCATAAATCTCTGATCTTGCTGCTTCTACTATTGTTCTCATTTCTCTTTCAATTCTTCCATTCTGTTGAGGTGTATAAGTCGCTGACCTTTCATTAAATATTCCTAATTTTTCAAAAATAGCTTTAGTTTTAATATTCTTAATTTCTGTTCCATTATCTGACATTAAAACGTTTACTTTCTTTCCAAATTGATTTTCAAACAAATTTTAAAATATTTCTAGCTTTTCAATTGCTTCAGACTTCTTTTTCAGAAAATAAATTGTTCTAAACTTACTAAAATCATCTTTAAATAACAAAAAATATTTGGCTCAACCAAGAGATAAAACATTCATGTCTCCTCGATCAACATGAACTTTGTCAAGAACATCTTTAGCAATTTTATCATTTCTTGGATGAGATATTTTGTGTTGCTTTCCATATACACATCCTTCACAAACATTATTCCAGTCATCAATATATTTAATTTCATTTTTCAATAAAATTTCTTTAACATGACCAATATTTTGATGTGCTAACCTTTCATGCCACAGTTTTAAACCAACAACTGTCAGACTGTACTCTTCTTTTTGACGAAAATACATTTTAAATAATCTTCCGATCCTTTCAGCTATTAAGACAATTTTATTTCCTTCCATAACCATTGAATTTTCTGCTGTAGCTTTTTGTGTATATCCTTTATCAAGAACAGTTGTTACAGAAAATAGATTAAACTTGAGATCAGGTACATATAGTACATCACGCAATACAATAGGATACTATTTTTCATTATCATATGCGTTTAATTCTACATCACCAAATGCTATACCTTTATACGTATATTTAATAACCATTTCAAATTCCCAGTTAAATGATGAGTTGCACCACTGTCTTGTATCCACACGTCAGGATTACTTGATGACTCTTCAAAATACATTGATGATAAACAACTGATACAAAAGATTTAACTTCATCATTTTTTTTTCAATTGAATGATTTTCTTTCTTATCTGGACATTCATTTGCAAAATGACTCTTTTGATGACAAATGTTACAGCCGTATGTTTTCTTACAATATTCTACATACTCAGCACAAGGTTTATTTGTACAGCCACGTTTCGTATGACCAAGTCCTCTCCACTTAAAACATTTAATTCTTCCTGACTTAAATTGACCAGTATTTTCGACTTTCTTCTGAGGATTTATTTGATTTTTATTTTCTTTCTTGAATGTATTAAATTTACTGACAAGTGCATTTTCAACAATACTAGATTCACGATTTTGCAATCTTATTGCTTTTTGCTGTAGATGATCACGAAGATTTTTTAATGATTTGTCCGCTTCAGCTACTGATTCCCATGCTGCATGAAAATGATCAAATTTGGATGAAAGAGAATTTAATATTCTTGACATAATCCAACTTTCTTTTACTTCTTCACCAACAATTTTCAGCAACCGACTTCAATTCATCATATTTATAACTGAAAAACTGTTGTTGTACCATTGCTGTAGACTTCTGACTTTTCTGACAATACAACCCTTCTAATTTTGTAATCATTTCATGTGATGATTTACAGGTAGAAATTTTTAAAGCAATCTGTTCATCAACATTTAGCCCAATGATTGTCTGAGCCTCAATGTCTTTCTTGATCCAATTTCCATAGCTAAAACTTGCTTTATCTGGTTTTGCAATATTACCAGCAACATATTCTGACAAATCTTTCATTTTTAATATCAAATCCAACTTGAACTTCCATGACACATAATTTGATTTTCCATTTCTGTCACTATGATCAATCAACTTGACCTAGTTCAATTTAGCATTCATTTTACAGTTGGTGTAATTATTTTTAGGTTAAACTTTCTTTTCTTTCAGGCTTGAATTATTAAATTAATTATTTAATTACATTCTGGGCCCATAACCTGTTGTGCAGTGGTACAAATAATTATTTATTTGTAATTATTAAATTATTTATTTAATAATAATACAGACAAAACCTAAAACCAACTTTTCATTTTTATCTGACACTAATATATTTTTTTATAAACAACTTTTCAACAAAAAACAGAATATCAGATTAATAAAGCATCTGTAATTAGTTTAAAATTGATTACTAGATATCGTTACCCAACACAAAGTGACAATAAACAACATCGAACTCAAAGTCCGACACATTTTTCCAAACAATGACGTTAAACTGGATTTGCTGCAAGCCATCAAAAAGGATTCCAGTATAATTTTGCCGTTTCGTAAATGGAAGTTAAACGAGTTGCCTGCTCTCAAATTTGGGCTGTGAAAACGTGTGCTTCTGTAGAGAGCCCTCGTTATGCTATCTTAGCTTTCCAACCGGACTGCCACAACAACATCGAGGAAGATCCCACAGAATTCGACAGTATTCGCATTACCAATATTCGTCTAAATTTGAACAGTGAATTTTGGCCTAAGGAGAGGTATGATTTAGATTTTTCAAAGAGCAAGTACGGTGAAGCGTACAAAAGGTATGCAGACTTGTATCCCAGCTTTGGTGGTGGCAAACACCCCCTTCTGGATTATTCCTTGCTCCCGACGTGAGGACACCATGAAATCCTCGACTGTAGATGTTCGCCTGGATATTGAAAGCCAGACGGGATTTCCCGCTAAAACCCGATCCTCCTGCATAATTATCTACGACTGCGCAATGGAATTTGTCCCACTCAGTAAAATTGTAAGAAGCTGTTTAGATTACCTTGCTGCTTAGAAAATCAGTTTCGGTTATGCTTTTCAACGGTTAATCATGGAAATTGCAATTGTCGACATTCAAGGCTTCGAAATTGAGGGACGATTTGTGTCCTAGGAGTTGGTTATCAAAACACGTAAACGTACTGGTGTGTTTTTGTTTAAACCTCCCAAACCGTTTAACTCTCTATCAACAGCAGACAAAAGACAAGAACGATATTTGGAAGCACGTCTACATGGACTCTACTACTCTGACGGTTACTAAGATTTGAATACTATGAATGACATTTTGAGAATTTTCCTGGCCAAATGCACGCACATATGTACGAGGCCATCAGAAATATAACTTTTTATTTACCTAGTTATTTGAAGAGCTGAAAATTCACAATTGGAGAAAACGGCTTATAATGAAGATGGAGAATCACACTATCACCTAAGCAATCTGGAAAACTTCAAAGGCACTGTTAACCTGAAACCTTCTGACTCTCCATGCATATTTCACTGCCCCTGCAATGATCCAGTACGATGTGCAAAAGAAAATGTTGATGTAGTTTATTATTGGCTTTTAAAGAGTGTTTTACATAAATAAATAAAACATTGTATACAACTATGTTTTTCAATTATTCATTATTTTCCTTATATATTTGATAATTAATTTAAGTAACAATATTGTAATTGTAGAGAGTGTTACACAAATAAGAATTAGCACCTTGTGAAGGTCCTCTTGTATGTTGTCTCGTAAGTCGTCATGTGCAGCCATCGAGCATATTAAGTTTTTCCATCTTTACACGATGCTGCTGAAATTCAATCAGTGTCACCTTGAGTGTCATCTGAAAATATCAGCTTCAGCCTGAAATTTTGTGTTGTGTTTGGCAAATGAGCAAAATATACAGGCAGTCGGCCATCGTTTAATCCGTCTCGAGCCTTGAGTGTCATCTGAAAATATCAGCTTCAGCCTGAAATTTTGTGTTGTGTTTGGCAAATGAGCAAAATATACAGGCAGTCGTCCATCGTTTAATCCGTCTCGAGCCTTGAGTATATAGTCAGAGCGGTTTAAACAATTCCCTGAGGGGCATAGAGCATGTCCTTGGTTCCATAAGTTATATTAACATACAAGACATTTACCCAAAATCATTGAGAATATTACAAACGTTGATTTAAGTAAAGTCATTTTTAACGATCTGCATTCAGCTCATCTTCAATCAAAATCAGAAGCTCGATGCAACTAACAGTTTGGTCTGATTCCATTACATGTGCTTGTCTCATATAAAGTTTGTTGTTTCAATACCAAATGTCTGCAAACACGTTTATACTTAACATACTTTATACATTGACCGAATTAATTTAGTTGTTTTATATGGATTATTGGACAGTGCATTCTTTCTGCTATCCTGCTCAAATCTGTTATTTATATATCATAATTTCTGGAAACTGTGCAAGGTCCTATTCACATCACACTAATCTCAAAAAAATTATCAACAAAAATATCCCAAAATAAATACTCCAGTAGCATCCCGTGTTGGCTATCCTATTCCTTTGTTAATGAACCATCCTGTACTCTCAACGTGTAAATCATTCATGATTTATACCTCTAAATAATTCATCTAGTATTTAATAAAGCTCCATTTAAAAATTCTGATGTCTACGATTTTTAGATTTTATCCAGCTTGAGTGTAAATCATTCATAATTTCTACTTCTAAATAATACATTTAGTACTGAACAAAACCGCATTTAAAAATTGACTTGGAAGAACACTTATATTTACAATTTTTAGATTTTATCCAGTTTGTTTTATTTCAGGTTTCCTCTAGAGGCACAAGCTATTCCCTAGGGAGACGTTATAATGTTGTCAAGTCATTTTAAAGACTTCCAATATCGTATATGCATAATAAATTAATTTTCAATTGTGTTGAATACAGGGTGTAAACGGTTTGAGTGCAAAGATTTTGAAGAACAATACTTCAGGCAAAAACAAATCAAAAAGCTTTATAACATTTTCTAAAATAAACTATAGTTTTGCCAAAAAGAACACATAAAGTTAGATTTTATGTAGCCCTTGCTACAGTGAATAATACAATAATTTCGATTTCAAAATGTCGGTAAATCTAAATATGAATATACTCAATAGCTTATACATCTTTAATAGCCACATTAAAAATGAAAATTGATTATTTCAACTCGAAATATGCTTTTATAATTTAGTGTAAGTTTCTCCTTATAGATATGGCAACGTGGCATACAGACCAACTTATTTACTACATTTTTTACTTTAACGACGACTGAGAGTTACGATTGTTTTTTGCGATTTCGATTCTTGTAAATAAGAATAGATAAACGGTAAAGTGATTTGAATGATATCTATTTGATGTAGACTTCGTGGTTTGCTTTCCATTTAATATATTTTTTAAATAAATAAAATCGGTTGTGATTAGTGTGTAAATTCGAAAATTAAGAATAGTGCGACAGTATTTATTTGTGATAAATAATGGCCGATTATACAATTAGGGAAAGACATGACATGCTCTTAATTTATGGGGAAAGCAGACGTAATTGCAGAATAGCAAGAATGTTATACAGACGCCTGCCCAATGCTAGGACATTCGTAGCTGTTTCGCAGAGGCTTCTGGAAACAGGTAGTGTAATACCACAAATAAACAATCGCGGACCACAGCGACATAATCGTATCTTAGCTGCTGAGGATCAAATACTAGACCTTATCGATATCAACCCATATCGTAGCACACGGACTATTGGAAGTGAGCTGCAAATTTCTCACACTGTTGTTCATAGAACATTACGGGAACAATTGCTCTATCCATATCACATGCAGCGGGTTCAAGGGCTTTCAATTGATGATTTTCAACCAAGACTCAATTTCTGTCGTTGGTTCCTCAGAAAACATCGACAATTTCCTAATTTTGTGAACAATATTTTAACAACAGATGAAGCAAGTTTTAATAGGAATGGTATAATAAATTTTCATAATACGCATTCGTGGTCTGAGGTAAATCCGCACGAAATACGCCAGTCAGTATTTCAACACCAATGCTCAGTTAACGTGTGGGCTGGAATGGTTGGTGAATACTTGGTTGGGCCATTTATACTGCCTGCACGTTTGACAGGTGAGAATTACCTTTATTTTTTGAACAACACGCTACCAGATTTGTTAGATGAAGTGAACCTACAAACACGTTCCAATATGTGGTACTTACATGACGGAGCACCTGCCCACGCAAGTCATCTAGTTGTCGACTTCTTAAAGAGAACATTTCCCCGTCGTTGGATTGGTCGAAACGGACATATACGTTGGCCAGCAAGATCTCCTGATCTCAATCCTTTAGATTTCTACTTATGGGGACACATGAAAAGTAAGGTTTACACGACTCCGGTTATTGACGAGAATGACCTTAGACAACGCATTTTTGACGCTGCTGACGAAATCCGAAATATTCCAGGAATTTTTTCTCGCATACGTGAAAATTGGATTAAACGGTGTCGTGCTTGTGTCGATAGTAATGGTGGGCATTTTGAACAATTGGTGTGAATAATCCGTTGTTTCAACTCAGTTCTATCATTATAATAAATTCGGTAAGTAGGATTACATATTTACTTGTCTAATATAAATAATATTAATTAAATCAGTAATAATGACTCTTCGAATAATTTAACTGGTAAAAAACTACATATACAGATCTCCTGAGTTGCATATCATATTTACCTAACTTTGTATAATTGCATAAAAGAAACCGCCAAATACAAATTCTAATTGCAATACCTTGTATTAAAAACGTAAATATTTTCCACAAAATATTTCATACACTTTTATTTAATTCTAAGGTCAATGTCATCAGTCAATACAAAAACACAGGTGTTTATTTTTTTGTCGGCGTAGTCATTCCTTTATTATTCGCGCTAAGAGTGAATCTGCTTCGAACGCGAGCGACGTTGCCGGATTGACAATAATTTACTTAATATGTTTTAGGGATTTTCTTGGTTATTAAGGCCTACTGACCATAGTGGTATAAGAGTTTTTTGTTTAATTTGGTGTATACTACCTCCACCTAAAATATATGCACTCAAACTATTTACACCCTGTATAATACTTGGTTGATTCTACCAATTATATAAAGGAAATTTCATATGTATTACGCTTGACATGCTATGCTCCTCTTCGCATCACATTATTCTCAAAAATTATTAACAATACTATTCTACAATAAATAGTTCAGTAGCATCCATCCTATTCCATTGTTTATGGTATACCCTGTATATTCAACGTGTAAATCATACATGATTTATACCTTTAAATAATGCATCTAGTACTGAATAAAACCGCAATTAAAAATTCCGATATCTACAATTTTTAGATATTATTCAGCTTGTTTTATTTCAGGTTTCCTCTAGGGACACAAGTTATTCCCTAGTGAGATATTATATAGCTAAATTATTTCAAAAACTTCCCATGTCCTATATGCAAAATAAAATCAATTAACTTACTAAGATAATTCTAAATGTGCTTATTATGCCGCATTCAGGCGCATTCATCGTTTCGCTAGTTTATTTCATATCAAATCGTAAACAAGCGTCATTATTGGTGATATGTTTTAACATCATTTGAATTTAAACAATGTAAGTATAATTTTTAAATTGCTGATGCAAACATTAGAATATGTATACAATTGAATGACATTATTTCCAAGTAGAATTATAACAATTATTTTTCTGCTTAGATAGTTTTGTTATATAAATGAATCTGTTTTTGGTTCCATCAAAACCTTGATAAGAGACGAAAAACTACTTAGTATTTATTCATTTGATGTCACATCTAAGAAAAATCGGAAAACTTCAGATGTGCTCAGACAGTGTTTTAGTGAAAATGTAGTATTTATTCATTTGACGCCACATTGAAGAAAAATGGGAAAACTTCAGGTTTGCCTAGATAGTGTTTTAGTGAAAATGTTTTAATCTTGGACCATAAAAGTGATTTATAAAATTGTTTTTGGTATATATTATGTGAATAAAAATCGCTGTATTGAGTTTTAGTATTTTATCTAACTATGGGGTGAGTTATTTCTTTATTAGTGGTAATTCAATTTTATATATTTTTGCAAGTTTGGCACATTCAATTTTTAAATTTAATTTCAAACTGATATTAATGGAGTTAATTAAATCTAACTTTTTTTAAGTTAATATTTTAAACTAGAAATGCATTTATTATTTTAAAGTTCTTTCATACAATTGTTAAATTTAATTATGAACTGATTTAACACATAAATGGGTATTATTCAAACTTTTTTTGGTTAATATTTTAAAGTAGAAATGCATACATAATTTTAGAGTTCTTTTGATCCTACATCCAAAATCAATTTTCATGGATTTTGAAGATAAACATATGTTTGATATTTTATCAACAATGACAAAAGAAACCGTACATGTATTCTAGTGTGCCTTTTATAATCAGTAAATTATTTTTAAGAGATTTTTTTATTCTATCAACATTTTAGGTTTGTAAAATTTTTATCAAAGCACTTAAAAAAATCACATATTTGTAAATAGAAATTCTCATTGCGACATTTTATCAAAGCAAAGTACACATTTATAAACTAAAAAAATACATGTTTCTTTCATCTTCTTTCATGAAATGAATTAATGCTGCAAATTATCAAAAATTAGCTATATCTATAGTCTCTTATCAGTTCAGTGAATCAAACATAGTATAGTTTCAAGCATCAAATATTTAAATTTGAGACTAGAAACAAAAATGGCATTATGTATTAAACAAAGACAGCAAAACGCAAAATAAATGTTTACTAAGCATAATTGCACAATTTATAATTAAAAAGGTCATAAACTGACCTCAATTGGTTAAGAAAGTTGACTGATAAGAGATACGCTGGTTTAGCCCTCCCCTCATACAAGCCAGACAAGGACAGCCTTGGCTAAACAAGGATAAACAGCTAGCGAAGAAGAAGAGATCAAAACTACTGATAAGCGATACGCTTTTTCCAGGAAACCCTTCTGGTTATTGACGATCTCTTCATCATCTACTCTACTTTCTTTTTGTCAACTTTGTCACACATGAGATGTCCCTTTGTCACCCTCACCACTGTTTGCGACAATTTTTTAGTGACAAAGTGAGTGACAAACTACCCTCTGGACGTTGACGATGTCATTCTACAAGAACTGGGACCCCCCCCCCCGTATGACTGGCAGAATTTGTGGTACATGCCATAGAAGTGTCACAAAATCCCGCTACCTCTACTACTAGCTTACTTCTATTTTTACTCAAACAGAAATTATCAAAATTCAGTAGGTTTGTGAGAAAAATAAATTCACAAATAAAATAAAAATAAGGTAAATAATTCAGAATATAATTTTAGAAGTTTAAAAAATATGGGCATAGTTCATAGGAGTAATAAGTGCAAGTAAATATTAAATAATAGAACTGCTATGTAAAATATAACAATATATATAAAAATATTATCAATTGAGAAAGAATTTAAATCATTAACGTGATGATTTTACATATATTAACACCGTGAGTGCTGATGTTTCCGATAGTTGTCATAGTGGTTGCATGCCCAATGAGTACGTCACTGATCGGTGTCACTGATTTGTCTCTACCAGGATGTATTAAGGTGTAAATCCTTAACCAGATGCGCATGACTCAGATCTGTGTCACGCGTCAAAAATCAATACGCGTCATAACGTTTACTGTTACAAATAACAGTCTAATTATGACTTTTAAACTGCATGGCATTCTACACAAATACTATTGCCGCACCTGACATACCTCTAAGTTTAAAACCAGCAGCGAAAGTGTTAATACTCCTGCGGCAACATTGACTGGTTAAGTGGATGTGTGTTCGTGGTCTTCGCTACTCAGAGTGATGCCTTGTCCACGATGTTTTGGAAATCCGCACAATTAGTATTCACGTGTTCTATGTTGGACAGTTCTACTAACTGCGCCATTTTTATAACTTGAATATCACTTTTAACTCTAACAAATATATATTTTATTTAAAACACAAAAATTAAAAACTGACCAAAATAAACTTGAAAAATTTTAAAACGGACAATATAAGATATTATAATGACCACCGTAGGATAGCTGCGCTCATATTTATAACTTACTAAAAGCTGGCAGAAATGAAGTGGTTAAATTTCATTTATATCAATTTTCATACGACTTAAGTCTAAAGTCCAAATTTCAAATGGTTTGAAGAATCAATAAACATTCCTGTAACTACCCCTCATCCTGTAAAAACTAAAAGCTTATATTATATCAATGACGCAATAGGGAATACAAACTGCTCATTGATTCAGGCACAGGAATTTCTATTTTTAAAGGGCAAACTGTCAAAAACTGGAATTCCCAGAACATATTATTCAACTATTCATTGATCAAAAAATTCCCATTCCTCAGTCAACCTTTGCACCATTTGTTCGTGGTAACTCCTATAAGGTCTTTGTAATCTCTTAGGTTTTTTAAACATTACGAATGCGTCTTACCAGGTAAGTACGCCAAAAACACCTATCGAGGGAATTTATCTTTGAATATTCCTCGCAAAATTGCTCTAACAATTAGAGACGAGTTAACGAAATTCACACAGATGCTATCCTATAAAGGAAAAAAAAACAGGAAAAACTGTCGTTAATACGCTCATCCTTTGTTTCCAACATTACGGCACTCCGTTGAGAATTCACTGCGACTTCAGTCGGGAGTTTGATAATTATCAAACATACTTTATAATGTATTAGTAAAAGACCTGTGTGAAATAAAACTAACTTTCTCTAGTGTAAAACATCTACAATCAAACGGTTCCATTGAACGATTCCATTTGTTTTCTCAAGCTTATTTGTTAGTTTCTTTAAATGGTTTTATTGAGAAATAACACTACACTTAAGAAAAAAGGATATACAGACGTTTCAGTCTTATTTTGACTTCGACGTCAATGACATTGAATTACAGTGAAATGTTTTTTTCGGTGGTTTGACGATGTAGAGACAATGTAGAGATGTGCCAATGCTGGTAAATTCCTCAACGACAGCTTTTAGTATGAACAGAGACCCAAAACTTTTTAGAATTAAGTCTCAAATTGGCATTCTTAATCCTGGAAAACAGTAGGCGAGGTTCATCAAAGGTGAAGCCCATGAAAAAAACGTTGTCGAGGTCCATCAATCTCTCGAATGTACCAGAATCGAAACAGCCCTTTAACAGGTGGAAAACGCTATCTTTTCTCCGTCACTTTCGTGAAGTCTAACCTGTCAATATCGTGTCCTTCGTTGTTCAATTTTCCATAATCCACGCAAATCGGTTGGTTCCATCCCTGTTTTTGACTAGAACGTCTGGAAAAGACCACAGGCTTTTTTTTTGTAATGTGGACACATATTTTTTTCCTTTTCCATATTTTCTTTAGTGAAAATTAATCGTTATCACAATATGTCCAATCTAACATATTTTAAAATATTGTATAAGAATATATCTGAAAAAGTTGTAGGCTCACAACAAAAAATATATCGCAAAATGATAAAAAATATTTGATAAGATATTACAGTAATATGTTATGAATTATTTCATATGGGGTTTTGTCTTGAATATAGCAATATTTCCGAAATATTTCAAATCAAACATAAAATAATTTAATACTCTCTTCGAGGTGTCATTCCTAGATGTCGGTCTTACATCTCGCGTCTTCAAATAAAATAATTTACTAATATTTCGTGCTCTGTGGGTAAAATCATTCAAGCGGGTTTCAGTTGGTTTGATAATGTCAAAAAAATTCTATAACAAACTCTGTTGAAGCACACAATTTCTGTCCATGTAACTTATTTTCGAAGAAATAAAATAATAATGTAAATTCCTAATTGGTATGTAGATTCGTCTAAAGCAGCTATGGATACTAAAGCTTATAAGACATTTCATTTTAAACCCATTTTTGACAAACTAATTCTAGAATATAATTAATAATTAATGATCATTTGTCCAATACCAAATCAGACATATAATAGTCCGATAAATTTAATATTGAATATAAAACCCTGGGCATCCATTCATTCGCAAAAAATATTGATAACTGCATTGGGTATTTGACTGCATTAAAAATATGGTTCGGGCTGGTGAAATTCTAAAAGATAATTTATTTTTATTTTCATTTTATTTAAATTTTCTTAAAAAATACCAATTAATTTTGTAATATAGGCAAAAGAAAATTAACATTAAAATAGCAAAGAACGTGATCAAAAACACGGAAATTCGTCGTAACGTCAACAACGTAATTTGCATAATATGTGCATAAAAAAATTACCTAAAGTAAGTTCTGTGTGTGGTTCAGTGGTAATGTCTAGGTTCTATTGTCTTCGAGTGATCAATACTTACAATTTTTCTGAAGTATTTACAGAATTATTTGTGCACAATGGCAGTAAACGTCATTTATAAACCATTATACCGTTAAATAAACTTTTAAATACGGTTATAAACCCTACATAACAATAAATGCACCAATCCCGAATATATTTCACCCAAATTGCAAGTGCTTATGGGTCACCCTATATAACAGTTTTATTCAACATTTTTTGAACCACCTTGTATCACTGTAACTCTACTTCATCCTATAGTGCAACAACCATCCTGTATATGCTGCTGTCCTTTATATGCAACTTTTTCTAAAATCATGTTAAACACACTGTATAACTATAATTTTGCTTCGCTCCATATTTTAGGTATTCCACATAGTAGGATACACCTGTTCATGATCTACCCTATATATTTTTTTAACATACCTATTTTGATCAACGCTGTAAAACGACAATTTTGCTCCGCCCTCGATTTCAACCACATATATATATATATATATATATATATATATATATATATATATTCTCAAATGTTTTACAGAAATGAAAAGTATTCTCCCCGTAGAGATTCACTATATTTGTTTTCGCGGGCACTAAATGTATTAGATGGTTTCCGGGAATTCATCCGCGTAGTTGATAACTGATCCCTGCCGGGATCGATGGTAAAATGACAAGATTTCGGCAGAGTCACATCTGCCCTCTTCAAGTCGGTTCGCATAATTCTCTTAGCCTTCTGCTTTCGATTCTAGTTACTCGAATACTGATATTTTCAGGAGCGCGCACGGTGTTATATAGTCGCGGCTCGGCGCCTATTGGTTGGCACCGTGAGCGGCTGCGTGTGATTGGCCCTGGGCGCTCAGTGGGCACGCCTCCCGCCTGCTGATTTATTATTTCCGGTTGAGTTGTTATTGGACGGGTTCGGGCCGGTACGGTGTTTAATAGAATTTTCCAACAATTCGATAAGTTCTGGGTTTCATTGCGTGCGTTTAGACTGTGAGGCCCCTTCGCTATTTCAATTGCCTCTCTTACGAGTCTTGATTTCGGGTGTTCTATATTTGCCAGCACTCTGGTGTTCTCAAAGTCTATTCGGTGTGACGTCGAGGTGGCGTGTTCCGCAATGGATGTTGTTTTTTCCTGCTTTCTTATAGCATTCTGGTGTTCATCACGTCTAGCTTGAATTCTTCTGTTAGTTTGCCCCACATAGGTTTTATGACAGTCTGCACATGGAATCTCGTACACTCCCTGTTGTTCTAAAGGGATCCTCGTCTTCGGAGTCCTCAACACCGTGCTTATTTTTCTGTCTGTGTTGAAAATAGTATCGATATTGTGTCAATTCGTGGAAGAAATGGCGTAGCCTAAAAACTGTACTCCTTTTTGGAACGGCCATAGAAGTATGTATGGAAATGATCTACAGCCCTGATTATTGCCAGAAGTCCTTTTCTGGTGACGAAATAATTTCTTTCTGGTTTCGAGAATCCACGGCTGGACGGCCCCCAAACATGTGTTGCTGGCGTCGGTGTCTACGATGAATTTGCCGGACTGTGTCGCATACGCTAGAATTATTCTGGAACATAGTGCCACCTTCAGTCGTCTGAATGATGTTTCACAATCCTGATTTCAACGGAAGGTCTTTTTTTCAGTGGTCTGCCGATGTAGAGGTGAGGCAATGATGGCAAATCCCCCAACAAATCGACTACAGTACGAACAGAGCCCCCAAAAGCGTCGTAGTTCATGCTTATCTCTGGACACGAATGGCTTCTATCTTGTCTTCGATTGAGCGCAATCCTAACTCTAAATCGACTCTCAGGTTGGCATTCTTAATTCTGGAAATCCTTCGCCGAGGTTCTTGAGATGGTTATCAAATGTATTACCCATGACTAGAATGTCGTCAAGCTATACTAAGCATTTCCGCCATGTCAACGTACTCAATACATACTCGCAACTTTCAATCGTAGCGGGAACATAACATAATCCAAATGGCATGACCGTGAACTGAAACAGTCCTTTACTGGTGGAGAACTCTTTAGGTCTAGTGTGGTGAACCAACGAGACCCTGCTAGTATGGTCAGACTATCATCTATACGCTTGGTTCCATCCTTCCTTTTCACTTTCAGCAAAGACTCGAAGTTTTCCTCGACTACCTGTTATTGCCCCAATGGTAGTCGCCTAGGTGGTATTCTTATGGGTTGAACCTTCCCGGAATCTATTCTGATGATGTTTGTACGACCGGTAGGCATTTTCTTGTCTAACGTAGAGTATTGCAATCCGAACATGCACGAATCACGTGCAAAATTGCATGTCGACAGCCGAAAGTGAACGTGATTTATGAAATATTTAGTTTTGTCATTGACATAAATACAATTTTGTTATTGGTTTGTCATTTTAATACTGACTATTGTTCTCCATCTGGTCCTCGAAAGGAGAAACATGCTCAAGAAATATATACAGTCCTTCCAAATTAACAATTATTTTTGGTTTACATACCCAAAAATTATTCGAGATCGAAACTCCTAAAATTTTGGCAGAAGAATGGCCGTGCATAATACATTTTTCGGGAGAACACAATCACAATATTTTTAGCACTACTGCACTTATCGGATGTCCTATAGCTGAAAGCACTAAACCAGAAATATTGAAATATTTTGAAAGAGGTCACTCTGTTTTAAAAAAATGGAGGAATGGTGAGAATACATTATCAATGGTCGTCATTACTTTCCAAATAAAACAGATAATCAAAATTTATGAGTAAAACATTTTAAACATAATTATGGCCAGAGAACACAAAAATATTATCACCCAAAATTATTCTTATGGATGATGTCATGGTAGAAAGTAAGGTTCTTCAAAAACACTGGCCCCCATCTAAAATGCTTCTCTGTACTTTTCATGTCTTGAAATCCGTTTGAATTAAATTATTTAAAAATTATCTATATCCCCAGACTAAAAAAGATCTTGATATTAATATCCAAGTCTTGCAGTCCGATAACAAATTCAAAAATTATAAGAAATACATAGGTTTTGAAGATATACAGTCATGGTATTAGTATTATAAGGAACACCCTTTAACCTGATACTAATAATACTATAGAAGTAATCTTTCGATTATTTAAGGATATTCCTTTACAACGGAAAAAAGAATACAATCTATCTCAGCTCACAGATGTTTTACATCTGACTTCAATTGTGACAAAAAACACTATTGATAGATTGTGTCCAAATCTGAAAGATGTTTCGTTTAGAACAATTAAACATATCAAATGGAATAAATTCGATAACGAATAAAGGAGGATGTATTGGGAAAAACCCTTGGACACCACGATTTGTATTTTTAAATGCGAATTTTTTCAACAAAAAAAATTATGTAGGGTGTTTCATGTAACAGTGGCCAATACCAACTTTCTTATTTTAAATGCAAGCCCCTGTAGATTATTTATTTTTTAGATTCTCCAGAAAATTCTAAACAAAATCCATGTACAACGTCCTACACCTATCTTCAAATGTTTCGGAAATATTAAGTGTTTCCAGAATTATTACAAAAATTAACATTAAAAAAAGAAAATTATTTTATTTCACAAATTCGCTGCATTACACTAAAAACCTAATAAGTAATACTGATTATTTAATAATATAAAAAAAATAATGTCAATGTAGGAAATGTTCAAAATGCTCGCCGCGAACGTCTTGGTAACATGCTAATCTGGTATAGAAATGTTTTCTAACATTACTCAAGATCTCAGGCGTGACTGATATAATCCCAACCGTGATTCGTATTTTTAGGTCATCCAAGTTGAGAGGTTTAGATTTGTATACAGTACTTTTGACATATTCCCACAAAAAGTAATTCAATGGCGTCAAATCAGGAGATCGTGCTGGCCATTTTATCGATCATCGCCTCCCAATCCACCGGTTTGGAAAAATTTGGTTCGGGTACTGTCGGGCATTGATTTCGTAACGGAGCGGTATTCCATCTTGCTGAAACCATATTGTATTGGTACGAACTTGTGGGTTTATTGGATCAGGATATAAGTTTGTCAAAGTTGGCACGACATTATATTCCAGCAGTTCTAAATATTTATCTTCATTCAAGTTGCCATCAATGAAAAAGGGACCTACGATATGATTTCCAACAATTCCTGTCCAAACAGTAACTTTTTCAGGATATTGTGTATGTTTCTCTGTCATCCAGTGAGGATTCTCATTAGACCAATAGCGACAATTTTGACGATTAACATGACCGTTAACTGTAAATGTGCTCTCATCAGAAAACAAACCATCTTCTAATTGGATCACATTGTTATCTAACCATTTATAGGGATGTATTTTACTTTTCTTTAATACTCGAAAAATTGATGTGTGGCTAACGTTGAACAGTGGCGCTGCTTTTCCACCAGAATTGTGGGTTTTCATGAAACTCAAGCATAATATCCAAATTCGTATTATCACTTAGAGCATTGGCAGACACTTTTTTAACTGTCTTACATGACCAAGCTCGCGAAACTGCTTTTCTATTTTGCTAATTGTTCCTTAGGATACAGGCTGCAAATATGGAAAATTTTCGTGAAATAAGTGAGAAATTTCTGAGTCCGTGTGTTATCTCCATAACCAATCATTTGTAGAATGGTTATTTTGTGCATTTATGTTAAATGAAGCATTTTTCTTATATTCATTTTCTGTTTTTAATGTTAATATTTGTAATAAATCTGAAAACACTTAATATTTTCTAAATAGTTGAAGAGAGGTGTAGGACATTACACATGAATTATGCCTGGAGAATCCAAAAAATAAAAAATATGCAGGGGCTTGCATTTAAAATGAGAAAGTTGGTATTGGCCACTGTCACATGACACACCCTATATAATTTTTTGTTGTTGAAAAAATGCGCATTTAAAAATACAAATCGACGTGTCCAAGCGTTTTTCCCTACAAGCCCTCCTTTATTCGTTATCGAATTTATTTCATTTAGCTGTTCTACACTGTCTGCAGGTGTCCTGTAAGATTTCCAGTTATGTATTATTCTAAATATACAAGTAAATAACGTTTTTAACACTTTGACAAACGTAAACAAAACTTTTTCCAAATTGCCACTGGTTCGGAACTTCCTAAGGAACTTTTAATGCAATTAAACAGTTGATAGTAATTTAAGCCAAGAAGAGTCAATAATAGCCAACACCAAAAAATTACATGAGAGCCAGCAATCGTCGCAACAAAATAATGATGAAATTAAAGATTATAATACCATTCGTGATGAAGCCGACAATTCGGTTATGGAAATCCTATGGACAGATTTAATAAGAAACCTTAACGAAAAAGTTATAACAGGATTAGAGATGATCCATTTGGGTTCAAGTTCAGACCCGCAATTCTTACCAAAAAACATTAACTCCAGTTCCAGTTTGCTAAGTAGCCTACAAACGCTATTTAAATCTAATAACCAACGTTATACCTCTACGAGACTTTTCACAAATATTACTAGAAAAGGTAAGAAAATAGGAGTTCAACTGTCATCTGTTGTAAGGCGAAAAACTGTTATAATTGGTCGGAGAAAACTACAAGCAGGTAGACAAACAGCAAGCTCAATTAAGAAAAAGCGAAAAGCTGGACATTCACTATCAGAATACGTAGAAAAAACCGTCAGCTTTGGGAATAATTTTGTATAATGATATTTTAGTAGCTTTTTATTGAAAGAATTGCCAAAAAAATTGGAAGACTTTTTTAAACAAACTTATACTTACTACCTTTGACTTTCATTGGATAAATTTAATATATTTTTAGGGTTCCGTATATACAATATACGGATACCCTTATAATATCACTCCAGATTTCTGCCTAATTTCTGAGAAACCCCTAATATTCATTTTAGGGGGCAAATTATAGAATTAAATGGAAAATAAAAAATTATAATTGTTTCTAACGAATCAAGTAATATATCAAATCAAAGGGCTCATTATGACAAATACAAATTAATTTTTTAAGTATTTTTAAAATAAATTATTTAAAAGATATTAACAAAAATATTTAAAAATTTACCCCCCCCCCCTTATCTCCGAAACTATAAGACGAATACAAACATGTGTTTTTTAAGTTTTTAAATGAATATTTTAAAATATATTTAAAAAAGTATTAAAAAAATTACCCATTCCCCCTTTATTCCCCAAACTATAAGACCTAAACGTTTTGTTTACAGGAAAAATACAAAGAAATCCCTAATATTAATATTGAGGGCCAAATTATAGAATTAAATGGAAAATAAAAAATATTTTTTAACGCATCATGCAATACATAAAATGAAAGGGCTCATTATGAGGAATACAAATATATATATTTCATATTTTTAAAATTAATTGTTTACAAGATATTAACATAAATATATAAAAAATTCTCATTTCTCGCTTTATTTCCGAAACCATACTGCCTAAAATTTTGAAAATAATTAGGGGTACTGGCGCTCACTTGAAATTTATAATAAAAATTATTAGAAAACCCTCATAGGAATTTTAGGAACAAATTATACAATTAAATGGAAAATAAAAATTCAATTTTCAAACGCATCATGTAATATATCAGATAAAAGACTCATGTGAATTAAAAATATAACATATTTTTAAATCATTTGTTTAAAAGATATTAACAAAAATATTAATAATAGACTTAATTCTCACTTTAGAAACTACACTATTTAAATTTTGAAAAATATATTTTATTTGTATTTTTAAATAATTTGAAAAACAGATTTAATAATTTATAATTTAAAACTTGACCTATTTTGCCTTTTATCTTCCAATCTATAGAGCCTCAAAATTCAGACAGGAGATTATATATATAAAAGGCTTCCCTGAAAGTTTATTAGTAAAATAAAACTCTAATTTAATTTTTGGGGGCCAAATTAGAAAATTAAATACATATGTATTATTATAAAAATCAAGCGAATCCTGAAGCAGATAAAATAAAAAGTCTATGTGTGGAAAATGAAACTGTATATTTTTTATAAATTTAAAACTCTTCATAAAAGATATTAGGGTAAATATAAGAAAATGCACTATTCCATGCTTATCTGAAACTGGAATATTAGAATTTTGAAGGTGGTACGGGAGTTCAAGATCGACGTCTAAGACTTATGGCCTTTAGAGACCGATTTTAGACAACTTAAAATTGGCGGCTGAATGGTTAGGAGAACAAGGCTGTCTTGTAAGTGTCCGAACGGTTTACCGACGTATAAGGTCTCATAGACTACAACATTATCTTATGCTACCTTTGACAGCTGAGTATCGATGGAAACGACTACAGTGGTGCAGAGAACGACAACATTGGAATTTAGAATGGCATCATGTCGTTTTCTCTCATGAATCTTGATTCTGCTTGGGTGGACATGTTGGCCGAAGAGTCTGACCACGTCGACAAGAAAGACGTCAACCTCAGTTTGATGAACACTAGTCGTTATGGTGTGGGATACTATTGCACATGGAAGGAGGTCACCTTTATTTCGAGGCAACATGACAGCGCAATATTATGTTCAGGAAGTAGTGGAGCTGTATGTACTTCCTTCCTTAATCGGCTCATGGATCCCATATTTCAACAAAATAACGCTCGTCCTCATGTTGCTCGAGTTAGTGTCAACTTTTTTGAGGAGACCCATGTGAATCTGTTGCCATAGCTGCCTAGATCCCCCTATCTTTCGCCCATAGAACATATTTGGGATATGATGGATAGAAGGCTCGGAAATTTACCCCAGCCCCCACAGACTTTGGAGGTTCTAAGACCCGACATACAGGTAGCTTGGGATAGTATTCCTCAAGACAGTGGTTTCCAACATTTTTGTACCTGCCCCCCCCCCTTTAAAAAAATTGTTGTGTCCCCTTAATCTTTATAACAATCTAATTGTGGATTATGTATACCTATTTTGCTGATTAATTTTTTTGACACCTATTCGACTTTTTTTGTTTGTATTCGAAAATGATATTTTGGAAATAGCTTCATGTCCCCCTTGCAACAGGTTCGCGCCCCCTAGGGGGGGGGCGCCCCACAGGTTGGAAAACCACTGCCTCAACAGAAATAGGCCAACTTATTGAATGCCAAGACGTGTTGGGGAGTGTACAGATCACCGCGGTGGACAAACATTATTAACAAACTTAATAATAAAAAACAATTAAACTCATTGGTATTTTTATTCATTTACTCCTTACCATAGCATCTATGTTTTACCAAAACATATTAAATTTAAACATCTCCTGGGTGTTGCGATTTCTTTGTCAATGAGTATATTACTGTTTGGAGACTGTTTAAGTGAATTTTAGTTAAATGGAGAACGAAAGCCTATTATGAAACAAGCATATGGTTCTAATTAAATACATACATAAAAAGTATATCCTGGCATTCCTGATTTATGAAAAATTCCATTACATCAACATAATATCACTTCACACACCAACAGAAACTTGTCCAATTAAATATTGAAATGAAACTATTTTTCTTCGTTAGCCAAACCATATGAAAATATTACATTCAAAATAAGCAATTTAATCAATGTTGCCATTTTTCTGTTTCAGTAACTCTGTTGAAAATTTTTAGATAAAATTGGCTTAAACGCCCATTCATTTAACAGGAATGATAGAGGATTTTGTATTGTTCTGTTCAGAAGAAAATTTTGTTGCACTTTTGCAAATAAATAGTTAGTTGCTTACTTTAGTTGACAACTTCGAACATTTTTGTCTCACAAACCATAAACTTTTTGGGATATATCATATTATACCCTGTATAAAACATAATTCATTTATATAAGGGCTATGAAATAATTAAAAAACAATATTTTCAGTCATATATTTTTTGACATCACAGATTTCAATTGACAGAAAAATACTAATGTTTACAACCTTTTATGTGCCAGTAATATACATATTATAGTTCAAAACAAACTACATTATGTCTAAGAATGTGGAAATACTATGTTTGCACAGGTATTATATGTAAATAAATCTAAATTACGTTTTCAAAAACTAAATTTGCTAAATTTTTATAAATTTTTAATGTGACAGCAAGGAAATAATTGGATATTACTAGTTAGCATTTTTGGACATATATATAAACAATATATTTACCAAAATTTAGTTTTCTTAATTTACATATTACAGCAAACACAATAATTTAAAAAAATTGTGCCATTGTAGTTTGATCTGCTTTTATTATACAATGTATGTGAATATGTTATTGAATTAATTGTAGTCAGTTCTAAACTTACTAAACATGTATAGTATTTTTCTTCTACTTATTATATTTGGGGAACCAAACTACAAAAGGAATGTTGGAAGGTAGCTATTTACAAATATTTATAAAAATATATCGTTTATTCTTCTACACACTTAAGAACTTTAAGATAAAATTCACCAAAGATTTAAGCGTTGATGATGTGCTTGCACAAACATATGAAGATATTTTGCCACAATTTTTTACCATATTAAGTATACTGTGAAAATAAAGAAATGCAACGGGAATGTTTATATTGTTTTAAAAAATCTAAATCATAGTTAAAAGTATTTACTATTTACTTTCACCAATTAATTAGTACAGAAATAAGGCACTTCCCCAGTTCTACATTTCTGTTCATTCAATGATTAACGTCCAAAACTAGATAACAAACTTATCACTTCAACATCGAAAAATATATTAACTCCTGGAGAAGCAGAACAACTGTTCAATGGCTATATTAAATTTTGTCCTTGTACACAATATTCCTTTTAAGAGAGTAATTTTAACTTGCCTTTAAAGCTCTATATATAATTATGGCTTTATTACCTGTAATTTATATAATTTGGTATATAACTTGCTATATTGCGTGATATAATAATATATTTCGTCACTCTACTAATCAATTAATTTGTCAAAATAAAACGAGATGTTTATGGTTAGCAACAAAAATCAATATATTGACTGGTACTTTCTCATGTTCAGTACCGAAAAAATGTCCAGGTACATTAATGTAAGTATTCTTTTTAAAGTACTGAAATATTTCAGGTTCTTGATTTAACTTATAGTGTGGCAAACTATAATCAATAAAAACGTATGAGCCATCCAAAGTGATCTTTCTCGACAAGGAAAAAATATATAGAAACTAACCTGTGCACGCATTAAGTAAAAAATAGAACTATTACTGCACAAATATTCTTAATAGCTCTATGGAATTATTTTTGTTAAACACAGTTTGCAACATCAAATGATTGATCACCTTCTTTAGTGGCTACATGCAGAGCAAGTTATGTTAACTATACACAAGCAATTTACAATCTGAAGAATGAGAATCGGCACGTAACAGCCCAATTTATACTTTGATGTACTTCAAAATTTTAACAAAAGCACTATAAAATATATATATATATATATATATATATATATATATATATATTTGTTTTTAAGTTTTCGAGGGCACTAAATGTTTTAGGTGGTTTCCGGGAATTCATCCGCGTAGTTGATAACTGATCCCTGCCGGGATCGATGGTAAAATGACGACGTTTCGGCAGAGTCACATCTGCCCTCTTCAGGTCGGTTCGCATAATTATCGTAGCTTTCTGCTTTCGCTCCTAGTATTCGACTAACTAGAAGCGAAAGTCATTTTACCATCGATCCCGGCAGGGATCAGTTATCAACTACGCGGATGAATTCCCGGAAACCACCTAAAACACCCACACACACACACACATATATATATATATATATATATATATATATATATATATATATATATGTTTTTAAGTTTTCGCGGGCACTAAATGTTTTAGGTGGTTTCCGGGAACTACGCGGATGAATTCCCGGAAACCACCTAAAACACACACACACACACACACACACACATATATATATATATATATATATATATATATATATATATATAATGCCTGTTTTTGAAGAAATACCCGGAAACTATAAGAAAAATGTAAATAAATTTTATTTATTAAGTTCTAAAAATTGGCTATATCTATATGCAAGCATTTTTGTCATCTCTGTATAAAGCAAAATTCATTTTAGAAACCAATAGAACGTTATAAAAATGAAAAACTTCAATTTATTGTATTAAAGTAAAATAAACAAAATTGTATATTTTGAATAATTTGTACTGACTATCCCCGCCATTCATTTTCTTAAGATTAATTGCAACGTTTATTCCTTATGGAAAGAAAATTATAACATTTTATTGTGGTTCTTGCAAATGCATTTGCGTCCTTTGATTTTTTTGTTATGTAAATAGTTAGTTGTAAGTAGTAATGGTGTTAGAGTTACGAATCTTGACTAGTGATGTCTTCGTTAGATAATGGCTATTACAAATAAGACAGACGCCCTTAAAAATCAATTCAAATTAAATTATTTCAAGTTACATTTTATATATGTTCCTCAGACGTTCTTTTACTTTATTACTAAAATTTGTATGATCTCTCCCATACATATATACTTACATACATAAATATGTGTGCATATAATTTTTCAAGGCTAATTTCGGTATATATTAAATGTTAGCTGGGCCTTGAAACGTCAAGTGATTTAACTAGTGTTGCTAAAGGTTTACACTGCAGTCTGCCGACGGCTGCCCTTGTCAGTCTTTGCTACAAAAAGTGATAATGAAGTCAGAACAATATGATTTTATTTTATATTTCTGTAATAATTATTATTTACTCGTATAGTCAATATTGTCAGGCTCTGAAAGTAAAGATGAAGAATTGAATATTGTAAAAATGTCAAACAGATTTAATGGCATGACTTCTTTGTTCCAATTTGTTTTCAAATTATATAACATGAAGAGACAATTCGGTCAAAGCATGATGATTAAAAAGAAAGTGAAGAAAGAAATGCTAGACAGCACAATCGAATTGAAATGTTCATAACTTGCAAAATTTTCATACTGTGGCAAAAAAAAATGAAACCTTTTCAGATGGCAAGTCTTCCATCCAACAAATTAGATCCGCAGTTTACTTATTATTATTATTGAATTTAAATTTATTTGTTATATTTTAGTAGTAATTCATAACAATCTGTAAATATAACCTATGTAAATGTCACAATAATTTTGTGATCTTTAAGGCGCCTAGCAAAATTACATTCAACGTTTAAAATTATGTCCTATTTACTGAATATATAAACAATACCCAACATTATATTTTTTACCTTCAATTATAATACCGGCCCAAAGCAACAGTAGTCAAGACTCATAATGCACATACCATAAAGTACGGGAAAAAAAATTATGACTATAAAATTAAAAAGTTCGGAGGTCGCTAACTCTAAACCTTTCTCTAAAAAACATTTATAACTATTCATTTCTATCTTCATTTTATTCCCAAATAAAAATTTGTAATACAGCATCAAAAGGGTTTCTTACAGTAAGAAATGCTTAAGCAAATGCAGACTTTCAGAAATTCAAAACTGAATGATTTCAATTATTTTTTTCATAAGTAGCTTTTAAGTTTGTATTTTCCAAGGAGGGGAAAATATTAATTGTTCTTGACAATAAAGTTTTATTACAATGTATTAATCTTTATACTACACACTAATATTATTTTGTTAGTATTTATAGTTGAAAATCCTAAAGATCTTAAAATTAAAAAAATATTTACATCAACTATTAACAATATATACATATTAAAAAGTATATACACTTAGGAGTCACTTAATAATGAATAATCTCATGTCAAGTTTCATAATTCCGTGGTAACAAGGAAAACTAACTAAGACATCACTTGGAATGTTATTTTTTGAAGAAGCATAGAATAGTATGGCAATCATGAATAATAAATATTATCAACGTAAACTCTACTCATATTTCATATAGATCTGATGCAAACAAATGCACGTGAACGTCTAAATAGAGATAAGACCGGCAAAGAAGAGTAATATATATATATATATATATATATATATATATATACATATATTTGTTTTTAAGTTTTCGTGGGCAAAACAGATATATATATATATATATATATATATATATATATATATATATATATATCTTTTAATATAGATAACCTAAGTACAACCTTGAGAAATATGTAACATCATACTGCCGCAAAATGATGTTTTGCTAGCCAAGATTTTAGCGAGAATTTGTGTCATGCTTTGATCACTGTTTGCAACAGTCTTAAGGGAAACGTGAATGGAGTATAGTCATTATCATCAAAAGAAATGGAGATCACTATAGTTCATTAGATCATTTTTAGATTTGATTTAATCGCTTGTTTTCTGAAGCTTATTTGTGGCACCTTCTAGTTTCTTATAATAGTTCCATTGGAAAATAACATCACAATTGAGAAAAACACTCTATATATGCAAAAAATCTAAATAAAATCTGAATAAGACTTTATTGAATGTACAGTCTTTTTTCTCAAATGTGAAATTATTTCCAATAAAACTATAAATTTCTTACAAGTCACAATTTGTTTTAATGTATAGTGGCCAGTAGGATCTTGTTTAATGTACGAATTTCCTTATATATCTAACTTAACACATATGTTATCAGATGTCATATCCCTACCAATTTATACATCCAGAATTATTTGGTTTTTTATATCTACTTGTTTTCAAATTTTGTTGTTCATGTCACTGCAGCATTTAAAAAGGTTTAAATATTGAAAATGCATTTCTCGAAATTTTGTTTTGTGCTCAAAATATTTCTTGCAAACTCTACATACAGTTCCCGGTTTTATATCAAATCAATTAAAAATAACATGTAACTTCTCAAACATCTCATAATATCGAGAAGAATTCCCACATAACAAATATTTAATTAAAAAGCAATACTTATAAAACAGGAAATAAAATTTCCTAGTAAATTTGGCTTTTTAACAGCTTAGACAAATATCATTGATTTTTTAAGCTGTAATTTAAAAAATAAAACTGAATCACTCTATGTCTAACAAATCTAGATCGAAATAATTGAGGGAGTCATCCGATAAATGAATCCAATACCAATTGTAGAGAAGAATTTTTCTCATGTTATATATTAGAAAAATTCCCCAAAAAGTAGAAATATGAAACCTGCTGACCATTTTTGAGGGAAAAATTCCATTTTAAGTACAACTTCAATTATTTCGATTTTCGATTGAACTTGATAATACCAGTTTAAAGAGGAAATGAAATAAGCATTCAAGTTTTTTATTCACCTAGCAGTAATTTGGAGGCCGAAAGCATATCAGCTGAAATACTAAGAGTTCTAATTTGGAAAAATTGCCTGTAACATATATTGTGGACCACAAATGAAATCTAAGGTACTCTTTTTAAGGCTAAAAGAATAAAATCTATGTATGCAATCGCAACACAAATCTAAATGAAAGTAAAATTACATGTTGTCTTTCATACTTGATATCAAACTTGTGATCCTAGATGTTCTGACTTTTATGCACGTGTTTGATAAGCAATGCATATGTGTTTAGAGTATCTGCTGTCCAAAGCAACATCATAAGATAGAATGTAAGTGTTCGCATACAGTTCTGTAACAGATTTATCGGCATGAGAGACAAATCTGCTGATTTCAATTTAAAACCTGAGATTATGAATACTAAAAGATCTTTCAATAAAGACAAGACTAGTCTATTCATAGCCGTGATTTCAATATTACAAAGAAAAACCAGACTCTCTTTTAATGAATGCCAAACTGTTAGTTTAACTGCTATGAAACTGTCATACAAGAGATCAACTGTTGGCACAGTTGATTATAAACCAAATGATCTCCAGATATCCTTCGCATTTTAAGGCCCTTTGAATCTTTCTGTTTATCAATTACTTTCAGTTCAATTTGAATACCACCTTCATATTCTAAACTTAACCTATCACTAACATCATTGGAACTAAAACATGTTTTTGGTGGAATTTGATCATTAATAGTCTTTTTCACAATTTCTAATATATCAGTCGACTGTAACTTCGAACATACGTCGGATAATTCGAACTCAAATGATCCAGAGTTTTTGTGCAAATTTGAAGCTGCTATAACTGGATGTAAGTCACTGCTATTACTTCTTTTACTGTCTTGAACAGTGAACAAACCAGCTTGCCCAAGATTCAATTTTAGGCTTTGAAAAATTTTAAAGTTTTCCGTACCTCCTGCATTGGTTAACTCTTGGTTTATTTGCATTTTTTCAAAATTACTATCAACTGGTCTATTACGGATGTCGTTGTCGAACGCATGACTAGACTGAGTGTTAGAGCTAGAACTAGGACTCTGATTACCAATGCTTAAACTATCATTTGACAATGAATCATCAGAATAACCAGAACTCTTATCTGAATTACGTCTAGGAAAAAAATCTTCCGGAACATGATGCTCAGGTTCTAACGGTTTACTTTCATTCTCTTGACTAATTTTCCGACCTATGCCCCTTGTTATGGATGGTAGATTCTCGGAAGGCTCCGAAATTATAAAGGATGGTATAGGTATTTTGTGGTTGTCCAAACTATCCATTGAATCTTCTGAGGTATCTGAACCAGCAACGAGTGTCACTTCACTACCTGTAGAATAAAATAAATTAATAATTATGTGCATAATTGAATATTTTAATCATAATTCAAAGTAAATTAGTTATGTTTAAATGCCTTCAAAAGGTTCCTGTTTTAAGACAATAAAAAACTTATTACTATTGCATACAAGTAACTTATGCAAATTTACGCAAATATGATATAATTGCGAATAAAATAAATTTCTTAATTTTTGCAAAAAGTTATTTTTGATTGATTGGGATGGAAGGCAAGAGTTTTGCGAAATTATGACCCAGCGTATGATCGAAAACCCAAATTTCTTGTACAATGTTTGCTTTTCGGATAAGTGCACTATTTCACTTAATGGGGAGGTTAACCGACATAACTGTAGATTTTGGAGCAATACAAATCCTCATTTATTTCGAGAAGCTCATAGTCAACATCCGGTAAAACTAAAGGTTTGGGCAGGGATTTTGGGAAATCATCTAATTGGACCCCTATTTATTCCTGGTAATTTAAGTGGCGAAATTTATCACAATATATTGGAAAATGAAATTAATGCATTGATAATAGAAAAATTAGAAAGTGATCCTCTACTACATGAAGAGCAATTGCATTTCCAACAAGATGGAGCTCCTCCTACGCCGCACCAGCTCGTCAATACCTCGATTTGGAATACCCTGGTTGCTGGATTAGAAGAAGAGGTCCTATAGAATGGCCTGCCTGATCACCTGATCTGAACCCTTTGGATTTTTTTGTGAAGACATGTTAGATCCAAAATTTTTATGACTGAGAATTTGGACGAACTACGTCAACGAATTATAGCGGAGTGTCGTCAGATAACATCGACTATGCTGAACCATGTCGGAGACGGCTTTCAGTCAAGGTTGTACTATTGTATGGAAGTCAATGGAAGACACTTTGAACATTTGCTTTAGAGGTATTGTATTGTAATGTAAATTCGTTTTTTTTAAATACTCTTTTATTATTATATGTACAGGAATTGCAATAAAAATTTCTATTATAACGGTATTGTCCATAAAAAGGGCTTTCAAATGATATACGACAACACCTATTTTCCCTATCTCAAATCTCAAGGTCATTGAATTGGCCTGTATATGTTAAATGCACGCAAGCGCTAATTCACCTCTAAAAATTTCCCCCCTCGAAACAAAAATCGACCTGTTTTTTCTTATTGCAATAGTTTTGAAAATAACCAAGATATTTGAGATGGAATACCCTGTAAATGGATACTGTCGACGGCGAGAAAATATCTCAATTATATTTTTATAAGACGGGATCTTTTTTATCCTAAACGATACCAATATACAAAAGACAAAGTGGAATTATGCGAACCGACCTGAACAGGGCAGATGTGACTCTGCCGAAACGTCGTCATTTTACCAGCGATCAGTTATCAACTACGCAGATCACCTAACACATTTAGTGCCCACGAAGTCTTAAAAACAAATATATATATATATATATATATATATATATATATATATATATGTTTTAGGTGGTTTCCGGGAATTCATCCGCGTAGTTGATAACTGATCCCTGCCGGGATCGATGGTAAAATGACGACGTTTCGGCAGAGTCACATCTGCCCTCTTCAGGTCGGTTCGCATAATTCTCGTAGCCTTCTGCTTCCGCTTCTAGTTACTCGAATACTAAGATTTTCTGAAGCGAGCGCGCTGTTATATAGTCGCGGCTCGGCGTCTATCGGTTGACACCGTGAGCGGCTGCGTGTGATTGGCCCATGGCGCTCAGTGGGCACGGCTCCATCCTGCTGATTTGTTATTTCCGGTTGAGTTGTTATTGGACGGGTCCGGGCCGGTACGGTGTTTAATAGGATTTTCCAACAATTCGATAAGTTCTGAATTTCGTTTGCGTTTAGACTGTGAGGCCTCTTCGCTATTTCAATTGCCTCTCTTACGAGTCTTGATTTCGGGTGTTCTATATTTGCCAGTACTCTGGTGTTCTCAAAGTCTATTCGGTGTGACATCGTGGTGGCGTGTTCCGCAATGGATGTTGTTTTTTCCTGCTTTCTTACAGCGTTCTGGTGTTCATCACGTCTAGCTTGAATTATAATTATATATATATATATATATATATATATATATATATATATATATGAATATATATCTACTATATCTACATTCTTGACGCTTCTGGAAAATTTAAACTTCTTATTGATACAGGGGCTGGTATCTCAATTTTCAAGGAAAATACACTCAAGAATTCCTGAAAGGGTAACTATTCAAGGTATTACAAACGAAAAAACTCCCATCTCATAATCCTCTTAAATCCCATTCGCTCCACGTAACCCGCATAAAGTTTTCATATACGATTTGGACATCGAGTTTGACGGCATACAAGGTTTAGATTATCTTAAACACTATGAATGCATAGTTGACTTAAAATCTAAACAGCTAATAACACATTTTAAAACTATCCCTTTATAAAAAGTTCCCGATAACGATCCACAAATGAGAGATGTAACAGACACACACAATGTTAAACCCAATATTAAATCCCAAACACCTACACAAAACAAAATCACTATCGAGGCGCGCACAGAAAAGATCTTTAAACCTAAATGGGTCTTGACTTTCACTAACGAGGTTAAACATTCGATTGAGATACGAATAACGCAAAGCCCGTTTTCACTAAATCGTATAGATATCCTCAAGTTCATAAAGAGAAAGTGAAAACCCAAATTGGAATAATGCTTGAAAAAGGTATCATTAGGCACTCCTCATCTCCTTGGTCCTCCCCCGTATGGGTCGTCCCCAAGAAGCTCGATGCTTCTGGTAAACAAAAGTGGCGAGTTATTATCAATTACAGGAAATTAAATGAATTGACTGTAGACGATAAATATCCTCTGCCAAATATCTCTAATCTTCTCGACCAACTTGGAGAGTGTTCAAATGTTGCTCGATACATCGATCTGATAAAATTGGAAGCTTTTCAAGTTAATACTAAATTGTTTTTGTACTAAAAATTCTCTTAGTCAATCCTGAAACTTATACACTGTACCGCCTGTATCCTATGCCAGTTTCGGATGATCGAACAGGATTTCACCACATTCTTCCAACAAAATTAAAATATATCGCGAGAGATGACGATTCGCTATTGTACGCATCTTTCGAAGACCTAAGTGACTGTAAGCCATTATCTAAAGAACATAAGATCTGTTCCAAAGTTATTCCACACACCATAGACAAAGAAGCCCTCTGCTAAGGACAGCTTCTTAGAGAGCCAGCAGCTCTTCCATCAACTTGCAAGCCTTTAATATTATATGCCGAAGAGTATAATATTCAAAAGATTAATCTTGATTTCCGGACAGGTACTCATCAACATCAGGTGAAAGGGAGAAGATGTCGTTACCCAATCCATATCGACAAATTCTCTATTGACAATCCAACCCAGTTGCAATGCCTTCATCGGAAATACCAGGGTCCATGCCAGAAGGACTACCAACAACGTTGACAACATCACACTTAAGAGTCCAGTCAACATCCTAAACAACCTGCCAACCATCGGTCAACTTCCAAAGTTGAAACACATGAGACTACAGGAATTGGATGCCAGAGACCTGAATATCGCCAACCATAAGCTTAGCCAATACTCCAGGGAATTGGAAAAGCTCATAGACCAACCATTCTTGGAGACACACCTCCTTAACGATTTTCTTCAAACGTGTGGATTGGAACTATGGAGATCAGCTAATTGTCCCACATTTCCTTCCACCTACATTAAATGGAGATACATACAGTCAGTTTTTAAGCTAAGAGCTGCCAGTTCTACTTGATCCGATTCCTTTAGGTGTCAGAGCGGGAATGTGATTTATGCACTATGGCGCTCCAGCCCATTTTAGTATGAGAGCACGTCAATATTTGAAAGAAACATATTTAGATTGCTGGATAGGTCGAGGTGGACCTCAATTTTGGTCAGCTCGTTCGCCTGATAGACTTTTCAACTTAAGGACATTTAAAAACGTTGGTTTATAGTGAAACTCCTGTTCAAGACATAGAAGATTTATGAAACCGCATTATTGTTTCTTGTTGAGTTATTCAAGATTCTCCTGGGATTTTCAATCGAATACGAAGATCTATGTAGTCGACGTCTAGAGTCCTCTGTAATGGCTGAAGGTGGCCGTTTTGAGCACTTAATTTGATCTCTTGTTTTCAAAGTTGGGTAAACTTGTTTTTTAAATGTTTTTGAAATAAAAATTGCATATTGCATCACAGAAGTATTGTTTGTTTTGATGGTGCACATTAAATTGATCATTTTTTTACACAAAAACAATGGAAGATACGAAAAAAAAACGCCAGAAATAAAAAATATTGCAAATTCATAAGAGATTGATTTACAATTTTTGTCAATTGCCAGGGGCGTACTGAAAAAGTTGTAAGGCAGAAAGAACACGTGACCCCAGAAAAAATATCACCCTGTAGATTTTCATGACCGTTTCTGTGATCTTAGTATGAACCTTGTACGTCGGTAACGAAGCGTTTGCGAACATATTTTCATAGGATAATCATAAAATGATTCGAGGAAGCGCATCCTGAAATCTTTCGCACTTATTCATACTATTAGATACCTCATCAAATATTCATATGAAATGAATTTAAATAAATTCAAGCATTCAAAATTAAAATTAATAAATAAACAACATATTGCACCAGCGGACAGTTCTTATCATTTTAATATATTCACTAAAAAAATAAATTAACTCACCAAGAGCATTTTTCCTTTCCCTATAAGCACGGCGTAAAATTAATTCATAGTTGGTTATTATATTATACAGTCCCATTCATAAATTAAGGCCAGATTTTGTTTGCCTTTGGATGCAAGGTACATTTATTCTTAATAAGTATAACACAGTTTTATTAAAAAATAAATTATTTGTTGACAACTTACATACCCACTTATTACCTATTTAATCAACACAAGATCAAACAAAATTGTAAAATGTCAAAATCCGATATACACTACCGGAATGCATCGAGCGCACCCGAGGTTCTGTTAATGCGACATGCTAAAGATGAAAGGAAAAATTTGAGGCAATAAAAAAAAGTTTTACTTTAATAACAAAAAAACTACATGAATTGCAAACTTAAATTCAGTCAGAAAACACTTTTGATGACGAAGCTGTACCTGTAAATAGCAAAAGAATTTTCTCGATGATTTTTGTTTTTCTTGTATTGATATGCACACTGAAGCGATTTCTGAAATATACTTACTAGGGGAGGAGAAGAAATATAGAAAACGGTGTGGGTATTCTTTACTTTCATTCCAATAAACCGGATTTTTTTCTCCTAAAATTTAATTGAAATTTAATTTATCGTCACAATATGGGGGGCAACTGCCCTTTACTTTGCCCTAGCGCTTTGTTTTGAAGAATAAAAGAACCATAAATACGTCTATATTAGATAGGTTTCTATTATCAGCTTGCAAGGAAATTTTGTCCCTTTTTAAATCGGATATTAGCAAACTAGGGCAGAATATATATCGTATAAACGCAAAGCTCACACATCGATTATAAAATTTAAACAAACTTTTTTACTTTTTACAAAAAATTTTCTTAATTTAGACATAAAAAGAATCAAAGTTTTTTTTTTGTTTGTTGATTTTACGCGCTAGTTCTCTTGTCATTTAAAGATCTGATTCGTCTATATGCATAGTTTATAGGTATTTAGTAATATTTTGTTTCCACATTCTAATCATTTTCCAGATTTGCCTCTATTCACCACAGAGATCGTACTTCATTATAGACGTTAATCTGTTTCGGAGTTCTCTTTTTATCTTTCTTACCTCTTGTTACCCAAATTTATAACTTTCTTATCCTGGTGTTTCGCTTCCTACATTGCTGAATCTTATTTTGCTGCTCTTTTCTCATTTGAGAGTTTTTTTATCTATATTTGTTTTTCCCTCCTCTTGTTTCGGTTTCTCAAAGAGCTTCAATAATTGCTTTTCATGTTGTTGCATAACTGTGTTCAACTAGGTTTTTACGAGGTCTTCTTATATTCGGTTTAACTTTATATTTTGAGTTAGGAGTGTTTGGTACAGGTTTTTGGTTGAGAGATATTCAGTAGTAGTTAATGTAAGATGGATCCTTCAAACTTCTCTGAAAGTGTAATTTATAGTCCAGATGTTAAAATTTCGTATTTTGGAATGTTGTATATAATATATCTTGGTAATGTTCTCCAAAATTAATACTTAAGTGTTCTTACATTTGAACTCTATAAATTGCTTGAAACATTATGTTTCTAATATTTTCATAATATATTCCAAAAAAACCTTACCTCGCCACTTATTATTCCCAATAAAAGACAGTCAGTTCTTAGTTTTCATTATATTGTTCATTCATGCGATAGCTGGTGTAATCGGCCATCATCCAATTCGTGGAAGCAACATTCCTCCGATATTTCTGGGAAGCTGAAATATTGTTTGTCTATCGACCCGAGGCCGACCGCTAGCATTAATGGGAATTCGAATTTTGTCGAAGCTTCGAGAACACATTTTCCGAAGGCTCGCTGACTTACATACACATACATACTTATATACATACAGCTGGCGATGGATTCATTCAGTATTCGACTACCGTATAGTTTAGATAAATTGTAAATAGTTCTGTGAATATAAATTGTGTTAAAGTAGTGGAAATAAATTAGAATGAGTTGGACTGTGTTTTTAAATAAATCCAAGAACTGAACCCGAGTGTGAAAATAAAAACATTACAGTGGTGACAGGTATAGGTGTATTTGATGAACTTTAGAAGTGAAAAATAAGTAGACGGACAATGTTTAAAGAGGTGACTTTCGACCAATTGAAAGTGACGGACTTAAAAAAAGAAATAGAGGAAAGGGATTTAGAAATTAGTGGAAAGAAAAGTGAATTAATACAACGGCTACGAGATGCCCTAATCAATGAAGGTAATAATCCCCATACTTATTTGTTTGAAGTTTCTGGCAATGGAGACATGAGCATGCTATTTAAAAAAATCGAAGAAAGTTTAAAAGAAGTCTTTAGAAGTTAATTACTAGAAAATTCTAAAACAATAGAGGACAAATTGGTAGAAAATTCTAAAACCCTAGAAGACAAATTACTAGAAAATTCGAAAACCGTAGAAACCTTACAAGAATATACTAAAATCTTGGAAGACAAATTATTAGAAAATTCTAAAAGCCTGGAAAAGTCCTGGTAAAATCTAAATCCTTAGAAGAAAATTTGAAAAGCTTGGTACCGAAAAATTCAGAAATGCTGGAAGAGAAAATATTCGAGAATGAGGGTCAGATTTAGGATCTCAAGCAAACAATGGTCGAAGACAGGTAGTCACAATGCAAAGGGGAGAAACACAATGTAACGGGTGAATTGCCATTCTCCCCCTTACATTGATATTTACTAATATTTGTCGCATTAATAAATTACCTTTTATATTTTTCAAATCACTTTTCTAATTATATCGTTTTCTGAACTGAGTTCTACCGTAATAAACCAGTGTCTTTACCTTAATAAATAAACACGTAAGTAAATACTCCTATTTTAGTCGCTTATGTAATCGCTTTTTTCGCTTTTAATTGCTAAATCACAGTTAATTCGTTTGGAAGGTATTTTAAGTCCAACTCTGTCCTTTGATTTGGCGCGATGATGCCTTGACAGAACGAACATCACGTGCTATTTTGATGTAACCTCTCTCCAAACTGGAAATATTAAATTAATATAATTTTGTTGGGAAGAAGGTAACGGTCATTAATAAAATTTTATCTACGATTTAATTAGTAAAATTTGGTTTGTTCTTTTATCGAAATTATCTTTTATTAGTTCCTGTATTGACCAACTATTGATTAATATTCCTGCTTTGCCGCTCAATAAAATTTGTCATTTCCTTTCCCCACTTTTATCATTGGACAAGTGGGATAAACGCTTGTCGAAGTTGATTTTGCTTCCTCTTCTGTTCCGACCAGCATAAAGGCGGTATGTAGGCGAATTTCGTTCCGAGTTAATTTTTTTATTGGGAAAATTCTTTATCTTTATCGTGAAAAATATCTGCTAGAATTTGCTTAATATATCGTTTTTCCTTATTACCGTATCTTTCTTTGATTGTAATTAAGCAGATTCAGCTTATCGTTATAGTTTGATCTATCGAATGAATTTTTATACAGTTTTTTTTTATCGGCTATAGTTCATATCTTATCGTATCTATTAATAATTTTGGAGGGAAATCTTGGGTGAACCTGGTTTCATATTCATCTTAATATCGATATACCGCGTTTTATTGCAAGGATAAATCATTGGAGCTTAACTGCGTGGTTCATTACTTTTTTGTAATTTTTTTGCTTTGCATCTGCAGCGTTTTGGCGTGGGTAAGCCATCGTTAGTGCTAGAAGTATCACACTTATTATGATAAACAGAATAATAAAAAAGGGGGAACAATTACTGCTGGCCTCTTTTGCATTTTTAGGTATTGGTGAATCTGGAGAGTTTGATTGACGATATCTACCAAGGATCAGGAAAGGACAAATTGATCCACTAGACGAGGTCTCCTGTGAGCCTGAATTTAGTAGCTGACGAAGCTTCCCAACTGGGTTGGACTGCAACTGGGAATGATCATCTGAGTGACTTAACAATTTCTATTTTTTTATTATTTTTTTCTTTGCATTTCGTATATATATATATATATATATATATATATATATATATATATATATATATACATATTGATATATATATATATTTCTATTTTATTGAATTTGATTTACTAGATATACTAGTAAATATATTAAATTTTCTTTTAAGTCACTCGCTGGTCTTTCAGTATTCATTGACCCAGATTTGGTTGCTTGTCTGCTTTGTTACAGATAAATCAAATTTAAATTTATAATTTCCTTTCTCTAGGTTTGCAGTAGAGAGCCAAGCAGGTTGTGGGCTAAAGCATTTAGCTACGCCTAGTTTTCTTTATTTTAATTGTTTAACTTGGGGCGATGTTTATGACCAGATTTCACATCTGATTTTTATTATATTTATGAATATAGATGCAATAATCATTTTTATCGTTTATTACCTTATCATTTTAAAGTACCGTACATTGATATTAATTTAGAGTACTGAATTTTCCCATTATCTCGGCGGAAATTCGCTTTCATTCAGTTGTAGAACGGTTTGTCGGATAAGAAGGCACATGATTAGATCTTGAATACATTTTTTTTATATCGTTATCTTTAAACACATTATTAGCTCTCAAACATAATTGTTTATATATCTGATTTACCGTTAAATTTTATCTGTAATTAATAATTGATTTGTTATTTAAATCTAAATTAGTTTGAAACTATAACTAGCAGTCTTATCGTTATCTATTTTTACTTAGAATTTGAAGCGTTTCAAATTTACTTTTATTAGTTAAAGAAATCTTTCATTAATTTTGGTAGTACTCAAATAGTTAATTTAGGGTGAAGAAGTTAGGGATAACTAAGGTAGGGTGCTTCACTTCATACACGTGCCGAACCGATCCTATAGAGCATATACCTTTACTAGTCAGGGGGAAAATTCAGTATCTATACTCTAAGGGCTATTTCTAATTGGCTAATAAATTTTTCATGTATGCCATCAACCGAGGCTAAGAGTGCCCAGATACATAACCACTAGCCTCAAATCAAGAGAGCAGAACTCTGGCAGTACTCCCTGATTCGACTTGTCCTCTGGTAGGACAGTGGAAACTCCTGGCCGCCCTAAGTTTATTGGAACCCCGGCTGCTGGTTGGCATATAGCTCCAGGATCAGGACCTTGGACGGCAGACCAACCAACAGAAAGGCATTCCTACCGAGGGTTTTGTAAGGCAAGAATTTATAGATTGTTTTGTTTGTAACTTCACTCTAACAGTTTATATATACTTTGATTGTTTTAAATTTTGTTCTGTTACCAACTTAACTAATAAAAAAATTGGTTAATTTGTAACTAAATAAAATAAATTGTAAATTTTCGCTATCTTGTCGTTTTCTTGTTAACTGTGTGTGTCCATTGGCCTGGCCCCCTTGCATAGTCCTTCTGCCAATTGAACAACAAACTCACGCCACCGGATACTAACTGAGCAGCCTATCGGCACAATATCGCCAAGACAGGTGAGAGGGAGGTGTATTGTCTAACCAACAAGATATCTCTCTCGAGCGATGTTGCGTTACAACAATCAAAAACCGAAAGCAGAAACAGTCCAGAAGTACTGGATTCGAAAATTGGCCTCGAGGTGACAAAACACAAAATGAAACCTGCCCAATTTGATGGAAAATCGTCATGGGCTAATTATAGGCCCCAATTCGGGTCGGCAGCAAAGCTAAACGGATGGTCGACAGGGGAGAAGTCAATAGCATTAACCCTCGCCTTAAGAGGGGACGCTATAGATATTTTGCAAACGTTGAATACCTCTGAGCAAGAAGACTACGAACAACTGGTCAAAAATTTAGAATTGAGGTATGGCCAGACACATTTGGAGCACGTCTACCACTCCCAACTGAAAAATCGCCACCAGAAATCTAATGAATTCCTACAAGAGTTTGAAGCTGATATTGCCCGAGTGGTGGGCCTTGGTTATCCAGGCACACCGGAAAATGTAATTGAAAGGTTAGCAGTGCAAGCCTTTTTTGATGGACGACGAAGCCAGACAAGCATTAACCGTAGCTCGACCGACTCAATTAGTGGATGCACTGGCTAGAGTTCTACAATTCGAGGCTGCGAAAAATACCTGCAGAGGTCAAGCCAGAGTCCGAATCGTTGACGGAGAATCCGAAGATGGTGGAAACGATGAAGCCTCTGTAAGAAAGATAATAGAGAAAGTTCTTACCGAAAAAAGACTAATGAAATGTCGGAAGTGTCGTAAGGTAGGACACGTCCAGAGTCATTGCAAGGAGAGTAACGGAGTACAGACTTCCTCGTCGGGGAAACTAAAGAAGGTCAATGTAAAGGGACCATCGTCGACCTGTAACCAATAAGTCCCAACTACCAACGCATATGTCGCTTCGCTACGCAATCACGTTAACAGTGTCTTTGTAGATGGCCTTTTTAATAGGAAACAATTTGGAATGCTGCTGGATACTGGTGCGACAAAAAGTTATAAGGCCCAACATCGTTTTAGACAAGACTATGATAAAACGACAAAATGGCAACTGCGAACAGCGACAGGAGAAGCAGCGCAGGTCCATGGTGAAATAGAGGTTGAAATGGTTTTGGGAAATACGGCATTTCAACATCGGGCATTAGTGGCAGACATCGAAGGCCAAGTCATCATTGGAATGGATGTCATGAGCTCCAAGGGATTCCATTTAAACTTTAAAGATGGAATTCTGCGAGTGAATGACGATGAAGTGGTGCTTTATGGGAAAGACGACAAAATGCTTCGAGCAATCTTGGCAGAGGATGTAAATGTTCCGGAATGAGCTGAAATCATTGTAGATGGATGAGAAAGCTAAAGCTGGAACATTAATGATGTTTGATCCAGAACTTAACGACGGAAATGTAAGCAGAAGAGTCGCACTGGGAAAGACTGTTTCGTGGCGAGGAGATTGTGCCAGTAAGAGTAATGAACCTGAATCATTACTCGGTTAAAGAAAGGAACAACTTTGGGCCATTGGTCAACAGTTTCCTCTGTAGTTAGAAGCAAACAGCATGTAGAAATACCACCAGGTAAACTATCTGAGGAACTGGAAAGACTCATCATCGATTCATCCAAGAATTTGAAACCAAACCAGAAACCAAAATTGAGGGACATCGTTAGAAACTGCCAGGATATCTTCGATGTAGGGAACGGAAAAAGAGGACGAACTGATCTGGTGAAACATAAAATTAATATAGGGGCGCTCAACCTATTCGACAGTCGGCGAGAAGATTACCCCTAGCTAAAAGAGAGGAAGCCGACAGGATAGTCCGCGAGATGGAGGAAAAAGGTGTTATTGAACCATCCAATAGCTTCTCCAGTTGTCTTGGTTAAAAAGAAAGATGGTTCGACCCGATTTTGCGTGGACTATCGGCAATTAAACAACGCTACAAAGAAAGACAGCAATCCCCTTTCAAGAATAGACGAAACCCTAGATACCCTGGGTGGATCGAAGATGTTTTCCACCCTGGACTTGAAGAGCGGTTATTGCCAGGTGGAACTTGCTCAAGAAGACCGAGAAAAGACTGCTTTTACCATCGGCTCAGGACTTTACCAATACCAATTCACGGTGATACCGTTTGGGTTGTGTTATGCTCCAACGACGTTGGAAAGATTGATGGAAACAGTGTTGAAAGGGCTTTCATGGAAAACGTGCCTGGTGTATCTTGACGACATTATCGTGGTTGGAAGATCTTTTGAAGACCAAGTGAAAAACATGGAGGAGGTGTTTCCGCGACTTCGAAGTTCCGGATTAAAGTTAAGTCCGAAGAAGTGTCAGCTGTTCCAAGAAGAGGTGAAATATCTTGGACATGTGGTTTCGGCAGATGGAGCAGCTGTCGATAAACAGAAAATCAAAGCCGTCCAAGAAAGGCCGAATCTACCAGCTAAGAAGTTTCCTGGGGTGATGCACGTACTATCGTCGGTATGTAGCAGGATTTGCTAATATCGCCAAGCCACTTACTAGACTCACAGAGGGGAAGTTGCGGTACCAGTGGGACGATGAATGCCAGCGATCATTCGAAACACTCAAAAGTGCATTGACCAGTGCCCCCATTTTAAGTTATCCTTTGTCAGGTGCGAATTTCGTCTTGGATACCGACGCAAGCAATGTCGGAATTGGTGCGGTGCTGTCGCAGATTCAAGAGGGTCAGGAGTAAGTCATCGGCTATTTCAGCAAGACCTTGAGGAAGCCAGAACGGAATTACTGTATAACTCGCAGGGAGCCCTTGGCTGTGGTAAAGGGGGTGGGTGGAACATTTCTACAAGTACCTCTATGGTAAAAAAGTCTTCCTGAGGACTGATCACGCAGCACTGAAGTGGCTCCTGTAGTTTAAAAATCCTGAAGGGCAAGTGGCAAGACGGATTGACCGGTTGCAAAAATTCGACTTCGAGACTGAACATCGAGCTGGAACAAGCCATAAGAATGCGGGCATCAGCATCGAGGAGATCATGCCCTGATGATTGCAAACACGTGGCAGGAGATTTCCCGATACTCACCAACCATTAAGTCATACTGGGCTCAGTGAACTCCCTCATCTTGGAGAATGGACTTCTGAAGCGCGTCCTGGAAACTCCAGAGGAAGGCAAGAACAGAAAGAAGATTGTAGTCTCTAAAAATAGGAGACCACAGGTTTTGCGAGAACTACATGACGGTACAACCGGAGGACATCTGGGAGTGGCCAAAACCCTGGGGAAGTTGAGAGAACGCTTCTATTGGGTAAACTGTCAAGCAGATGTTAAGGATTGGTGCCGGAAATGTACAGTTTGTGCACCAAGTAATGGGCCTCAGAAGCCAGAAAAAGCTCCCATGAAGCAATATAAAGTGGGCAGTCCATTCGAAAGAGTGGCCATTGATGTTGCCGGTCCATTTCCTGAATCCGACTCTGGAAATAAGTACATTGTGGTGGTGATGGACTATTTCAGTAAATAGGTAGAAGCGTATGCCTTGCCGAATTAAGAAGCGTTGCTGATGTCCTTGTCAAAGAATGGATTAGCCGTTTTGGTGTTCCCTAGGAGTTGCACTCAGACCAAGGTAGAAATTTCGGGTCCACCCTTTTCCAAGACGTCTGGAAACTATTGAAGATCAATAAAACATTAACGACAGCATTACATCCGCAATGGAATGGTAGAACGGAAGAATAGAACCATTAATCGCCATTTGTCAAAGGTAGTCTCTGACCACCAAAGAGACTGGGACCAGTATCTTCACTTGTTTCTAATGGCATATCGTTCGTATGTGCTCGAGTCCTCGGGTCAGATCCCGGCAAGTGTTATTCTGGGACGAGAGTTACGACCATGAGATTTGAAGTTTGGATGTCCCCCAGAAGAAGAGACTGCTGGTGAATACTATGTCAGCCAACTACGTCAAAAGATGAACGACATTCATCAACGAGTCCGGTTAAATATTGTAACGAAATTTCCCTAAGCCGGCCCTGGTTTCGTTCCAGTACGAGATCGATCGCTTTTAGGACAAAAAAATTGATCTCGAAATGGCTCAGCAGCTGTACAATTGATAAGGGATTGTACGAGAGTTTTCGATGCTGGTTTTAAAAGGAGCGACTCATAATCGCGGCAGTGAGTTAGTGCGACGAAGAGCTTATGTTGTATTATATTTGTGATATTCGAAGCAGCTGTAGATGTAAATAAAAGTTTCTAGAAAGTGAAAGTAAATATTAGTTTTTAAATTTTAACTGAACCCACGGAGTACATAACAAATTTGGTGATCAGAAGTGCAGGATTAAGTGCAGTTAAAATCGTAATTTGATTTATGGAAACCCGTAGCATGGAAAAAATGGACGAAACTACCAAAAAAATAGTCAAGCAGGTTACGGAGGGGCTAGACGAAAAAATAGCCTGGATTCTGAAAAACGTGACAAGAAGGAGAAACAACATCAAGAAGAAATTCGACAAAGGTTAGTAAAATCTTTTGATGAAAAACGTAAAATATAATTAGAAAATCTTGTCACTACGATGAAAAATGAACAAATAATTTAATTGAAGGATTGTTTTTGAAATTTGTAGAAAAACAAGATCAAACTGAATTGACGAGAAAAAACGAATCTAAAATATTAGAAGAAAAAAGACAACTGCAATTTGAACAATTAATGCAAATAGCATCGCAAGTTAATGAAACAGTTAATGAAAGAATGCAAATAGTTGAATCAGACATAAAAGAAATAAACGACGACATAAAGATCTTAAAAAGTAATGTGGAGACTCTTGAAATAAAAGTAGATGACATCGATTCCATCCAGAGCCAGGTGAAATTTGAAATCAGTTCCATTAAAAACACAGTACAAAGCGAAGTAACTGAAGTACAAGATAAAATCAGTGCCATCCAAAACAAGGTAGAAACAGAAATAAAAAAAATGCAACAGGACTTACAGCGAGGAAAATACCAGCACACCGTGAGTACCAAAGGTTCCTTTAGTAAACCACCCCCATTCGACGGCAGTTCATCTTGGCCCATGTATAAACGGCAATTTGAAGCCGTGGCTACAGCTAATGGATGGGATAATCAAGAAAAATCTACCTCTCTTGTAATTTCCTTAACAGGTCCGGCCTTAGAACTCCTCCAAAGCATTCCAGTCGATGAACAAGACAATTTTGACAAGATCATCGCCATCCTGGACAAAAGATACGACAATTGTGGACGGACAGGGCCCTTTCAACGCGACTGCAGAGTCAGGCTACCTGAACGATTACCGACCAGGGGTAACCAACAGAATAGTCACATGTCCAGGCACCGTCAGCCAGTCAGCATAAGGGAGCGAATGCTGACTGACCCTCCACCAGCCCCCAAACCGTTATCCATCCGGGGATTTTGCCGAGAGAGCAGCAGCCTAGTCATCAGGGGCACCATCAATGGCCGAGCAATTACCATCACCATCGACACCGGCGCCGCTGTGTCCATTGCCCAGGGTTGTGAGAGCATCAGAAATTCGGCCAGTTACCTATAACATCCAGCTCAGAACAGTCACCGGCGAGTCCATGTCAATACAGGGTGAGGCAGATGTGCTACAGATAGGGGACAACATGATCCGGCATAGGGTCCTGGTACCGCATATTGAGGACGATTTTATACTGGGTATGGACTTAATTAGCCAGCATGAATTTATCTTCGACCCGAAAAATGATGTTCTTCGGATCCTAAATCTGGAATTTGTATTGACACGGCCCGTCAACAGTTCAGTCACCTCCATAAAAAGTGTGACAAAGTCTTCAGCTAGAATTAGTGGTCGAACGGAACAGATTATTCATGGACAGTTAGAGAGCAATCCTGAGAGCTGCGTTGGAATGGTGGAGCCCGTACACTCAGCTCATGACTACTTAGTTGGTCGGGCTATAGTTAAAACCGGACGAGATATGCTAATTAGAGTCCTGAATTTGTCCAACAACGACATCAGAATTGCCAATGATCAAGAGATAGCTTGTTTCGAGCCAGTCGAGACCATCATCAATTGCGAAGAAGGGTACCAGACATTTGTGAAGGAGACAGGGCCCAGTAAAGAGTTCCTACACCAGTTTGCTGACCATTTGACACATCTGTCACCAGAGGAACAGAAGAAGGCCAAACAATTTATCACAAAGCATTGGCAAATTTTTAACAGTCGAGATAGAACCACCGGTCGCACCAACATCATCCAGCACAGAATAGATACCGGGAAGGCTCAACCCATCAGAATACCACCTAGGCGACTACCATTGGGGCAACAATAGGCAGTCGAGGAAAACATCGACTCCATGCTACAAAATGGAGTTATTGAGCCATCCATCAGCCCATGGAACCACCCCATTTTGCGTGGATTACAGAAAGCTGAATGACGTCACCAAGAAAGACAGCTATCCACTACCCTGAACTGATGACACTCAGACCACACTAGCAGGTTCCCGTTGGTTCTCCACACTAGACCTAAAGGTTGGATATTGGCAGGTTGGTCTACGGGAAGTATATAACAATATCGAGAATGCCAGTGCCCGAATGAAGGAAATTTATAAGATCAGGGGCCCGATTCTTGAAATCATACTATGCGACTAAAACGGTCGTATGCGCCCTGCCAGCGTACACGATGTTTATTCCATTGAAAAACGCATTGTTTCGGTCGTATACGATCTTCGAGAATACCGATTTCTATTAGTTTTCATTCGACTGACGTCAGATGTCTCTTTTATTTGGTAACGAAAACATTCTCGCAGGACAAGCCAACATACAGCGATCTTTGGAAGACTCTGGTAGAACTGAGGACGGTGATGATGGAGAAGAACCTGATGAAATTGGCTTTCCCAAAGATAGCCTGTGGGTTGGATGGACTGAATTGGAAAGTGGTGAGAAGTATGATGGAAACAATCTTTCGATTCAGTGGCATCGACATCCTTGTATGCTGTCTCAATATTCGCAGCCCAGATTCGAAGACCGTTGACTGTTACTTCCACCAAACTTCACGTTGTCGAAATGGAGAGTCCTGCAAATATCGTCACACCAGGAAGGATTCTGGGACATTCCGGGACGAAATGGTCTTAAGGAGGGGGCAATGTTACGAGCTGGTGCAATCGGCCATCATCCAATTCGTGGAAGCAACATTCCTCCGATATTTCTCGGAAGCCGAAATATTGTTTATCTATCGACCCGAGGCCGACCGCTAGCATTAATAAGAATTCGTCGAATTTTGTCGAAGCTTCGAGAACACATTTGCCGATGGCTCGTTGACTTACTAGATAATTCCGAGAGAAATATATAAATACGGACAGCTGGCGATGGATTCATTCAGTATTCGACTCTCGTATAGTTTAGATAAATTGTAAATAGTTCTGTGAATATAAATTGTGTTAAAGTAGTGGAAATAAATTAGAGTGAGTTGGACTGTGTTTTTAAATAAATCCAAGAACTGAACCCGAGTGTGAAAATAAAAACATTACAGTGGTGACAGGTGTAGCTGTATTTGTGGAACTTTAGCTGCGAAAAATAAATTGACGGACAAAGTTTAAAGAGGTGACTTTTGATATGATAACATATATAAAAATATACTATTTATATGACATATAGTTAAATTTTATCATCATTTTTCCTTCTATCTCTTCTTTAGTTCTCTAATTATGGAAAGTTTTCATTTTACAAATATCGTAAACTAAGATTACATATAAGAAAATGTTTTAATAGTAAAATTTGACTGCATACAGTTTAAAATAGAAACATCGAAATTGTATAAAGATAAAGTTTTATACCAACACGAAACCTTTAGTTTTTACACTCAATGCCGTATCAGTAGTTTTAGTTTTAAAAATTATTATTATTAAATTTATTGTTTGTATTTATTTTGATGCTTTTTGTGTAACTTATTGCCATTTATGGACAATGAAAATAGAATTAAAACATTCAAAATCATAGAGATTCTTAAATCAATGTTCAAATCTCACCTAAAACATCTGTCACTGATATCTGGGGATGGCCACTCGAGACAGCAATTTCACTTTTGGGGCAATTGTGAACTTGTATTTCCTCTTGGATCATATCTAATCCTGGACTTCCAGGATTACTTATGGGTGAATTTGTAAGGCTTCTATGGCTATGTATATTCAAAATGTGCATATGATGTGGTTGATGAAGTAACGGATTTTGCATAAAATTAGCGAGATTAGAAGAATAAGGTTGTGAATTTGAGACCTCCATTTTCATTTCTTCATGTAACTGTTGATTTCTTAGTTCCATTTGGTAACTGGCTGGAGGAATACCCTGAATTATTGAACCTGTACTAGCAGTATTCAGTCCACTAATACCTAAAATATAATTTTGTTATCAGTTAATTCGATTTAGGATAAATATAAAACATTGCTAATTAAGCAGGGAATTTAAAAATATAAATATACCGATGTACTTGTGTTCTAAAGTATATGGGATCAATGCTAAATACCAGTTCTAACATAAGCACAAAAGTGTCCCTTACGGAACAATCCATACACGGACACAGAAAGCAACGGAGCGCCAAATGATAGACATAAGACAAAGATCACAGACCAAAACACCTTGATATGCATATAACAAAAATAGAAGACGTTGCTGATACGATGGCCAGACAATATAGAGCTATCAGATTGATGTGAATAAGTTCAAAAATGGATTGATGACAAATATGTGAGCCAAATCATATATATAATCATCATATATCGTTCCATTCATAGATGTTAAAACGACTAAGAACCCTCCAACAAATTAAAAGCCCAATAACTAGGCAATGTTCCAAGCGTAATTTGTTATTAAAAATCAAATTAACTCTACACTCTACGACAACCAATATAAAATCTTTTGTAGGAAGTTTATGAAAATAATATATTATACAGCAACACCCCGTATCTTATATTATTTTAGTTACTATATGAAATAACGGAGAAAATAAATGTTGTGGGTTTTGGCGCAATAGGGAAAATGAGCAAAATTCAAATTCAGTTCAGACCCCGTTGTCAATGGTTAAGAAACTTGGATAAAAAAGGCACAATTCTAAGATGTAAATTAAAATATTTGACAATATGTATTATTTAATTTCTGACGTAACTAAGAGAATTTTATTTGTAATATACAGGGTAGCACAGAAACTTCTAAAGATCATATAATCATAAAGTTCCTTCCAAATTGGAAGAATTTGAAAGGAAGATCTTCAGAATTTTATGTTGATCACTGGATCAACAAAATTCTTTGGTGGCATTTTTGGGCGAATGCACTTATAACAAAGTCGCACCTAGGAGCGCAACATAAAATTCTGAAGATATCCCTTTCAAATTCTTCCAATTTGAAAGGAATTTTATGATTATATGATCTTTAGAAGTTTCTGTGCTACCCTGTATATTACAAATAAAATTCTCTTAGTTACGTCAGAAATCAAATAATACATATTGTTAAATATTTTAATTTACATCTTAGAATTGTGCCTTTTTTATCCAAGTTTCTTAACCGTTGACAACGGGGTCTGACCTAGACTTCGAAACGTTTGGAATATACAGCAATTTTCTTAACTGTGGTGTTATTTCCCAGAAGTACTTAGAGATTAACATATAGGGTGTTCCATTAAAGAAAAACATAATATGCTGTAATTTTATATAACATTCTGTATATTACGAATTGATTTTAACATTTGGAGCTTGACTGTATCTATAATTTTTATTTAAAACTTTTCTCGTATCCCTCAAAACCACGTAGATATCAAACTCCGGACTATAAAAGCGATTATGACATTATTTTATATGGCAGCGATTGACCAATAGCGAAGGTTGAAGACCTCTTTTTTTGAACAGAACGGCGACAAATTCCAATAAAATGAAAGGCAACTTACTATATCAGTTTTGTGAGAAGATTTTTAGGAACACCTACTATTTTTTGTAATAAAATCTGTACATGTCAATGAGTTCACAACCCCTCACAATGGCCCTGTACTGAATTTTATTAAGAAATTGAAATAATAATGATTTTGTCGCCAAAATAAACTTGGACATTAATATAATTTTAATAAATTTATTCTAAATATCACTTTATCTCTGAAAGAAAAAAATACGTAATTGTCAAAAGTGCTATTAAACTGTGTTCAGTAAGAGAAAATAATCTTAGTGTTACAACATTTAACGATGCCGCTGATTTGTCAAAAATTTATTACTTCATTTTTTAAATAAATTTTTGTGGCGAATCCATTACGGTTTATAGATTTTTATAAAAAAAATACGAATAAGAGTTTCAAAACTGATGCCACTAAGGCCTTTGATTTTGTAGGAATATTTCACGTTTTGCTTAAAACAAGAGTTCACCAACCTGCGATATAATAAAAATCGATCAAAAGTGTTACTGCAAACTTTCAGGGCGACATGCTTTTAGAGAGAATTATTGAAATTTGTTAATTTTGAAAGTTTAATTATGTTCCAAATAGTTGTCAAAAAGAAAAGTAATTTATTAAAAATGATGACATAAAAAAGATTAACTGTATTAATATATTTAGTGGTACCTAAATAGTATGGAACATATATAAGAATTTAAATATATTTCATTTGAATGAGTAGTTACCTTGTGTAATGGAAGAAATACTGGTACCAGATGTGCTTTGGCTGTATCCTCCAAAAACTGGTGATGTACTTGGACTTATTAAAGTATTTAAAATAGGTGAATTATTTCCCGAATATAATCCCAAATTTGGTACTTGTCCGAACAATGATGTATTAATGGGTGAGCCTAAATTACTACTGGGATTATTACTATATTGTGACGTGTGTATGGGACTACGATTAATGGCATCATAAGAATAACTCGGGCTACAGTTTGATCCCTCCATAGAACTGAAGTTATGAGTTTGGAAATTTTCAGGCGGTAGTCCTAACGTTGGATCCCTATTGGAAGAAAATTTCTGCAGATCTTGTATAGTTACGGCTTCAGGTAAAGAGGTATAAAATTGATGTACAGGAGAGGAACATTCTGACATAGGATGGCGCAAGGTTTGTTCTGATATTAGTTTTTGGTGAATTGGAGATCCTAAAATATAAAAAGGTATTTATTAATTCAATGTAAATTATTTATTTTTTATAAACTTTCTTACCTGGAATTGATCTTGGCGGGCTATTTCTGTTTTGTATACCTCTCTGCAATCTTTGGCATTCTTGTTGTGGAGTTGAACTTAAAGTGCGAGATCCACTGGCAGAACCTTCACTACCTCTTCTCACGGGCGAAAATCTTTCACTAGACTTTTGTTCTCGACCTACAAAATATAGTATATAGCTGGATATAGTTGAGGAACCAAAACTTCAGATTTAAGGGGATAATTTTGATAAACCTGAATATTCTGAATACCCTTTAATTTAAAAAGTTTGAGTCATTTTTCTATTATTGCTCATGCTCAAAAGAATATTTTATAATTGTAATTTCAGGAAGTTTCACTAAATAAAATTGACTTACTATTTCAGTTAAGAGGTTTAATAAATTAATATGTTAATAACTACATTTAACCTCGGAGTTTGCGCCTCTTACAATTTATAAAACAGATTAGCAGAGTACTCACTTCACAAAGGAAATTACACTGTATAGTGCCAACACACAGTTTCTTTTCACTTGCACCACTATCATATTTGCCCGTTAGGAGATGCCTTAGAAATATATATATATATAGATCAAAATGACAAATACTACTACTAACTTAATTTAGTATACATTCTCAATGCATTAAGTTGAAAATTAAAAATATATCTCCACCTAGTAGACCAAGTTTTTATTTAAAAAAATGAGTGTTTTTCCGTCATTTAATTTTTACTCAATGATATAACACATTATACATTTGGAATCACACATTGGTTCCTTTTTGAAATTTCTGCCGATTATATCTTTTAAAAATTAAAATTCAATATCGATGTGCTTGGAACGCCATGAATGCGTACAATGTGTCCCACAGAGATTGAAATTATTATAGGGCAATTACATTGATATAAGGCTCTTAAAGATGGTGTGTGTGGCATAATTGATAAATGTTAGCCATGCTGCAACTACTAGACACTGAAAATACAATCTTATCGGTGTCGTCGAAGGGTGACTGGTGCTACACAAACACTATCAAAGGTTGATAGAAGGTTCAGTCAAGTTTTCAAATTATACGAAATCGGTTTCATAAACGCAAGATGAATGCAAGAAGTCCAGCTAGAGTATACCATTGAACCTACACATCTTAAAGCCAGGCGCTGGTTTTCAAAAGGACACATTAATAGAAATAATGGAGTACTATGATGTTTACTGAGAGCTTAATGTCCGTTAATACGCGTTTACCAATTCTGGAGACAACCAGGTTCAGTAAGGACCAACGGAATAGACGTATATCTACTCTCCATTATAAATTCCAAAAATGTGAAAAGAAGTGAGGAACGAAACCCCCAATGAAAAGACAGAATAAAGTAATGCATTTATAGGGCGCAAACATTTGAGTGATAATATCTAGATAATATATATATATATATATATATATATATATATATATATATATATATATATGTAGCTCTCTTGATGTCCCTGTAAAGGAACGGTCGCCTGACGTTTCGCCAAAATCTCAGTTGGCATTTTCATAAGGCTTTTCCTCTTCTTCCAACACGAAGGGTGGCTGCAGGTTCGGACCTTTCCGGACTACTTCGTATCCGAGATCGTCGGCTAGGTCGTTCTCCGCTTGGTCTGCTCTCCGTGGCGTCTGAAGTGGAAGTCGACGCCACGGAGAGCAGACCAAGCGGAGAACAACGAAGTAGTCCGGAAAGGTCCGAACCTGCAGCCACCCTTCGTGTTGGAAGAAGAGGGAAAGCCTTATGAAAATGCCAAGTGAGATTTTGGCGAAACGTCAGGCGACCGTTCCTTTACAGGGACAAAACTTTCAACGGACGAACACCCGGACCATCAAGAGAGCTACACATAGTTCCGTCCGTGCCAACTTGTTTTCAAATATATATATATATATATATATATATATATATATATATTCATTTATTATACTTTTAAATTAATAATTTACAGACACTTATAATTGTTTAAATGCAAATTTTCACTCTTATTACTACTTCAGATTTATCTATAAAATTAGTATTTTTACTAATTACAGAGATCTGAAGATGAGTTTAAGGCCATATTAACGGTTAATAATATCCACAAAAAAGCGTTGAAAATTTATCTAACTGATGATTTGCATAGTCCATTGTTTATTTGGAAAATCATATTTTTTTAATAAGGAATTATTTGAATTGATATTTTAGTAGGAACAGCTTAAGTTAACATAAATCTCATTACTAATTTTTATTAATTTCAACGTAATATATTACAGCACTATTAATCAAAGTTAGAAATATTACCCCATTAAATCAGATTTCCAATTACTTAATAAATATCAAGAATCACAAAATTTGTGATAAAATCTTTATAACCTACCCTGCAGTTCCTGCACAGTTGGTAAATGAGGTTTGACTTGAGTGTGCCTCGAGTGTTTGCGTGTCGGTAAAATAGGGGGCATATAGTTGCGATTCATGCGTGCCTCTACTTCCATCACAACTTCAGGTGGAATTACTAACAAACAGCATGCAAAATTATATAAAAAACAACACAACTAGCTAAATACAACAAAAATGCAAAACACCAAATAAAAAATAAAAATCAAGCAAACTGAGTAAAACATCAATATATCAAATATACAATTTATTTTCCCGCATATTACAAATTCTTTAAAGCAAATTAGAAGAAACGATAGTAATTTTGCGGAAGAATAATTGCAATATACAAATTTATTGGCTGCATATTAGGAGTAAACTTAATTTGAGAAAACTAAATACTGAAATAGTTACTGGAAATTATGAATTTAACATTGCATCCGTAAATTTAGAAATATACAAAGTTTACATTGCAGATATACTGCATGGTTCATACATTTTTTTCAGTTATACTCAAAGGTTTTGATTGTAAAAAAATTAACACAAAATTGATTTAATCTCTGGTATATTATGCTGCGTTCTCACGACCAGGTGATTTGAGCTACCAATGTTTATTTGTATCTTTCTTCAAAGGAAATCATAGGTGAAGTTTTTTTGAACATATATCTCCATTATATACTCTTAGCTTCCGAACACTGTTAACTAATTTGTACGTTTTTTTATAGTTGGCTATTAATATTGTATTTTTGCCATGCTGTTGCATCCATCCATCATATCCACCCAACAGTAGATACGTTCAAAAGGGCAAAGGATAGATTGTTTTGGGATCATTTGCATATAGGAAATTTCAGTAATCACCAGTCAAAAAAGCTACTAATGGTGTAATATAAATGTGAAAAAAATAAAAATCTGAAAATGTCAAAAGAAAGCAAACACGCCATTAATCCAATAACCAGAGAGCTTTAAGTGACATACTATTTAACGGTCGTTAAATATTGTGTTCTAAAATGTCCTTAAATCTGCTCTATTGACTGATAGACCAAACAATCATTAAAGTTATTGGCGTTAAACTGACATGTCTCCCCAGCACCCCACTTTTAATTTGTGGCCATAGGTATTCAATACAAATGGGTTTGCAAAACCTTATCTTGTAGGGTAAGGCCATTTAAAAATTCGGTCGAGAATTTTTAGATATTTTAATTACAGTACAATTGTAATCATTAGCTAGTGAATTACTAACTACATCAGTTCGTAGAAAACTATTTCTTTGTTTTTTTCCAGAATAATCTTCAAATTTTTTAAGCAAACACATGATTCCTTAAATAAAATGTGCTTTTCTTCGAACACATATTTTTAGACCTTCTTAAAATTTGATAAAAATTACTGTAGATTGGTCTATAAAATATTCTTGTCATTTGCTTTATACAATCAGCTATAATTATATTTTTTGTGATAATTAACAACTGAAAGTATGAATACACATGGAATTTTCTCTTCACACTTTTACTCTGTTACTGTGAAGTGTTATTATTCTTTTATTCAAGTAAAACTAGCTTAATTGCAGGAAAACATCATACATTTATTTTACTCATTAGTAACTGCGTATCCAGTATAAATTACAACAATTAAAAAATAAAAATGCAACCAATAATTTCATTAGAAAGATAAAAAAAATAAGAGCACAGAATACATTAACTGTACCTTTTAAAAGTGTGGCGTTTATTCTCATTTGAAAAAAAAAAAGTTATTTAGCACTAAAATAAAGATTACCTGGCCTTTCTGTAACTGTAAGTAGACCAGTACGTCTTGTGCGTCCACTTGTTGCCCCTGACGTCTGCAAAGAATGGACTTCTTCTGGATTTGCCATTGTATGTCTTTTTGTGTTTCCACGGCCTTGCATATACCTTTAAATAAAATTATGATTATATTTATGGTGCGTCTATTAAATAACACATAAATTATTGCTAGCTAAATAACCAATCTTAAGAAAATTTTCCGAATCGTGTCGTTTATTTATACCGCCCTATTATGAGAAATTAAGTTTCATATATCGAAAACATGCATGTACAATCTAGTATGCAAGCCACGGTCTTTCTAGTTGGAAACGTATTAATCACGATGCCAAACTATTTCATAATAGTAAACCGAGACTGGACAATATCATTTTTTCAAGCAATAAAAATGCATGAGAAAATTCCTGCAATATTATTATTTACCTTCATGCTACTTCGACAAAGACGAGAAGAAAAGCCGCTTTACTATTAATAGGCCCATTGAATCCAGATCGAAAACTTTTCAAAAATGAAATTTATATCAAAACTTTTAGAGGCCAAATTACGTCACGCTACGCAGTGAGGTGTTTTGCATATCACATCTTTCGTAGGCGAAAAATGTCATTTGTATGTAACAGACAAACTAATGTTTGCCGGTGATGAATCAAATATCAGGTTTATTTTGGTCTACTCTAAGTTACTAAATAATGAATTCAATGCATTATTCAATGAAAAAAAATCCAGTTGATTTTATGATTAAGTTCTACAAACACCCTGTATATATCATTTCAGAAATATCACCTATCAATAATTTACTGATAAAAACTGATGTTTAAATATCAATATTTATATTTATGAAGAAAAGTTATGTTACACTACTTTGTTGATGTTAATGATTTATTGGTTTTTCCGGAAAAAATCACATCAGTGGAAAATATATGGGACCACTATGAACTCAACCATAATATAATACTATTTAAACGATTCAAATTTATAAAAATACGTTTCATAAAATCGGCGAGGAGAAATAAAAACCAAACATACGCGCCGAATATAGTAGCCTATAGATGAGTTTTAAATTTATGTGTTTATAAATAAATCGGCAGTATAGTGTGTGCATTTTAATTGTATAACAAATACTTAAACTGGTTGATCACGACCTGAAAAAACAATACGATTGTTTTAAAGATGATGATTTCTTGAAAAACAATATATGGAGTTCTGCGTACACATAGTGTAAATTAGTTGCTTGAGAAATAACCAATCCAAAAAGGTACATATTGCAATAAATTTCGTGGGGTCAAAATTAATTTAACACAGATATAGTTATGTATCCCGTTCCCATCAGATGACAAGATAAGAAAATCACACATCAGCAACACGTGCCGACGACTCATCATAGTTCATTAGTGAATTCAGGTTCTTTGGCGATTTCGATTTTGTTTCTCAGATTAGAATGGACATAAACTTGCTAGTGTTTAGACGTATAATTTGTATTCAGAAATTAACTTTAAAAATTTGTAACTATTTTTCTTGTAAAACTTTTGGAGAGGAAAAATATTACTACTTAATTTTCACAAAAATAAATTCACACGGCATATAAACTAATATAAACTACTCCACATGTGTAACTGTGCTTTTTATAATCATTTTAGGAAAGACTCGACTGACAGATTTATTCATTTCAACCGGTGGTATCTTTATGATTTGTTTTTGTCGGAATGATTAATTTAGAAGGTTTGTTAATGTTTCCATTGGCGGCGTAAAAATGAATTTTATAACAATATGTTGATCACTAACCCTGTCTTCGTAATAAGATAATTATAGTTATAAACAAAAAACATGCCAAAGACTATGTGTTTTATGATATCCGAATATCCAAATATCAATGTATTAATAAAATGTAATAGTAGGGGAGAAACCTTTATAGAGGAGCGTGCGTTGAGGGCAGCCGATCAGATTAGAAAAAAAATTGATCCTCAGAAAAACACGAGCGCGTCAGATTAAGACAAAGTAAGTTAAGTACATAGAGAAAACTGTATATATCAATAATCTGACCACTTGAGCGTGGCATAAGGAAATGGGGAAATGGTCGAATCACAAAGTTGTAAAAAAAACGTCACCTCGAAATACTCGAGCGTGATTGATTTTTTTTTATTTTGAAGGAAATCCTTTAAGGATTATGGAAAAAATATAATTTGACGTTTTAATGGGGCGATGTAGCTAAAATCATCAATAAAGTGTGGAGAGTACAGCTGCTGGCTGCTGTGTATTTCCACTCCGCGCCTCTTTCCTTCTCTCACTTTCTCGCACCGTCTGTCGCCAAGCTGCTCTCCCAGCTGATCACAAAGACGTGCTCGTTTTAGTACAAGTACGATGCTTTGGTTTATTTGTTGTGTTTTAAAACAATTTAGTGAATTTAGTTTCATATATACTACAAGAAACTTGTGAAAAAATTTAAAAATTACAAAATTACCATTTTGGAGATTAAGATACTTATTTTTAATTTTATTTTTATGTACTTTCATATCAATACATGATAGAATTACAAATATATTTATAGTGTTTTTATTACATCCAGTAACAGAATTTTTTAAATCAGTTTAATAATATTCCTCCATATAATTGTCAGATTATCATTGAGGACGACTAGGACATCAAGTTGAACCATCTGTATAAAAATCTGACGCCCTCGAGTATTTCAAGGTCATATTTTTTTACATTTTCAAAAATCCGTCATTTCCTCTGAATATCCGACACGCTCGAATAACTTTTACCTAATCTTCACGATCCAAGGAGTCCTCATGACGCTTTAGTAACTGCAAATTTAGCATCCCGGGCTCCCCTACTATAAGCGAAATTGGTGTAGCCAATGACTACTAATATAGTAGTCATTGGGTGTAGCGGATAAAAACTTATACGCATAGATTAATCTCTGGCGCATTGTTCTGAAAGACTTGATCATTTTTATTATGTTCCTTTCAGATTATTAAGAAAATAATTGCCTAAAAACAGTAGCATTGTAAAGATCATGTAAAATGGTAACGTAAAATGCTAACCAAAAAAAAAACACATTTGTCAGGAAACCATGTCATGAATTTTGATCACTTAGTTATGCCAGAAAAACGAAAATTTCTGTCAAGTTTTAAAGCTCTAACACAACACTTAACGCTATGAACGTTGGAGTTTTTTTTTAGTTTTTCCCAAAAATAACTGACTAATTAACCACCAGACTGAAATTATTTATACTTCAAACACTTCGTATAATTTAACAAATAAAAAATTGTTAATCACACTTGTTCTTAACAAATAGAAAACTATTTTATTTATCACTTTGTGAAAAATTTTATTTTTCATAAAAAGTTCGCTTCCTCCGAAAGAATTATTATTACTATAAAGCTTAAAATCTAGATATATCCATACACTTTCACCTGGAGATTTTGAAATTAGTTTTCTGTTCATTACATGGCTCCAAGGAGAAGCTGTAGATGATTTCTTCTTCACCAAAAAAGTATTATTTACCGATCAAGCTACATTTACGTCAAACGGAGTCGTATGCTCACAGAACTGGCGCTCCTCGTGTGAGGAAACTCCTAATTTTCTCAGAGTGTCGCAATCAATACTCGTTTAAAAAAAATGTTTGGTGGGGTATTTTGGATAACCGCTTTCGTGAAAATTTAACAAGCCAATTTTTTAAGTACCAAATTGTTTGAATTTGTTGAAGGATTGGTATTAAATATCAGGCGTTCACTTTGGTACCAACACGACGGAACACCATGTCATAGTACACGGATAGTTACCAATTTTTTACAAAGGTTTTTTTCAAACCGCTGGATAGGAAGATATTCTGCAATTCCGTGGTCAGCCAGGTGTCCTGACCTAACCTCGTTGGACTTTTTCCTTTGAGGACTGCTAAAAGAAAAGGTTTATCTTAACAGGCCATTCCAAAACGTCAATCACCTGGAAAGTTATTAGACAGTGTGCACAAGAAATTACGCCAGCTACGGTAAGAGGGACAATAGCTGAGTTCAGTAAACCACAATTTGTATGAAAAATCATAATTTGTTTGAAATGGGATGGTGCTCAAGTAGAAGTATAATTTTATCATATTTCATTCTCTGTTGATTGTATTATAGAATATTGTTAAATTAATCTTTTTGTATACCCCGTACTTGCCTTCAGCTTTTAATTTTAATTTTAACACACCTCGGAATACTCACTATAATTCTCATATGACATTTTACTCTAAAACTAGTCTTACGGAAATTTTTCTCTTCAGACAATTTTAGATTTTCTAAATTTTTGGCAACCCTATATAATATTTTTTAAGTTTTATAATTAGAATAATATTTTCAAAGAAAGCAGAACTTTTTATGAAGTTGCATTCTTCGCAAAGTGAATAATAAAAAAGTTTTTCATTTGTTAAGAACTGTTCAGGACACGTTGTATGTGTTATGCGCTGTACATTATACAAAAAAACTGTTAAACACTTGTGGAGTTTTTTGCAACAGAAAATAACAATTTCCGTAGGAGATATAAAAATTGCATTGCATACACAGTTGTCGTGTTAAGTTCTGTTACCTTATTCATTTCAACAAAGAAATATATGACAAATTCATACAAAATGAAACCTTCTGCCAAAGGTTAAGGCTAAGGAGGAACAATCGGCGTCGGCCAAAATCTGACCTTCGGTCGGACACTAGTAGAAAGAATTAACAGACGAATATGTAAGGAAGGCTAAACCATAAAATACTAGCAGAAAATGATGTAGATATATTGTTAAAAAAATCTATCCAGTCCGTCCCTGGTTTCATTCCGTGAGACATCAATCACTGGGATAGAAAAAAAGAAGAGCTAGAAGGATCGGATGGGACAAAAAAACTTATCTCGAAATAACTCGACAACTGTAAAATTGTCACTGGATTGTACGAGAGAATTCGATGCTGATTTTAAAAGGAGCGGCCCATCATCGCAGCAGTCAGTTACTTATTGCGAAGTGTTATTATTTAGATATTCGAATCAGCTGTTGTGAATATTTAGTGTAAATAAAAGTTTCTAGAAAGTTAGAGTGAAAATAAGTTTTTAAATTTTCATTTAACCCACGGAGTATATAACAATATATATATGAACTAAGCTAGGTTCCGGGTGAGAACTGCGTCTGAATTTATTAAATACTCGACGTTTCGACTCCTGCTTTGGAGCCATTATCAAGACACAAAAAATGAAAAAGAGTCATGTTTTAAAAATGGTCAAGGACATATTTGAACGTAAAATTTTCCGATCTTTCCATTTCCGAGGTCAGAAATAAGTTGTCCCATTTGAAAAAATCGACTTGACCTTGAAGGTCAGGGTCAAGGTCAAATTCAAGGTCACAATTCGATAGCCAGGGACGAATCCTATAAGTTTTGTTTGAAACATTTTTCTCTAAAATGCGTTCCTGCCGAGATAAAATGCCGTTCCGGGACTTTTGGGACACCCTTATATTTCGGATTTCGTCAGCAGCGTCAAAAATGCGTTGTCTAAGGTCATTCTCGTCAATAATTGGAGTCGTGTAAATTGTCGATGTTTTCTGAGGAACCAACGACAGAAATTGAGTCTTGGTTGAAAATCATCAATTGAAAGCCCTTGAACCCGCTGCATGTGATATGGATAGAGCAATTGTTCCCGTAATGTTCTATGAACAACAGTTTGAGAAATTTGCAGCTCACTTCCAATACTCCGTGTGCTACGATAAGGGTTGATGTCGATAAGGTCTACTATTTGATCCTCAGCAGCTAAGATACGATTATGTCGCTGTGGTCCGCGATTGTTTATTTGTGGTATTACACTACCTGTTTCCAGAAGCCTCTGTGAAACAGCTAGGAATGTCCTAGCATTGGGCAGGCGTCTGTTTGGAAACCTTTCCCTGTATAACATTCTTGCTATTCTGCAATTACGTCTGCTTTCCCCATAAATTAAGAGCATGTCATGTCTTTCCCTAATTGTATAATCGGCCATTATTTATCACAAATAAATACTGTCGCACTATTCTTAATTTTCGAACTTACACACTAATCACAACCGATTTTATTTATTTAAAAAATATATTAAATGGAAAGCAAACCACGAAGTCTACATCAAATAGATATCATTCAAATCACTTTACCGTTTATCTATTGTTATTTACAAGAATCGAAATCGCAAAAAACAATCGTAACTCTCAGTCGTCGTTAAAGTAAAAAATGTAGTAAACAAGTTGGTCTGTATGCCACGTTGCCATATCTATTCGGAGAAACTTACACTAAATTATAAAAGCATATTTCGAGTTGAAATAATCAATTTTCATTTTTAATGTGGCTATTAAAGATGTATAAGCTATTTACATATTTAGATTTACCGACATTTTGAAATCGAAATTATTGTATTATTCACTGTAGCAAGGACTACATAAAATCTAACTTTATGTGTTTTTTTTTTGGCAAAACTATAGTTTATTTTAGAAAATGTTATAAAGCTTTTTGATTTGTTTTTGCCTGAAGTATTGTTCTTCAAAATCTTTGCACTCAAACCGTTTACAACCTGTGTATATATATATATGTTTCAGGTGGTTTCCGGGAATTCATCCGCGTAGTTGATAACTGATCCCTGCCGGGATCGATGGTAAAATGACGACGTTTCGGCAGAGTCACATCTGCCCTCTTCAGGTCGGTTCGCATAATTCTCGTAGCCTTCTGCTTTCGCTTCTAGTTACTCGAATACTATTCTAGTTACTCGAATACTATTCGAGTAACTAGAAGCGAAAGCAGAAGGCTACGAGAATTATGCGAACCGACCTGAAGAGGGCAGATGTGACTCTGCCGAAACGTCGTCATTTTACCATCGATCCCAGCAGGGATCAGTTATCAACTACGCGGATGAATTCCCGGAAACCACCTAAAACATTTAGTGCCCGCGAAAACTTAAAAACAAATATATATAATGTGCCATTCATGACAAAAGATACGAACGAATTTTGAAATTTTATTTTGATAGTTTAAGATATTCTAAATATTTATTTATGTTTATACCTTTATTTAACTTATACTTATTTTAGAACCAGTAACAAAAATTTATTTCTTATATTTTTCTTCATTTTAATTACAATCACAATTATTTACTTCGCTTTTCCCAAGCTTTGTATTTTCCTAATATTGCACAATCTTGAGTAAAATTACAAAATGCCAGAAACTAGAGCAGTAGCACAAAATGTAGAGCCTTACAAGCTCTCAGAAATTTTCGCCATTATTCCCGAATACGATGGGAACCCAATATTTTTAAACACATTTATCTGTTCTTGCAATACCGCATATAATATGGCATCTGATAATCAACAAGTTCTGTTAATTCTCCACATTAAGAACAAGCTCCGTGGACGAGCGGCTGAACTAGTTAATTCACGTGACCCCAGCCATTTAGCAGATATTCAAAGTCTATTAGAAAACCATTTTGGAGATCCAAGGGATCTCTCCGTCCTTATTCAAGACCTACAAAGAATGAGGCAATTACCCAACGAGTCTACATTGACATTTTCAGCTAGGCTTCCAACGCACCAAGCAAAAATGTTATCAGCTGTCAATAAACAAAATTTAACTGTGAAGGAGAAACAGGCCCAGATTGACTTAATTGAGTCAATGGCTCTAACTAGCCTACTTACGGGTCTAGAGCGGAAAATTGGCCAATTGTGCGAGCCAGTGATCCCGGAGATATCCTGACCGCTATTTCCCGTATTAATAGAGAATTACAGTTGTTTAATCTACAAACCCAAAAATTCTCAGTCAACCGAAATGCACCCCAATCGCCTCGTAAACCGAATAATGGTCCACCCCCAAAACAATGTTCGTTTTGCAAAAAGATCGGACATTTCAGCAGCGAATGTCTCATCAGAATGAGACAATCCCAGACTAACCAAAATTCCCACCCAAATTGCTCGGGTCATCGCCCATATTATGCGAATCAGTCTGCTAATCAACCTACGAATTTTAATAATAGGCCTCAGTTTTCTCACCAACAACAACAACACTCAACAAGTAGACCAACCCCAACTTCTAGTAATTTCAGGCCAAATCCGAGTTTTTTTAAAGAACAGAAAACTCATCACTTAAACAACGAACAATTCGATCCGTATGAACATAATTATGATTTTTCTTACAATGAGCAACAGAACTTTCAAACACCAACTGAATACAAAACCGTATCAGACTATTATTACCCTGATACACAAAACATTACAAATTCGAATATCATTCACGCGAAAATGTTTGTAATGATAATTATAACCAACAATATGATGTATATTACGATAGCGAACAGTTTTCTTCCCGACAAAATTTTCAGACTACCCCGGTAGAAGCAAAACTTCCCGATCACGAGATCTCCGATCTTCAAACACAAATTCAGACGATGAACTTGGACGATTTCAATCCAAACTTAAACTTTCCTCTTCTTTCGGTCAATTCGAAGAACCTTTACTACATCACCCACTCTTCCAATACATACAAACTCCTTATTGACACCGGAGCAGGACTGTCAATATTTAAGCCCGAAACTTGCGAACGATTTAAAAAACGATTTCCCGAAAACGTAGTCATCCAAGGAATCACTGATCAGAAAATCTTAATCAACGAATCCACCCTTGTACCTTTCAATGTCGCCGACCCACACAAGGTATATATTTGCAACATCGACATTGAATTCGACGGATTACTGGGTTCAGATTTCCTTTAACATTATTAACAGCAAACAACTTGTGACTAATTTTAAAACTTTACCTCTCTACAAAGTTACGAATGATACTGTCATGCGTACTCAGAACCCTTCAACTTTCAATAACTGCATCCCTGTAAATACAATTTCTTTAGAACCCCGAACAGAACAAATCTGTAAATTAAAATGTAATCTCACTAATACTGAGGCTCTCCTATCATCTGCCGAAATAGAAAAAGTTTATCTTCCCCGTGCCCTTGTTAAAATTAATGAAAACGGCGAATTTTTTACTTCAGTTTTAAATGCAAATGCTATCCCCAAAACTGTTAATTTCGACAATTTGGAACTCGAACCGATAAACAATTTTTCCGTAAACATTCTTTCCGAAAATTACTCACAAAACTTAACCCAGCCTTATAGACAAACGACAATTATGGAACAACTTCGGCTAGAACATCTGAACGATGAGGAAGCCGAACTTATTTCTCAACTTTGCCTCGAATATTCCGACATATTCGATTTAGAAGATGACCAACTGACCTTTACAAACGAAATCAAACATTCAATAGACACTAATAACGCGAAACCCTCTTTCACAAAGTCATATCGGTACCCCCAAATACACAAACAAGAGGTAAAAAGTCAGATATCAAAGATGCTTGACCAAGGCATCATACGTCCGTCTAATTCGCCTTGGTCATCCCCGGTTTAGGTAGTTCCCAAAAAACCAGACGCATCTGGCACCCAAAAATGGCGTGTCGTCGTCGATTATCGTAAACTAAATGAACTTACTGTTGACGACAAATACCCCCTACTGAACATTTCGGATTTACTTGACCAACTTGGCAAATGCCAATACTTCACCACTCTCGACTTAGCTTCAGTGTTTCACCAAATCGAAATCGATACTAAAGACATCCAAAAAAAACAGCATTCACAGTTGATAATGGTCATTTTGAATTCGTTAGAATGCCCTTCGTTTTTAAAAACGCTCCATCCACCTTTCAAAGGGTAATGGATAATATTCTTTTAGGTGTTCAAAACAAGAGATGTTTAGTCTATATGGACGACATAATCGTTTATTCTCCGACTATACATGAGCACATAGCCCGACTTTCTGAAGTTTTCAAACGATTGCGAAAAGCTAAATTAAAGATCCAACCCGACAAATGCGAGTTTCTTCGCAAAGCGGTCGCGTATCTTGGCCACCTTATAACTCCCGAAGGCGTGAAGCCTAACCCCTCAAAGGTAGATTGTATCTTAAATTTTCCCCAACCAAAAAACCCAAAAGATATCAAGTCCTTCTTAGGGTTATCTGGTTATTACAGGCGATTCATCCCGAATTTAGCCAAAATTTCGAAACCTTTGACAAGATTACTTCAAAAAGACATACCTTTCCAGTTCGATTCCGAATGCGTCAAATCTTTTGAGGAATTAAAAAGAGCCCTTACTTCTACCCCCATACTCATATACCCTAACTTTGAAGAGCCATTTATTCTTACAACCGACGCCAGTTCGTTTGCTATCGGAGCAGTGCTCTCTCAAGGCCCCGTAGGTAAAGATTTGCCCGTAGTCTATGCCTCCAGAACTCTCTGCAATGCTGAAACTAAGTATTCAACTATAGAACGAGAACTCCTTGCAATAGTGTGGGCGGTTAAACACTTTCGTCCAATAATTTTTGGCCGTAAGTTTCTACTTCTGACCGATCACCGCCCGTTAACTTGGCTGTTTTCTATAAAGGATCCTGGAAGTAGACTTGCAAGATGGCGCCTTAAGCTCGAGGAGTACGACTATCAAATAATTTACAAACCCGGCAAAGTAAATAAAAATGCCGACGCGCTCTCTCGCATTAAAGTTAACAACATTAATGACTACATATAATTTCAAGCAAACAATCATCTAACACCATTTACAGTACTCCCAACAAACGAAACTGACGATGACTCACAAGAACCCCAGACAAGAAGTCCCATTAATCTCCAACAAATCTCTGAAGAATTTAGAACTTTTGTGGAGCGATATCAAACCGTCTCGCTCATAGATTACGACAAAATTCAATTTTCTAATTGCCAACTTTTAGACCGAGAAAACAAAAACATTCTAGTATTTCCCCAAGGCTCTCTGATGAAAGATTTTCACCATGACATCATCGAAGACATTTTCGAGGAAAATGCTGATTTCCGTACCCCTAGAGTAAATGTCTTCTCAAGCAAAAGTGTCAGAAAAAGACGCTATTACATCGTCCCTCTCCCTTCTGACCCAGACGTAGTCAACGAGATTCTTTTCGCATCTTTGTATAATAGTAAAGATGTGTTCACTGAAAACGAAGTATTCTGTGTTGAGAATAACACTGAACTGCCCATTTTGGAAATGCTTTCGTTTATCTTTTCCGAAATCGATATCAAATGGAAAGTTTGCCAAAATATCGTCCAAACGGATGAAAAAGACCAAATACCTATCATTCTCGACCAATTCCATAACGGCAAAAATAATATACATCGAGGTATCAATGAAACTATCCGCAGAATAAAAGAAAAATACAATTGGCAAGAACTGACTAAGGACGTTGACAATTTTATCAAAAACTGTCAAACTTGCCAGAGAGCAAAAGTTTACCGGAAAAATCTCGACAGCCCACTTGTCATTACTGAAACCCCACCCACCCTTTGAACGTGTCAACATCGATATCTTAGAAGTCCCGACAAAAAACTACGCATTGACTATCCGGGACGAACTAACAAAATTCACTCAGGCCTACCCCATAACCGACAAATCCGCAAAAACCGTTGTTAGTACTTTACTACTATATTTCCAACACTTCGGTACCCCATTACGGATACACTGTGATTATGGCAGGGAATTCGACAACGCTCTGATGAGAGATTTGTGTAAGCTATTTGATATCAAACTGTCCAATTCTAGTGTGGGACATCCCCAGTCGAATGGTTCATTAGAACGATTCCACTCGACCTTACTAGACATGATTAGAATCCACAAATTAGAAAATCCCGACGAACACCCCTTCAACATCCTTCCTTATGCAATCATCGCATACAACAACTCCGCAAACAAAACTCACGGATTCACTCCTTACGAACTTGTTTACGGACATACTTCGAGTAGGACTCCCGAAACTCTATACAATCAACAATCATTGATAACTAAATACATCCGAGATCTCAACAACCGTATCACACACTATTATAAAATCGCTCGTGAAAGAACGGAAGTTCAAAAGCACAAAGCGAAAGCCCGATTCGATAAACATGTTTCCGAAAATCTCCCGAATTATCAAATAGGCGATAAAGTCTATATCAAGGAATCCCAAATCAAGGACAAACTCCAAAATAAATTCAATGGTCCTTTCGAAATCCTGCAGATTAACAAAAATTCCGCGACATTACTAAATCCAAAAACCAAACAAAAAACTAAAGTAAATTTCGACAGAATGCAACCGTTCTCAGAAAGTTAATTTCTGTTTCAGGTTGTGCCTGCTGTTCGGATCAGCAGTAGCCCAATATCAAGTCGAACCTATAAATAACACATTAGGGATATACTACCACAACGAAGCCCAAATAACCGTTTCTAACAATAAATGGACACTTTTGGTCCACAAAAATATTTCGGCCCTCGAACACGTTTTCACCACAAATAATAGACTTTTACAAACACTTATCGAAACTGTTAACTATAAATCTTTCGCAACGAATTACTTCCGCTCAGATGTACAAACTCATATAAATCTTCTAAACCAAATATCCACCACAATTAAGGACAAATTTATCGAAATAAATATGGACACCAAAAGATCAAAACGCGGCATACTTGATGGCGCAGGTACTCTTTTCAAAGCAATTACCGGAAACTTAGACGCGGATGACGGTAAATATTTTACTGCTAGTATAAATAGGCTCAATCAAGGTCAATTACGAATAGAAAATTTACTCAAAAACCAAATCAGTGTAATTACCTCTGTCATTAAAAATTTCAACGAGACCGTCCAAAAACTTCAAATTGACGAAAAACTCTTTAACAGCAATATGAAAAAACTAGAAACCACAATCGGAAAAATTAACGATAAAGTCGGCTGCATCGAAACGAAACTTATGTTGCTCGAATTATGTGAGAAACTACTTGGAAGATAGCCTAAATGATGTGCTAAATTCAATTACTTTCGCGCGCCTTAAAATCATACATACATCTATTTTAACGCCCGAACATCTCATTACGGCATTGCAAGAAATATCACAAAACCTAATAAAAAACAATCTTCCACTACCAATAAAATACTCAAGCATTGGACAATACTTGGAAATTATCGAGTTAGAAGCTTTCCAAACAAACTCTGATCTTATTTTTGTCTTAAGAATTCCATTAGTAGAACAACAACCATACACCCTTTTCCGGTTATACCCTATCCCAATTTACGATGACAGAACTGGGTTACATCACCTTTTGTCTTTCACTCAAAAGTACCTCGCGAAAAACGAAGACTCTTTAATGTTTATTTCAATTAAGGACTTGAGCGCGTGTAAACCGCTTGCTATCGGAAGAAAATTGTGTCCCGACCTATACGCCTATCCCATAGACTCTAACGCACCGTGCGAGGTGCAACTTCTGAAAAGTATTCAAAATGTGCCGAACAATTGCAGAAGTGCAGTAATTTTTAGTCAGGGTTACAGTGTCCAAAAACTTGAACAAAATATGTGGCTTGTCGTGACCTCCGAACCTTTACGTGTTGTGGTGAGTTGCAATCAAAAGAACTCAACTACTTTAACTCTAGTGCGCAACTTCATTCTAAAACTCCAATCGGAGTGTAGTGCCTTTGTAGGTGTTACTAAAGTCCAGGCTGAATCTGGAAAAGAAACAGCCCTTTCCGGAGTGTATCACACAGTTACAGTACCTTACAACTGTTGCGATACGGTTCCAGAGAAGGTACAAATTCCCGAGCTGACACCCTTCGACATAAGCAGCATCAACGTGGAGAAACTGGATGTTACAAACCATAAGTTAGAACAGTACTCCAGAGACTTAGATCTGGATTAGGTCTTATAAATCAGCTTTTCCTAACCAAGAACATCTCTTGGTTTACGTATACGACAATAGCTGTCGTCATGATCATTTCAGCGATCATGACTTTCAACATCATCAAAAAGAAAATTGAAGAGCGCCCAAAAGCCCAAGAAAACACCGACCAACCGACGACGCCTTCATCGTCTCTAAGAATGCTGCCTAAACTAAGGCCAGCATTAAAACCAAACCCGATCACAGAGACAACTGTATAAACATTTCATTTATAATAATGTATTTTTTTTTATATTTTTACCCATATTTTATGTATTACCCTTTTTATTTTATTTACTAACCATTGATAATTGTTATATTATATAAGTTGTTTTTTGATTTATTATTGATACTAACATATTTTATACTAACAATTTTAATTTTATTTTCGAATTACCTTTGTAATGTTAATACTACGATTTGATATTTCTAGCGATATCCTGCTATTTACAGATGTTTCATTTTTTATTAAAAAGTTGATGTAAAGCATCAACTTTTCATGTATAAGGGGAGTTGTTATATGAGAAGTGTACTAACTTACAATTCACACGTTAAAGTTACCATAGGTGCTTGAACCGTAATTGACTCCACACAAGTATCATATTACAACTTCCTAGAATTCTTAGAAAGCACGTAGACGCTTTGTTCACATGAAAACTGATGACGTAGCGTCAGCATTTTTACGTTATAAATGTAACCGAAAACAATTCTCAGTGTTCATTATATTCATTTAACTTCATACCTATAATATTGTCTTTGTAACTTAAATATATGATTTTTTTGTGTAATAAATATATTTTTTAAATATATATATATATATATATATATATATATATATATATATATATGTTTTAGGTGGTTTCCGGGAATTCATCCGCGTAGTTGATCACTGATCCCTGCCGGGATCAATGGTAAAATGACGACGTTTCGGCAGAGTATTCGAGTAACTAGAATCGAAAGCAGAAGGCTACGAGAATTATGCGAACCGACCTGAAGAGGGCAGATGTGACTCTGCTGAAACGTCGTCATTTTACCATCGATCCCAGCAGGGATCAGTTATCAACTACGCGGATGAATTCCCGGAAACCACCTAAAACATTTACTGCCCGCGAAAACTTAAAAGCAAATATATATATATATATATATATATATATATATATATATATATATATATATATATGAGAGGAATAAATACCTAGCAACTGCTAATTCTTCAAATACATGTTGGTTGTGCTCCAAAGGTTGCGTTCCTGTACCACTACTCAAACTTGGATTACCGCTAGAACTTGTTGACATAATAGATAACTGTTCATGAGAGCCGGGTGTACCACTCCATGCCATATGGAGATTCGCACCACCATCTTAAAGCAAAATACGTTAGTAATTACATAACAACGTAATTAAATATATTACATACCTGATGCTCTTCTACCAAAACCTCCAGCGGCACTTAAGACAACAGGAGGTTTCAGCAAATGAGGATCTTTTCCACCAAAGTAATGAGGGTTCTGTTGAGCTAATGTTGGAAGATGTAGGGGAAGATTTGTATGAGGAAGGAGTTTTGTACCACTTTTGTCATGAGGATAAGTTATATAATGATTTTCCAATACCTAAGAATACATGAATAAAAATGAAAGTCTGTGAGCAATTAATGGCGAATGTAAATATACCTGTTCATGAACTGAATCTCCAGGACCAACTGTATGTCGTCTCACTGTTAGTTTATCCCCTGAAGATGTGTAACTACTATAGCCTGTGGAATCTGAAGTGGAAGGTACTGTAATAGAGCAGGCTTCCTCGCTTGTATCTAAATCCATTTCGCCAAACTGTAATTTTTTACAATCTGTTATAATGTGAATTAATTAAATATCATTTGTTCACATTTTTGATTTGTTCCAATTGCTTTGGAGTCATATAAAAGATAAGATGAAACACTACAGACAATTCAAGATTTGGTGTTTATATATGAAGAAGATCAAATTTCAAATATCAATGTTGTATAGTTAATTCAATTTTTTTTGCCAAATCGACAAATAAATTTATTTCATATCAAAATACACTACAAATATTTTCCTGAATTATGACTTCTGTCAGATATAAACCGTAAATTTAAGTAAGTAAAGTAATAGCTACTTGCCTTTTCCAAAGGTTGACTCTCGCCATTTTCAGCCAAATACACAGCTGGAATTGCCGGCATAGAAACGAAAGGAGAACCAGCTTCTTCTGACGCCATATCATTTACACTTCTATATTTATCACTGCCATCATTCATGTCCCTAAGATACTTCTCATTGCAACTATCCCTTCTGTAATTGAAGAATTCAGTGGTTTCTTTGGCAGAATTTGCATTTTCAGATTCTTTGGTTAACTGGGTAACGAGTCTGTTTTCGTTAAATGATTCGCTTCTTTCGTTAATTTTAGGTGATTTTGCGTACATCTGATCGCCTACAACAATTTCTTAACACTATTAAAACTGTAAAATCAAAATTTGTAATTATAATGCTCCTTGTAGAAAAATACAACGTACATAATGTCAATTACATATAGCACCCAAATTGAACCTCGAGGGGTCAGATTATGCCAGTTCTGAGACATCTAATAAACAAAATTTACAACAAGTAGTTTTTCTATTACAGGTGTATTAATGCACTGCCATTACACATAATAGCCATTAAAACATAGTAGTTATACACTTATATTTTAATATTGATGTAAGGTTAAAAAATAGTTTTGTTAACTTTGACAACCTATATTGCATAACATTTTTTAACAAGAAGTGGTTAGTAGATGTGTGTAAAACGAGCCATTTTCAAATGAATTGCTTTATAATTTAATAAGTGATATAGAGATGGTAAAAGCTTGAGTAAGAGATAGATTAGAGCATCTTCTTATATTTGTGTTGCTCTACCTACTGACGTGTCCAATATGTATTTGGACTTAATTACTCTGTAGTTTACACCAGCATGGTGTTCTTACTGCCATTAATTTTATATAGTGTAAAATCTACAACATATTTTGTTTTTATAAACAACAAATATCACTCGTATAAATTTCGATTCAGCTAAGGCAGGGAGACGACATATGATGAAGGACATTTTGTGAATTGTACACTAGCAATGTGAAACCGATGAAAATTTTTTACATAATTTTTTTTGTAGTAGAAATAGGATGACCAACAACAGCCTTTGTAACAGAGTTCGTTTTCGTTCCAACATGTAGGTGGGTATTTTGTGTACAATTATAATTGAGTTATTTTTATATCACGAATCATTAACAGAACAGTATCAAAAATTACTGCAGCATAATTTGGTAACATTGTTTGATAACTTGGCCCTAGCAGAAATAATTAAATTTTCGTTTCCACAAAATTGGCTCTCGTTCATAACTCAAGAATTCATCAAGAATATTTATCAAATATTGCTAGACAGGCGGATAGGTACGTATTCAGATGTTTCTTGGCCTCACAATCACAGCATCTGACTTCTCTGGACATTATAGGGGTACTTCAAAAATCATGTGAATCAACGTAATTTCCAAACGGAGGGTAAATTACATTAAATAGTTTTAGAAGCTGTTCAGAACACTGTCTTTTTTGGGTTTAAAAGAGACAGCCTTTATATTTACATTTGTATATTCTCAATTGCTTGGAAAAAAAACTCTGCCTTAAGCGCAATCACAGTAAGAAGAAAAAGAGACTCGCTGTTTGGCTCTCGTCCAGTACGGACCTCACTAGAAACTCTCAAGGAAAAACGTTTCCCTATGTGCTCGTTAGTGCAACCCCAAAGTGCGTATGCAGCTATTACTCACTTATTGTAAACCCCCTCGTGAGTGCGCATTGCCCAACAATAATAACTTTAGCTGTGCCTAAAAACCCAGGGTTAAGGTCGGCTACCCGCGCCGAATGCAGACAAATACATGGATGGCAGATTTCCCAAGGCTTTTACTAGATCTAACTCGTAGACAAGGTAAGAGTTTTTTATGCAGGGCAATTGAGTTTTTTATCAAAATAGAACCACACAAAACTACAGTCCACTTAATTAAATTCACTACATTTTTTGGCCCAATCGAGCCAGATTGATTTATTTTGATTTATCGCTATCAATTTGGTACATATTTTAAATTCTCAAAAAATAAAATTGCATTCATAATAGCCATTCTATTTGTTTCCCGCGTATTATTGCTACACACCTTAGGGTCAGATAATTACGCTTGTCTACAAATCTCAACACGCAAGCGTCACTCACAAAGAAGAGGAAGAATTTAGAATGAAATTTCTTTCTAAAATTTTAATTTAATTTACTCTGATTATTTTGCGTTTTCGTTAATACTCATATATTAATTTCTCATTAACCTCAAGTATTTATTAAATAAATTTCTCGCATTATATAATAATAATTGTAATCTCTTAACATTGCACTAGTTTAATTGATATATCGATCGCTGTTGTGTTTATTTCAATAATAAAAACTCATTCAGTTTGTCGATGTTTACCGGACATTTTTTTTGTCATTTAAGGAATTTGCTACTCATTCGCATCTGATTTATGATACAGATATACAGTTTGTCTCTATAAACGTGTAGTTTATTAATTTTGGTGAATATTAATTTACAGTAATTGATATTTTTTCTTTTTAAATCGTGTAGTAATTGTAATGTTAGTGTACAGTGGAGTTCATAAATGCTACTCTCAATTAATTAACTCGTATTAATTTTCAATATTTTTTGTTTTTTAATTTGTTTCGCTTAGTTCAGCAGTTTAAGTTATTATTTGTGTTCGGCTTATATTAATTTATACTTCACAATGGCGGATAGAAAATTAAATCTTGCCATTTCTCAACGCAAAGCTGAAATTGTAATGGTAGAAGAATTGTTGAACATTATGAATACTGATTACTGATAGAACTATGCATAATAACTTCAAATATAGATACAACCGCTTAGAAGCAACTCGCGAAGCCTTTGATAGGCAACAGAATATCATTGAAACTCTTATGTCGGCACAAGATAATGCAGATTTGGATGCTCAGATCAAGATCGCTCGTGCTTTCTACACAAGTTTTTATGACATACAAGCTATTCACATGCAGCTTTTTGATACCTCTAGAGACTCACTTGAGTCCCATAAACACTAGTATTCCTCGCACTAATGTAAAACTCCCAAAAATAGAAATGCCACCTTCTCTGGTGAATTCCGTGAATGGCAAACATTTATTGATATGTTTGACTCTTTGATTCATAATAATGAGTCGCTCTCAAATGTCGACAAATGTTAATTACTCAATGGGCTTGGTTCACGGCGCCCCACTTAAACTCTTAAAATCTTCCCCCTTGACAGGTGATAATTACTTAGTTGCTTATAATGCATTGCGCAAGCGCTATGCAAATAAGCGTTTAGTTGCGAAATCTTATTGGCAGGCTATTTCTCGATATAAAAAACTCTCCAGTTCTCAAGGACTCAGAGAGCTAGTTGATGTTTTTAGTGAAAACCTTTCTGTGTTGGAAAATATGGGCTTTCCTGTGAAGCAATGGGACTTCATTCTCTTCACAATGCTGTCCGAAAGACTCGACTCAGATACCGCTCTGAGGTTTGAGTGAGACTGCGCTTCGGAACTTGAAGATCTATACTTTGATATTTTGCTGAATTACTTGGAGAGGCAATGCGCCGCTCTGGATTCTCTCAATATTATCCACACTACCCCCGGTGCTGTTAGTAAATCTAAAGTTCATTCTCCCCGTTTTAAAACATCAAAAAAATATTCTGCCGGTACATATGTCATAAATTCTCAATCTCAATTCTCTAGTAACATCATCTGTCCATTATGTAAAACCGCACACCGCATTTATAATTGCCCTGAGTTTCTCTCAAAATCTCCTCACAATAGATTTGCTATCACTCGTACCCATGGATGGTGCACAAATTCCTTAGGATATAAGCATACATCTTCCCGATGCTCCTCTACAAATTGCTGTAGAAAATGTTCTCACAATCATCATACTCTTTTGCATTTTACTGATACCTTGCGCAACTCACACTCGCCTTCGGGCTTACCAAATACTCAGCTCGCTTCTAGTATTAGACCGGAAGAAACCTCATCTCACACTCTCAAGATTGCCTCGGCAGATCCTTGTATTATCTCACAGGAGTGCAGGGTACCGTTCTCTTATCCACTGCTCTAGTGGAGATAAAGGATGCTCGTGGTCATTTTCAACCGGTTAGGGTTCTTCTAGATAGTGGAAGCCAATGTAACCTTATAACCAGTAAGGGTTGTAAGAGACTCGGATTATTCAAGCGCACTACACCTCTTACTATTGGAGGTGTGGGCAGAATAAATCCTCACATATTGTTTCTTGTATGCTTCGGCCTCGCGGAGCTTTGACTCTAGTTTTCGATTTTGATGCTGTGGTCTTACCTCAAATTTCCTCTGATATGCCCTCATCGGATATCCCATTGGACTATTTAAAAGATTTCAATCATTTAAAACTCGCCGATCCTCAGTTTAATACTTCTCGTCCAGTAGATATGCTCTTAGGTGCTGATATGTTTGTTGCATTGTGGAAGGGTAATATCTTGCAACCCCGACTCGGTGGCCCTGTAGCCTTGGAAACTACTCTGGGATGGATTCTCCTGGGAAAGGTAGACTTTCCTTCCGTCTCAGTGAGCACTCTTATAGCTAGTATTTCACTAGAAGACTCTGTAAAGCGCTTTTGGGACTTAGATCAGGTTCCAAAATTGCCAGCAATTTCTTTGGAGGATAAACAGGCAGAGGACCTCTTTTCTCGTACTATTTCTCGTATATCCACAGGGAGGTTCACTGTCGAATTAACCTTTAAACATTCACACTTTCATTTTCAAGGATCTCGTGATGTAGCTCTCAAAAGATTCTTGTTCCTGGAACGGAGGATCTTAAAAGACTCTGTTTTGTATGAACGCTACAAGGACTTCATGCAAGATTATTTGAACTCTGGCCTCATGGAATTAATCCCCAGCCTCGAAATATCTCAACCCAGTTATTACATTCCGCATCATGCTATAGCTGCTACTAGCTCCAAATTTAGAGTTGTCTTCGATGCTTCTGCTGTTGACACTCAAGGAGTGTCTCTTAATAACATCCTACTCTCCGGTCCCAAGTTACAGCAGAACATAATCTCGATTCTTTTGCGCTTCAGACTCTATGGAGTATGCTTCACAGCCGACGTAAGGCAGATGTTCCGTCAGATTCTCATCGCTGAACATCATCGAGATTACTAACGTATTTTGTGGCGTTTCTCTCAGGATACCCCTATTCAGGATTATCGATTGGTGACTTTACTTATGGAGTTAGTTCTTCTCCGTATTTAGCAATACGTACTCTATTCCATCTTGCTCATATGTATAAAGATGATTACCCCGAAGCATCTGAGATCATATCAAATGATGTTTATGTAGATGACTGGTGCAGATTCTATCTCTCATGCTCTTCAACTCCAGAAAGAATTGATATCTCTACTCCAAAAAGGTCAGTTTGAGCTGCGTAAATGGACTAGTAATAAACCTGCTCTATTTTCTCATTTACCCGCTTCGCAGATTCATTCTGAGGCTCTTTCTCTGGATTTCAATCTCGATTTTAACCAAACAGTAAAAATTCTCGGACTCCAATGGAATCCTTCTGAAGACCATTTTTATTTTAAGGTTCATGCATTTAATAATTTATGCACCAAACGCTCAATACTTTCTGAATTGGCACGAATCTTTGACTCATTACTCTCCCAATGAAATTAATTATTCAGCAATTAGGGGCTAGTGGTATCGATTGGGATGCTACTCCTGATGCTTCTATCATTCATAAGTGGACTACTATATGTTCTCAGATAGACGTTCTGTCTCAAGTTCACATTCCTCGACTAGTTCTCACATTTGCTTTTTGTTCGGCACAGTTACATGGATTTGCTGATGCATCGGAAAGGGGATACGCTGCAGTAGTTTATCTTCGTCTTGAGTCATCTTCCAACAAATATTGCTGTCATTTCATATGTAGTAAATCGCGCGTTGCTCCACTCAAGACAATTTCTGCTCCTCGACTAGAATTGTGTGCTGCTCTACTTCTCTCCGAGTTATTAGTCGTCGTAAAAGATTCTTTAGGCAGAAAGCTTGAATTTTCGTCGATCACGGCCTACTCGGATTCTACTGTTGCACTGGCTTGGATAAGAAGTTCTTCTCATCTATGGGTTACATTTGTTTCCAACCGGGTAACTCAAATTCAAGAAAGACTGGCTCCATCTCAATGGCGCTATGTGCGATGTGAAGTAAATCCTGCCGATCCTGCTTCTCGAGGACTATTACCTCAAACTCTTGCCGAGAGTTCCTTATGGTGGCCGGGACCGTCATGGCTCTCGCTTCCGGAATCCCAGTGGTCCCCTGAGGTTCTCCCATATCTCGATGCTATACCTGAAACTACCGTAGAGCTACGTAAACTTGTATGCACTCTCTCAGTTCAGTACAATTTTCTAGAAAATCTTCTTCGTAAGTTTTCATCTCCACAGGAAATCCTCCGAATAATCTCTTACTCTATGAGATTTATTCACAACTCACGTCATCCTCAATCTGCCCAGAATGACTCATTTTCAGTTGCTCATTAAACTTGCCCAGACTCAATATTATTCTCAAGATATTGCGGCTCTTAATAAAAACTCTCGCCCTTTATGCGCCGCCAGCTCTAGTCCCAATGACTTACTACCACTCTCACCTTCTCATTTTCTCACTTTGTATCCTCTAAACATAGTTCCTGATCCCGATACATCAGGACTGAAGTTATCTCATCTCCCTCGTTGACAGCTAGTTCAACGTATGCATCAGCACTTTTGGGACAGATGGCATAATGGAATACCTACACACTCTTCAACAAAGGAGTAAGTAGTAAGTGGAGTGACTCAAGCACGCCTATTAATATTGGTACTCTTGTCCTTGTGAAGGAAGATAATTCACCACCTTTGCAGTGGGCGCTAGCGCGTGTAATTGATGTCCATCCTGGTGCGGATGGCGTAACTCGAGTCGTAACTGTGCGTACCCAAAAGGGCGAATTTAAGCGTCCTGTCTCTAAGGTGTGTCCTCTACCATCTGACTCATAACCAACTCCTTATGTTCCCTAACTTTCCCTCTCTTTCCTCATTTACTTAAAACTCTCTCTATCTCTTTATATTTAACTCCCATTTTGCCAATATGGCTATTTTCTCTTATATGTATATATATATATATATATATATATATATATATATATATATATATCATCCGCGTAGTTGATAACTGATCCCTGCCGGGATCGATGTTAAAATGACGACGTTTCGACAGAGTCACATCTGCCCTCTTCAGGTCGGTTCGCATAATTCTCGTAGAGAATATATTGCGGCAAATGTACACATCCGGTAAGTGTGCACATTTGCCTCCTCGTTTGGGTAATGTGCATTCAACGAACATTTACAATTTCAAATAAGGGAAATGTACATTGAATTCACAATGACCATGTCGTTTTGGTAAATGTGAGCATACAAAAAACGAAATCGAAAGAAAAATTTTCTGCTGCTGTGATTGGTGACAATGTTAGAGTTTGCGTTGTTTTGTCTAGAGATGACGATAAAAAATTATATAAATTAGGAATTAAACAGTGAGTTTTAAAACAATCTTATTCTAGGCATGAATTCGCCATTTGCGAACAAAAGTTTATATCATACGAAGATGTTCCTCAAGATTTTGAGAAATCGGTGAGAGAAATTATAGGAATGCAGTCCCTTACTGGTGTACAAGATTTTAATAGATGCATCTGTAAAGGAACATGTTCCTCAAAAGTATGCAGTTGTAAAAATGCTGGAATATTATATTGTTACGAAATTGTTTCATTTTAGTAGGACAACGATCGCTTTGGAATAAAAAATGTTCTGGAAATGGCTCGGCGGCTGTGGAGTTGATGGTTGATTTTACTAACATTTTCGATGCTGGTTTTATAAAGGAAGCAGGCCACGATCGCGGGGGGAGTTAGAAAGGACGACGAGCGTATATCGTATTGTTATTGTGAATCAGCTGTTCTGTATAATTTGATGTAAATAAAGTTCTAGAAAAGTGAAGTGAATATTAGATTTATAATTTTAAATTGAACCCACGGACAATATTGCAATCTGGTGATCAGAAGTAAAGGATTAAGTGCAGTTAAAATCGTAATTTGATTTATGAAAACTCGTAGTATGGAAAAAATGGACGAAACTACCAAAAAAATTGTCAAGCAGGTTACGGAGGGACTAGACGAAAAAATAGCCCAGATTCTAGAAAAACGTGACAAGAAGGAGAAACAACATCAAGTAGAAATACAACAAAGGTTAGTAAAATCTTTTGATGAAAAGCGTAAAATAGAATTAAAAAATCTTGTTTCCGCTATGAAAAGTGAACAACATAATTTAATGGAAGGATTATTCTCGAAATTTGTAGAAAAACAAGATCAATTTGGATTAAAACGACAAAATTAATTTAAATTATTAGATGAACACACACAAAATGAATTCAAAATACTAGAAGAAAAACGACAAATTGATTTTAAAGTATTTGAAGAGAAACAAGATCAAATTGAATTAAAACGACACGAAACTGAAGAGAAAAGACAACTGCAATTTGAACAATTAATGCAAATAATAGCACAAGTTAATGAAACAGTTAATGACAGAATGCAAATAGTTGAGTCAGATATAAAAGAAATAAATGATGACATTAAGACCATAAAAATACGATGGACACTCTTGAAACCAAAGTAGATGACCTCAATTCCATCCAAAGTCAGGTAAAGGTTGACCGTAGTGCCATCCAGAACAAGGTAGAAACAGAAAGGAAAATACCAGCACACCGTGAGTACCAAAGGTTCCATTAGCAAACCACACATTCGATGGCAGCTCATCTTGTCCCATGTATAAACGGCAATTTGAAGCCTTGGCTAGAGCTAATGGATGGGATAACCAAGAAAAATCCACGTCTCTGGTAATTTCGTTAAGAGGTCCGGCCCTAGAACTCCTCCAAAGCATAGTCGATGAACAAGGCAATTTCGACAAAATTATCGCCATCCTAGACAAACGATACGACAATCAATCCTTGAGCCAGGTATACCAAGTACAACTGAGTCGAGAAACGCAAAAATCCGGTGAAAGCCTCCAAGAATTCGAAGCAGAGATTAAACGGTTAGTTCACTTGTTCTACCCAGACCTGCCAGAGGAAACGAAAGACCAGTTGGCCACACAGAGTTTCATAAACGGCATCAGAGATGTGGAAAAACAACGAAATCTAAGACTAAGTGGCGTCAAGAAAAGTAATGAAGCTCTACTTCGGGCTTTGGAAGTAGAGGCCGTCATAAACATGTCCAAGCCGAGGGTCCGAGCAGTTTCCTTCAACCAGGAAGAGTCAGAGTCACCATTTCAAGCACTGCTGGCTGGTCTGAAGAAAATATTAGAACGCTGCGGACGGACAGGAAACTTCCAACGTGACAGCTGAGAAAGGCTACCGGAACGATCACCAACCAAGGGTAGCCAACGAACCGACCATACCATCCAGGGAAATTGCAACCAGTCAGCATAAGGGGACGAATGCTGACTCACCCTCCACCAGCCCCCAGGACAGTATCCATCCGGGGATTTTGCAGAGATAGCAGCAGCCTAGTCATCAGAGGCACCATCAATGGCCGAGCAGTTACCATCACCATCGATACCGGCGCCGCTGTGTCCATTGCCAAGTCCAAGGTTTTGAGAGCATCATAAATTCGACCAGTTACCAATAACATCCAGCTCAGAACAATAACCGGCGAGTCCATGTCAATACAGGGTGAGGCAGATGTCGTGCTACAGATAGGGAACAACATGATCCGGCAATGGGTCCTGGTAGCGAATATTGAGGACGATTTTATACTGGGTATGGACCTAATTAGCCAGCATGGATTTATGTTCGACCTGAGATATGATATTCTTCGGTTCCTAAATGAGGAATTTGTATTGACACGGCCCGGTAACAGTTCATTCACCTCCATAAAAATTGTGGCAAAGTCTTCAGCTAGAATTCTCGGTCGAACGGAACAGATTATTCATGGGCAGTTAGACAGCAATCCTGGGAGCTGCCTTGGAATGGTGGAGCCCGTACACTCAGCTCATGACTACTTAGTTGGACGGGCTATAGTTAAAACCGGACGACATATACCAATCAGAGTCCTGAATTTGTCCAACAACGACATCAGAATTGCCAATGGTCAAGAGATAGCTTGTTTCGAGCCAGTAGAGACTATCATCAATTGCGAAGAAGAGTATCAGACGTCGGTGAAGGAGACAGGGCCCAGTAAAGAGTTCCTACAACAGTTTGCTGACCATTTGACACACCTGACACCAGAGAACCAGAAGAAAGCCAAGCAATTTATCACAAAGCACTGGCAAATTTTTAACAGTCAAGATGGAACCACCGGTCGCACCAACATCATCCAGCATCGAATAGATACCGGAAAGGCTCAACCCATCAAAATACCACCTAGACGACTACCATTGGGGCAACAATTGGCAGTCGAGGAAAACATCGAGTCCATGTTACAAAATGGAGTTATTGAGCCATCCATCAGCCCATGGTCTGCTCCCGTCGTGTTAGTTAAAAAGAAGGATGGAACCAACCGATTTTGCGTGGATTACAGAAATCTGAATGACGTCACGAAGACAGCTATCCAGTAGCCCGAATCGATGACACTTTGACCACACTAGCAGGCGCCCGTTGGTTCTCCACACTAGACCTAAAAAGTGGATATTGGCAGGTTGGTCTACACGCAAACGACACAGAGAAGACAGCGTTCTCCGCCAGTAAAGGGCTGTTTCAGTTCACGGTCATGCCCTTTGGGTTATGTAATGCACCCGCTACATTTGAGAGGCTTATGGAGTATGTACTGAGCGGATTAACATGGAGGACGTGCTTAGTATACCTCGACGACATTCTAGTCATGGGTCAGACATTCGACGACCATCTGAAGAACCTGGACGAAGTATTCTTCAGAATTAATAACGCCAACCACCTCAGACTCAACCCGAAAAAGTGTTCCTTGTTCCAAAAAGAAGTAGAGTTTTTGGGCCAAGTCGTTTCCAAGTCAGGAATCCGCACCAACGAGGACAAGATAGAAGCCATCCGTGATTGGCCGGTCCCAAGAGACAAGCATGAACTTCGAAGCTTCTTGGGCTTCTGTTCCTACTACAGGCGATTTGTTGAAGGATTTGCCACCATTGCCGCGCCTCTACATCAGCAGACCACTGAGAAAGAGACGACTGAAGGCAGCACTATGTTTCAGCCCAATCTTAGCCTTTCCTACACAGTCCGGCAAGTTCATTTTAGACACCGACGCCAGCAACACATGTTTGGGGGCTATCCTATCCCAGGTGCAAGATGGTGAAGAGAGGGTGATCGAGTACTACAGACGTGGATTCTCGAAACCAGAAAGAAATTATTGAGTCACCAGAAAAGAACTTCTTGCAATAATAAGGGCTGTAGACCATTTCCACAAATACCTCTATGGTCGTCATTTCTTAATCCGAACAGATCATGCCGCACTCAAATGGCTGCTGGACATAAAGACACCGGAAGGACAACTGGCCAGATGGATGGAGAAATTACAGCAATACGACTTCAAGGTGGAACACCGTGCCGGCCGTTTGCACAATGATGCCGATGCCCTATCCAGAAGACCCTGTAGAGCGGAATGCGGACATTGTCTGAAGACGAAACAGCGAGAGGATATCTCCATCAGACAGATGGCCGAGTGCAGGCCAATGAAGACTGGACAAAGGAACAGTGCATCCAGGACCAAATGGCTGATCCCGATATCGAACCAATCTTGTCACTCAAAACGAGAGGGGCACCCAGACCACGATGGGACGAGGTAGCTAGATACTCAGGCGTGCTGAAATCGTTATGGGCTCAATGGGACTCTCTAAGAATGGTGGAATGCTCAAGCGAGTTTGGGAAAGCGCTGATGGACGAGAAACCAAGTCCTAACTGGTAGTTTCGAAGAAAAAGCCCATACGAGGTGGTCAAGAGGCTTAATGACGTCGTCTACCGGATCCGTCGAAACTCCAAGGCTAAGTTGAAGGTGGTCCATTTAGATCGACTCGCTCCCTACCATGGAGAGGATGTTTCTGATCGGGGCGATCAGAAGTAGTAAAGGGGGGCAGTGTTACGAAATTTCCAAAGCCCTGTTTCATTTCAGTACGACAACGATCGCTTTGGAATAAAAAATGTTCTGGAAATGGCTCGGCGGCTGTGGAGTTGATGGTTGATTTTATTAGCATTTTCGATGCTGGTTTTATAAAGGAAGCAGACCACGATCGCGGGGGGAGTTAGAAAGGACGACGAGCGTATATCGTATTGTTATTGTGAATCAGCTGTTCTGTATAATTTGATGTAAATAAAGTTCTAGAAAAGTGAAAGTGAATATGAGTTTTATAATTTTAAATTGAACCCACGGACTATATTGCAATATAATTCCAAGTGCCACAGTAGCAATTCTTGCTTAAATAAATAAAAAATTTGCATTATGAAATTTCTATATGTTCCTTTATAGTTTTATAAAATGTAACTGTTAAAATAAAGAAAAGTATGTTATTATTATTATTTCTTTGATAACCTACGACATATTATATAATATGCAAAGAAAATTATGTTTTTTTTTGTCATTTACATTTTTTGATTAAAATATTTTTCGTTATTAAAGCCTTTTGTATTATGTTTATTTAAATAAACATTTTTTAATGCAACAACAATTTTAATTTATTTGTATTCCAACTTTTCTTAAAACATGAAGGTAATTTGCCGAAAATGTACATTATATTCAGTTCACATATACCTAACTTTTTGGGAAATGTACACATTTTACGGTAAAAGTGTACATTTCCCAACAGTGTACATTTACCGTAACATATAGATTAAACTCATCTCTAGAGTACAACTAGGCTCGCACCCTCATAACTGTTTTATTTTGCATAAATATTTTTTTTCTCTTTCTCAAAAGATTTTTTTTATTTTTATCTCTCACTCGTGTTTTGAAAATGTACCATTTTGGTGGCCGGTATGTTTAGAACACTCTGTCTTTTTTGGGTTTAAAAGAGACAGCCTTTATATTTACATTTGTATATTCTCAATTGCTTGGAAAAAAAACTCTGCCTTAAGCGCAATCGCAGTAAGAAGAAAAAGAGACTCGCTGTTTGGCTCTCGTCCAGTACGGACCTCACTAGAAACTCTCAAGGAAAAAACGTTTTCCTATGTGCTCGCTAGTGCAACCCCAAAGTGCGTGTGCAGCTATTACTATGCCTAAAAACCCAGGGTTAAGGCCGGCTACCCGCACCGAATGCAGACAAATACATGGATGGCAGATTTCCCAAGGCTGTTACTAGATCTAACTCGTAGACAAGGTAAGAGTTTTCTTATGAAGGGAAATTGAGTTTTTTATCAGAATAGAACCACACAAAACTACAGTCGACTTAATTAAATTCACTACAGAAGCATAACAAACTATTACATCCGATGTAATTAATTATGATAATATTAATATAATTTTTTTTCAAATTATGGACATTTATCTTGAATGATTTTAAATCGCAACTAAAACAGCTGGAAACATGTTTAACCCATTACAAGTGTATGTATCCTATGTAGGAGTCCAAAATGGATTTAAATTTATAAACAAGTCGATGGTTTCTCGATAACAATACGTCTTATATATACAGTTGCACACAAAAATATTTTGTTACAATAATATTAAGTTATCCACTAATTTTGCGAAACCAGAAATGTGCTTCACCCGAAAAGATAATTTTTAATCAAATTTTATATCAAGGTAAAACTGATCAAGCTTCGCCAGTTATATCCTTTTAAGTGAAAATCATGATGCAAAATTCTCCACGTTGTTGCTTATAAGTTTCTCACAACACTACTGGCAACTATTTAAACAGTGTTTAAGTTTTGCAGTTCTTATATGATAAAGCTCTGTCTCGTTAAAGTTCTGCCACTTTTATTGGTAAACCAGCTAGATTCATTCTTCTTGAATTCGTAGCATAGAAGTGGTAGTGGAAATATTAGCTGTCGAATTCTTATTGCATTTTGAAGTGACGTTTTGTCTTATTTATTCATTTCGGTCACTATTGTATCGGAAAGTATACGATTGATTAAAAATTGTTGATTCCAAAAATTACAAATTTGTTTGAAAATTGAATTGAATTGAACTGTGCAAAAATAACCGATCATAAAAATTTCTCCCGTAATACTTTGGAAAAAATGTAGTAATTAAATTTGTATATGATTTGTATATCTGTAAATAAATTTACTAAAATGATGAAAACTTAAATCAAAAGGACTCAAATCCGTCCACCTTGCTGACTACTTTTTAGCAGAGATTTCATTTTTATGAGCCGTCGAGCAAATGTATCTGAGATATTTCTGGATTTGTCTCACGTACTGTACAATACACACAACTTGTCATTTATACCAAATGTTCTAAAATATTATGAGCCAAAAGTTAAATTTTGAGACAAGTTTGTTCGTAGAGACCAGTTGTCAATAATTCCAACGGTTAGAAAATTTCGCCGCCAATCGTGTGTTGGCACTGTCGAAATCGCTGATTCGTAAAGAATTTTTCAAACTGTTAGAACTATTGGCAATTGGTCTCTACGAACAAGCCTAATATCTACCGAAGGGGTATAATGAGAAAATGAATATATTTTGCTTACACATTTTCTTTAATAATAATTTATTATTTTAACATAAGTCCAGTCGAAATATTTTTAACCAAGGTAGTTTTCGTCTACCGTAATTCTTTGGATGTATTCCACTTGCAACAACGATCGCATTGATTAATATAGGTATTTTTAAATAAAAATGAAAATTTTCTGCATTTGGTTCTAGAAATATCACTTGTCAATGTAGGCCAATGAAGGTGTAATATAGAAATAAAAGCACTTGTACAAGAGATTTTTGCGTAACATGTTGGGGCGAAGATAGAAAAGACCTTAATATTTCAGTTTTAATTTTTTTTTAATTACAGGCAAAGTTATGAGTTGTAGAGAAATATGATATACAGGTAGTTAGAGCACAATAAAATTATCTACAATTTGAGAGTTGCTCAATGAAACTCGGACAATAATAAAAATGTTACTGCAAAAAGAATTGAAAAATTGGCCCAGTTGTTATCTATTTACAAAAATTTGTTTCAGATCGATCAAACTCGAGTCATCCAAAGCTTCTTTAACCTGCTACGGGAAAACCACCAATTTTGAACTTGTAAAGTTGCCAATTTTTAATGAAAAAAGATTTAACAATATGGTTTTTAGTTCGAGAGCTTACCTAATAATCTGTAAAAAACTTTAAAATTCCAATTTTTAATGGACCTACTAAGGGGGCTTTGATAAAAAGAAACGACGGCTAACTGAAACTAAAGAAAAAATCGCTGTGATTACAAAAACAATAGTTCCATGAATTCGAGATGTTTTTATAGTAGTATAGTCTACACATTCCAAGATCCAATATAAAACCACCTTAGATCTGAAGATAATGCAAAAAGAGTCACATCAACTCATAAACAAAACGAAAAAGTTATACCTGACTATACAAAACAAATGATATGTCTAAATAAGTTGGAATCATATGGAAAAAATTATATAAAAAAAGTTATTCTTTATAAAGAGTTATGCTTGGTCTGAAACATAGATTTAAAAAGTGAATCCAATTTTATCCGAGGAAATGTCAAAAATATGTAAACTGCGTTTTATATTTTCTACAAATTTTGAAGGAAACTAAATCCTGACATTACGAAACATCTAAGAAACATGATTTGATCAAAATAAATAGTAAATCTTAATTTCACTTTCTTTATAATTACCCTAATAAAATGATTAACTCAAAAGTATTGTAATGTAAGGTTGCTGTGTCGCTTAGAAGTCATTTCGCAATTGCTACTTGATTAATCGAAATTAAAAAAAAAACAAATTGAGGAGCCTTTCGTTGAACCGACTAGTAAGTTTGGTGCTTTATAATTTACAAGGATGCCATGGTTTATTTTGTTTAACCGATATGTTTGTCCGGATTTTCGTACTATTAGGAACTACATCAGATTGCAGAAAATCTCGTATACAACATCATACTGTAAGTTTAGCAACATTTGTCCAAAAGCGTAAAGATAGGGGGGTCCAAATTTGTAATTTCTTTCATAACAGTTTATAATATTGTAATAAAGCAATTTTTTTTGTCAACACTCGAATACAATTGCAAAATGGGTGTGGGATTTTTGAATCTTAGATTTCAGATCACAACGTGAAGAATAACTTTGTTTATTAATATTAATACGAATAAAAAAATCGAAATGCTCCAATTAAAATAGACACACTGTATTTTCAGAATTGGGAACAGTATCCTTTTTCGCAGTCGGTTAATTAACATTTATTTTCAATTAATTTCATCTTATAATTTGACCAATCCAGATATTTCATTAATTTGACGTTTGGTGGATGCGCCAGCAACAAATTTCAGATCATAGAAAAAAATATGGAACCAGTTTAAACAACCCAAAGTCGTTTTCGAGTAATCGTAGAATTTACATGATAACATATACAGGGTATTCAAACGAGTCACCTTGAATATTTTATTTTCAAAACTATTGCAATAAGAAAAAACAGCTCGATTTTTGTTACGAGGGGGAAATTTTTTGAGGTGAATTAGCGCTTGCGCCCATTCCACATAAACAGGCCTACTCAATGACCTTGAGATTTGAGATAGGGAAAATAGGTGTGGTCGTATATCATTTGAAAGCCCTTTTTACGTACTATACCGTCGTAATAAAAATTTTTATTGCAATTTATGTACACGTAATAATAAGAGTATTAAAAAAACGAATTTACATTACCATACAATCCCTCTAAAGCAAATGTTCAAAGTGTCTTCCATTGACTTCCATACAATAGTACAACCTTGACTGAAAGCCGTCTCTGACATGGTTCAGCATAGTCGGTGTTATCTGACGACACTCAGCTATAATTCGTTGACATAGTTCGTCCAAATTCTCAGGCTGTCATAAAAATTTTGGATTTAACATGTCCCCACAAAAAAAATCCAAAGGGTTCAGATCAGGTGATCGGGCATGACCTCTTCTTCCAATCCAGCGACCAAAGTATTCCAAATCGAGGTATTGACGAACTGGTGCGGCGTAGTGAGGAGGAGCTCCATCTTGTTGGAAATGCAATTGCTCTTCATGTAGTAGAGGATCACTTTCTAATTTTTCTATTGTCAATGCATTAATTTCATTTTCCAATATATTGTGATAAATTTCGCCACTTAAATTACCAGGAATAAATAGGGGTCCAATTAGATGATTTCCCAAAATCACTGCCCAAACCTTTAGTTTTACCGGATGTTGACTATGAGCTTCTCGAAATAAATGAGGATTGATATCGCTCCAAAATCTACAGTTATATCGGTTAACCTCCCCATGAAGTGAAATAGTGCACTCATCCGAAAAGCAAACATTTTACAAGAAATTTGGGTTTTCGATCATATGCTGGGTCATAATTTCGCAAAACTCTTGCCTTCGTTCCCAATCATCCTCATTCAATTCATGAAGTAATTTCATTTTGTACGGATGGAATTTGTACTTATGCAACATTCTAAAAACAATGTAGCTGTTACGGTAAATGTACACTCTTGGGAAATGTACACTTTTACCGTAAAATCTGTACATTTCCCAAAAAGATAGGTATATGTGAACTGAATATAATGTATATGTACATTTCCCGGTAAATGTGTACTCTTACCTTTTCATGTTTTAAGAAAAGTTGGAATACAAATAAATTAAAAATGTTGTTGAAGTATAAAATATTTATTTAAATAAAAATAATACAAACGGCTTTAATAACGAAAATTATTTTAATTAAATAATGTAAATGACAAACAAAACATACTTTTCTTTGCATATTATATAATATGTCGTAGGTTATGATTCCAATATTCATAAATACAATTTTCGTCGTATGATATAAACTTTTGTTCGCAAATGGCGAATTCAAGCCTAGAATAAGATTGTTTTAAAACTCCTTGTTTAGTTCCTAATTTATATAACTTTTTATCGTCATCTCTACACAAAACAACGCAAATAAATTTTTTGGATCCGTTTTACCAAGATCAACGACTGGAATGGAAACTCTAACATTGTCACCAATCACAGCAACAGGAAATTTTTCTTTCGAAAGATTACACATTTTGATTGCTTTATTTTCTAAATTTTCCCTTGCTTTCTTTCGAGCATTATCAATTAATTTTTTTTTCTCGTTTAAAAGAGAATTTAACTCAAAACTTCCATCTTTATCTTCAATTTGGTTGCATAATAAACCATCATCCAAAATTATGTTTAACGTTTCAATGGAAAATTCATCGTTTTCTGCGACTTTGCTATGTGGTGAATTGGCTGTGTGTTCTCCTTCTAGTAATTGCTCTAACTCTGCTTATGTTTTCAGCTGTTCAACAGATTCCATGGGTAAATTTGATGTTTTCAAACCCAATTTCATTATTGTTCCGAACAAAGCTTCATAGGGAGTTTGCTTTATACCCTCATGAAAAGCTCTATTTTTCATCAGTTGAACATATTTGAAACCTTCTGACCACTTGGTTGTCTGGTTAGCCGAAACGGTAGTTCGCGTACCACTACAAGTGCGCATGCGCACCACATTACCAGCAATTGCTATTTCCTATTTTGTACGCTCTCATTTACCAAAACGACATGGTCATTGTGAATTCAATGTACATTTCCCTTATTTGAAATTGTAAATGTTAGTTGAATGCACATTACCCAAACGAGGAGGCATATGTGCACATTTACCGGAAATTGTGTACATTTGCCGCAATATCTACTTTTACCGTAACATAGCCACAGCTAACCCTTCATCATTTACAATTCCAATGGGACCTCTTTTTTTATTCATTACTGAGCTCGTCTCAACAAATTTTAAAATCAACTCCAATACGTATTTATGACGAACATTACGGGATGGTTAATTATCTTTTAAATTTTCAACAAATCAGTAAAGTAATAACTTGGCAGATATACAATATACAATGCTTCAAATGCTCGAGTAAAGGTCAGAACAGATAAACAAACTTGCTCTAAATATCAGCAAAAAATAATGTAAAATAAATGTTTACATTGAATATTTGTCTTGTATTGTGTGTTATTACAGGGTGCGGCAGTGAAACAGGTTGGTTTAAGAGCGTACTATAAAAGAACTCCTTTTTAATACTTTTCCTTGCAGTAAAAACTTGTAATTTAATAATCCGGTTTTACTACTAGGTCCGTTAGGTTTTCTGTTACATGAACAGGAATTGCAATAAAACATTTTATTATGACGGTATAGTCCGTAAAAAGGGCTTTCAAATGATATACAACAACACCTATTTTCCCTACCTCTAATCTCAAGGTCATTGAATTGGCCTGTGTATGTTGAATGCACACAAGCGCTAATTCACCTCAAACAATTTCCCCCTCGAAACAAAAATCGACCTGTTTTTTCTTATTGCAATAGTTTTGAAAATAACCAAGATATTCAAGGAGAGATGGAATACCCTGTATACAGTATATAGAGCCAAATTGAGAACCACCTCCTTTTTTCAAGTCGGTTAAAAAGCAGGGAAACATATTTGAAAATGCTATAGTCGCTTATAGGCGGTTGCTTAACATAGTAGTTGTTTTTCTGTCTCTTCAAATTAATGCATTTTATAGTACAGAAATTTAAAAGTAATTAAAATAGTATTGATTTACAGTGAAATTATCTCTTATCTAATTGGCTGAATAACATTAATAAGCAATAACTTACCCAATTCAGAGTTGTCGTTGGATTTAAATTTACAATCTTCCCGTTGCTGTTGAACTCTCTGGAAATTTATAGTTCTTTGATGTAATTTGTCTAAAAGTAAATTGTAGATGGCGTATATATGATCGAAAGAATTATTCTTCAGCGATTGCATTATCATATTGTGATTGAGATTAGGTAATTGCAGCATGTGATCTATTACAGTTTTATTGAGTTGCATATCCCTCTCTGGTCCTGTGTCAACAGGTGGAGCATCGCTAAGCCATTTATGTTTTACTATTTGGGTAATGGTCAGTCTTTTATCTGCATCCACTACTAACATATGCCTTATTAGATGTTCACAATCTGTAAAAAAAATTAATAACATATGTAACAAGAAATATTGGGCGTTATTTCAAGTAAATGTATTCACTACTTGATATTATATGCAATATAACTATCTTCAGTTTGAATATAGTAGATATATGATGCAAAATGACGGTTTTTGTAAAATTCTTAATAGTGATATTATTACACTGGCAGGTACTAACAATAATAAAAAATGTACACTGTAATATATTAATAAGATCCCTGAAAAACCAATCATGTTTAAACCGGTTGAAATGTTATTAATTGCAAAACCTGAAAAATTTAAACCCATGAAAAACGCTGGGGCTGAGAGCTTGCCAACCCCTTTTGGTGCTACCTTTGAAACGCCGCTTGGGGTGGCAGAACTCGACAATTTGGAATGATCAATCAAATGAAAAACGAAAGGGAGCTAAGGCACTTCCTTGCCTTGGGATAAGAAATTATTAGACGGTCAACGGTATATGATTGCAGAAGGCAACAGGAAAAGACTGCATTAAAGATCGTTAGAGAACCCTAGGATATTCATTCGAACAAATCTTAACAATGATGGAAAATCAAAGATTAAGTGCTTTTAGTCCCGGCCGAGCCTTAAAAGGGGCGAAGAATCCCCAGAGTCCCCCGGTGCCAACTAGATAAGACAAAGAAACATTGTTAACAGCTGGGAAGTGAGACAATCTAATTCAAGAAATGAACAGAATGAAAATAAATATCATTGGAGTGAGTGAAGTCCGCTGGCGGGCAACAGGATGGTCGTATCAAATGGAACAGTTCTTTACTATTCAGGCAATAACAATGATCCAAACCGTCGACATGATGTTGGCCACTTAACGCATGAGAATATATAATAGTCCGTAAAAAATTATTCCCTTATCCAAAAGGGCAATACTAATTCAACTATTTGGCAAACCTATTACCATCAATATCATTCAGGTCCCAAACGGCAGAAAAACCTGTCGAAGAATTATATGTATTTTATGAACAATTTGACCAAGCTCTAAAACTAACAAAAAAAGAGTGGAATCAGTAGTGTGTGAGTTTTGTCCAGGTGAGCCAAAGGTGAGAGAGTAGTCCAATAATGTGACGAAAATAACTTTATCATTAAAAACTTTATACTTGGAAATTCCCACAAGACAATGAAAAACCTACTGTCCGAAACCAAATAGATTATATTATAATCAACAGAAAATTTAGAAACGTAATAACCAAAGTTACCACAATGTCAGTACAGAACTGCCATGACCAGAGAAGAGATGCCTTTATATGCTTCACCCACTATGAAAAAGCATTTAGAAACGGCAAACATCACCTCCTTGTATCGTATCTGAACGATATAAGGACATATGTAACCTGTACCGGAACCAAAAGGCAGAGATTCGACTAAACAAGTCGGGAACAACACAAGAGTTTCAATTAAAAATGCTGTTTAACCTACATGTAAAGAGTATTTACGGAAGCAGTTTCGAACTACCGAATTTCCGTTAAAGTAAACAAAATTCCCATCAAGAACATCCGGTATGCAGATCATACCGCTTTAAAAACAGATAAATGACCCCCAGACCCTTCTAAATCATATTACTGAATCAAGTAGAAACTTAGGCTTAAAAATTAACATTAGGGAATCCAACTATATGGTAATTAGCAGAAACAACATTGGAAACATTGAAAATAACATCGAAAGAGTCACACAATTCAAATATCGAGAATGCATGGTTAATGAAACATGGGACACGGACGAAGAAATAAAATGCAGGATTGAACAGATATTCATAACCACAACAGAATGGTAACCTGCTATGTATGGTCAGTCCTGTTGTATGGAATGAAGGCGTGGACTTTGATAACAACTACAAATAACAAAATCGAAGCGTTCGAAATGTGGACGACAAGTGCTCAAAATATCCGGGGTTGTTTATGTAAGAAATGAAGGACTCCAAAAAGCTGAAGTAACAGATCGACAACTTCTCAATACAATCAAAAAAAAATTGCATAACTGGGACATAAAATACGTGGAATACGGTGGCACTTTTAACGCCTTATGCTTCAAGGTAAAATCGAAGGAGGAAAAGGGAAATAGGGCGCAACTATTCTGGCTTACAAATATTCGGCAGTAGACAGGAATATGAGAGCTCGAAGAACTACAAAATGCAGCGGTAAATAGAGAAATTTGATAAGAAGACGATGAACGCCCACGCCCACGATTTAGACCATCTTATTCTTCAACGCCCTTAGAATAAAGGGATGCATAAATAACTATCGAGAATTGTCTTCTAAGCGTTGTTTGTGGCATATTCTTGATTACTTTTATGTTTTTTGGGCAATAACACCAGAATCTAAATAAAACGACGTATATTGAAGGAAAACCAAACGTTTCAAAGTATATTCTGACTTCGTTGTCAATGGCTTCATATTTATTAATATAATATTTATAATAAATATAAAGCCATTGACAAAGAAGTCAGAATAGACTTTGAAACGTTTGGTTTTCCTTCAATATACGTCGTTTTATTTCGATTGTGGTGTTATTGCCCAAAAAAACATAAAAGTAACTATTGAGAAGCTAGTCATTATTATTATTTGTTTTCCAGAAAATGTGTAAAATATGATTTGCACACCACACGGCTGGTTAATTTACCTAAGTACTAAATAACTGTCATCATTTAATTTTAAGCAGAGTTACCGGATAGTAAGAAATTGCGACGGATCCACTAATACATAAATAACTTAGTTATTTTTGATAATTGTAATCATTTTATAAACTTATTAAACAAACAATATATATATATATATATATATATATATATATATATATATATATATATAGGGTGTAACATAATGCAGTGCAGATATTTTGGTACATAATAGAACTAATCGGTATAACTTATGTCAAAAAGTTTGTGGTTTACAAGAAAAAATTGTTCAAAGTTTTCGCTCAAAAGTAGCACTTACGTGTGAATTTACCCATTTATTTGTTAACCTGCAACAAATTTATCAACTGAACAGTACAATAAACAGAATTCTCTGCCAGCCTTATCAAGTATTTAACACAAAAATAATCCATCAACAGAACATAGAAACAGAAATTTGCTTTCGTAGACCCTAATAAAGAAATTCTTGTGAAAGATTATGGTGTTGCAAAAAAGTAAAGTGATATTTATTTGTTTTAAATGTAAAATTTTGAACTAAAGATCCCACAACTCTCATTACGGAAACAACTGTGAAGTTTTTGATTATGTTTACGAAATATGAGTGTGGAAACATTAAGCATGGAATAAAAAGCCACTGAATTATTGGTAAGTTTTTTATGGCGTTGCAAATTCTTGTTACTAGTAAAATATCTCACTTCTATGTTGGTAAAGTCAGGTATGATACGTTTAAGGTACTTACACTTGGATTTTTTGTTTTGTGGAATTTCAATGTAAATGAGTAAGTTATTATTACTAAATGCTTACTCGGGCAAGGAAATGTGAAAAAACACCTCTAAGTTAAAAATAATTACCTTATTATGCTTCAGTAAATCAAACATATCATATATAGATTGTTTTTTCATTGAATGAATTTATTAAGAATCTATTGAAAAGTATCATAAATGAATACAGTAAATACGAAAAAAGAAACCATCATAGGAATTGAAATATCCTAAAACTTAATAATGGAATACATCCTTAACTGTACAAAATAGATATGTATTTGTTAAGAGTTTTCTCTTACACCCTGTATACAATTTAAATTAAAATTGATCAAAATATAGAACACCCAGTAGTGTTTTTTCAATCCGTATATATTGCTTTACATAACCTCAAATAATACAATTAATTCATTAACAAAAGCTGCTAAGATATTTTTCCCTGAAAACATTTTTTATATATGAATGAAGGTGTAGTTTCTTAATTCTCACAGCAAACTTAAATTCCTGGAATGAACCTGGAGTAAGCAAGCATGTTCATGATTCGAAAATTTAGAAATTAAAAAAATGTTGATAGGTAATTTTTGGAAAACAAATAAATATGCCAGACTACTGTTTCAAAATATCAATACTAAAAATGAGGAGGTACAGAGATTGTGAACAATGGTTATTTTGAAATTATTTATTACTAAACGACTAAAATGATATATATAATTATGATATATATTGCTGTGAGCATTCTGATTTGATAAATGTAAAATTTTCGTCATAAGTATTAATCATATATATTTGGAATATTTGTATTAAATTCCAAAATATAAAAATCGAGACAAAAGTTGAATGCATCAACGTTATTTATTTTAATAATCTTTCACAGTACTACTGAATTATTTCATAATAAAGAAATATAAATAAAGTATAATGTTTATAGTTCATTCCAGACTACATATTATTATTATTCAATCAAATTTTTTTTGTACGACCTAGATAATATATGGAAAATCTAATAAAAATAATAATTTAGATTCAGGTAGATCCTTAATGATTGAGGATGCTTATCAATTAATTAATTAGAACATGAGTAAACAGAAACATACATGTCATAAATATATTTACAGTTAGCTTACCTTGTGACATGAAGTAGGGAATACGAAACTTGCCTTCAATAACAACATTTCTTAGTGCCTGTAACGTTGGTCCATCAAATGGTAAAGAACCACATACTAACACATATAGAACGACTCCCAAACTCTGAAATTTAATTCCTCAGCTACAAATCAATGTATAAATACAAGGAAAACATAATAAAACGCGTTAAAAAAGTATCAAAACCTAACTTAGCTCTGAAAGCTGTTGGGTAGTTTGGAGAAAAAAATGACCAAGACCAACTTGAAACATTTTTCTTTGGGTGTTTAATGATGACCTTGGATTAGACGATAATCTAGGTTATTTGTAGGGCATGTAATTTTTTAATGGGAGCCCATATTTTTTACAATGTAAATGGATAGAATGGCAAATATACATCCGACATAACCTTGATCATGTCTAAAATCTGACCTCCAATGGTCAGCGAAAATCATGTTAAGATTGCAAAATTTAAGTCACACGGAATAATGATTCAGAGTTTTATGAAATTTTTCGGTCTATTTGACTGTGACCATCGATTTAACCATGTCCATGAACTACAAGGTTAATTCAAAGTCAAATCACAAGATATATGAGGACAACCATAAGTAACTAGAAACATCCACTGCTTACAGTTTGTCAAAACAATGACTTCAAAGTCATTAATCAAAACAAATGAATCATTAAATAAGTTTTGGTGTTAAGCTCCTGAATATTTTGATAATATAGAAGAAAGTCATAATCGGAGTTTTTAGTGTTTGTTTTAAAGTTCTAAGAGACACTTTCCACCATTGATTTAATTTTGCAATTCCTGTTCCTAGTTATTGACTATAAGTATGCTCCTGTTTTTTGTTTTTATAATAGGCACCTGCTTAGGTTTTGTCAAATAATAAATGTTAACTTGGTTGCACGAATTTTATTTATTGAGACTGGTTAAATAATTAGAAATAAAGTATAGATGTCAACATCTAAAATGTCATTACCATCTGAAGAAATACCACAGAAAATATATAGCAATATTCTATTATCATACATTATTAATCAATTTCTTAGCACTTTATAGCAATAATTAATTTTAAATGTTATTGTTTCATAAAAAATACTGACCCATATATCTGCCTTAGGACCATCATAATTAAGACCTTGGAATAATTCAGGCGCAGCATAAGGAGGAGATCCACAAAAGGTAGATAACAAACAGCCCTCTGTAAACTGATTACTAAACCCAAAATCTGCCAACTAAAATTAATAATTTAACAAAGTAATTGTGAAGATTGTAGTATATTGAATAAGAAACATAATTCATATAAAGGCTACTTACTTTAATGTTAAGATTATGGTCTAAAAGTAAATTTTCAGCTTTCAAATCTCTGTGAACCACTCCCTGAGAGTGACAGTAACTTACGGCTGATACAATTTGACTAAATATCCTTTTGGCTTCGGGTTCGGACATACGACCTTTTGCAACCAAATGATCTGGAAAAAAGAACAGTATTTTCAGCATAAAAGTAACTTTTAATTAAGTTTCAATTTTTGTATGTGGCAAAATATTGAATATGCGTCATAAAGCAATTCATATTGTAATGTTTTTATTTTCACACTCGGGTTCAGTTCTGTTCTAGCATTTATTTAAAAACACAGTCCAACTCACTCTAATTTATTTACACTACTTTAAAACAATTTATATTCACAAGAACTATTTACAATTTATCTTAACTATACAATACGACCGACGAAAACTGAATGCCTCCTATCGCCAGCGGTCCATATTTATATGTTTCTCTCCGAATTGTCTGGTAAGTCCACGACGTCGGGAAACTTCTTTTATGTGTTCTGGAGGCTTCAAGGGAATTCCAAATAACAGCAGCGGTCGACCTGTTGAGAGACAAAACATTTCAGATTCCCAGAAGTATCGGAATAACGTCCCTTCCACGAAGTGGTTGATGGCCGATTGCACCAGCTGTAGGATGAATTCTCGTAACATTGCCCCCTCCTTAAGACCATTTCGTCCCGGAATGTCCTAGAATCCTTCCTGGTGTGACGATATTTGCAGGACTCTCCATTTCGACAACGGGTAGTTTGCTGGAAGTAACAGTCAACGGTCTTCGAATCTGGACTGCAAATATTGAGACAGCATACCAGGATGTCGATGCCACTGAATCGAAAGATTGTTTTCATCATACTTCTCACCACCCTCCAATTCTGTCCATCCAACCCGCAAGCTATCTTTGGGATCGCCAATTTTATCAGATTCTTCTCCTTCATCACATTCCTCAATTCTACCAGAGTCTTCCAAAGATCGCTGTATGTTGGCTTGTCCTGTGAGAATTTTTTCGTTGCCAAATAAGAGATGTCTCTGGTACCCACTGGTTGTTTATCTTCGAGATAAAGGACCTTCCCTACCACTGGTTCTAGCTCCCGTAGCTTCTGAAACTGACCGTACTTTTTGGCAAACACCTTTGGACATCCGGAGATCTCGAGCCACACAATGTGCCAGCGCATATTCTATGGGCACTTCAAACAGGTCACGGGGTTCCTCCCTGGTCACGTCGTGCTGCACTTTCTGCCTATTAGAGTACAGTGCCATAAATTGTTCGAAGGTCATCTCATCGGGTGGTTGGATGCTGCGGACTTGAGCTTGGTCTACTTCGCCGTCATGACTTCCGGCATAAGGGGCTAACCTGTTGAAATGTACCACCCTTGGTTTTCCTCGAGGCAGATTCTTTATTCTGTACACGACATCGTTGATTTTCTTTACAATTTGATAAGGTCCCTCCCAAGATCTTTGTAGCTTGGGCGAATATCCACGACGACGTTGCGGGTTATACAACCAAACAAGATCATCAACTTGGAATTCCCCCCTTCGGCTTTGATGTCGTATGCTTCCTTCATACGGGCACTGGCATTCTCGATATTTAACCGGACTCGGTGGATGTAATTCATCTTCTGCCGTAACTGGCTGACATAGTCTTCACCTGCGGTCTCTTCTCCTGGGGGACATCCAAACTTCAAATCGCATGGTAGTCGTAATTCTCGCCCAATAATAACACTTGCCGGGGTCTGGCCCGTGAACTCTTGCACAGACGAACGATATGCTATTAGAAATAAGTGATGATACTGGTCCCAGTCTCTTTGGTGGTCAGAGACTACCTTTGACAAATGGCGATTAATGGTTCTATTCATCCGTTCTACCATTCCATCGGCCTGCAGGTGTAATGCTGTCGTCCGTGTTTTATTGATTTTCAGAAGTTTGCAGACATCTTGGAAAAGGGTAGATTCAAAATTTCTACCTTGGTCTGAGTGTAACTCCAAGGAAACACCAAAACGACTGATCCATTCCTTGACAAGGACATCAGCAACGGTCAAGGCTTCTTGATTCGGCAAGGCATAAGCTTCTGCCCATTTACTGAAATAGTCCACGACCATTACAATGTACTTATTGCCGGCGTCAGATTCTGGAAATGGTCTGGCAACATCAATGCATACTCTTTCAAATGGACTGCCCACATTATATTGCCTCATGGGGGACTTTTGCTCGCTTCTGCGGCCCATTACTTGCTGCACAAACTGTACATTTCCGGCACCAATCCTTAACATCTGCTTGGCAGTTTACCCAATAGAAGCGTTCTCTCAACTTCCCCAGGCTTTTCGCTACTCCCAGATGTCCTCCAGTTGTACCATCATGTAGCTCTCGCAAAACATCTTTTCTCCTATTTCTGGGGACTACAATCTGTTTTCTGCCCTTTCCCGCCTCTGGAGTTTCCAGCACGCACTTCAGAAGTCCATTTTCCAGGATGAAGGAGTTCCACTGAGCCCAGTACGACTTTATGGTTGGTGAGTATGGGGAAATCTCTTGCCAGGTTTGCAGTCTTCTTCCTTAGACCGGATAACTTCTTTTTTAAACTCCAGATCCAGTTTTTGGTCTTTCTAGATCTCCTCAGGATGCCAATGGTCATCGACGGCGGTAGTTCTACAGAGAAGAGACCCATTTTCTTTAGCTCGCTGACAATGTTTGCAATCATCAGGGCATGGTCTCCTCGATAAGGCATCGGCATTCTTATGGCTTGTTCCTGCGCGATGTTCAGTCTCGAAGTCGAATTCTTGCAACCGCTCAATCCACCTGGCCACTTGTCCTTCGGGGTTTCTAAACTGCAAGAGCCACTTCAGTGCTGCATGATCAGTCCTCAGGAGGAATCATTTATCATAGAGGGACTTTAAGTAATTCTTTAATTCAAAATGATTCATCATTGTACGTAAGACGGGAATCCGGTGGCTCAGCCTTTGAAGCGTAAACTTCTTAACTGAGTTCGACTTTGGTCGTGGGTTCGATTCCCGACTTATGCCTATGAGTGTTGTTCTGTGTGCGAATGCGATTTGTAAAAAATTATAGGTTCGTTCCAACCCGTGGAATAATCGATACACAATGTGTGCGGCGATGTCATTGTTAATGGTAACTAGTCTCGGCGCACGTGGATTACCGGTTGTATATCGGTTAATCGTTGGTTCGGAACATTATCACACATTAACTCTAGACAGAGGTGCATGTACGTGCGACGTTATTTACAACCAAATTATTGACAATCGTAAGAGTTAATACAAATCAACATGGTTGATACGGAAACACATAGTTCGACTGTTTCTGCGACATCCGTGTCGAATTCATCACCACAAACCCAAACAGTGGCGAAGAAGGAAAAAAAGCCAAGAACCCAAGGGCTAAACCCTCTCATCCACCGACATCTGAGATCGTCAACAACGCTATCAAAGGTTTAAATGATCTTTGCAAGCCATCAAGAAATATATTGCTGCCAACTACAAGGTCGATGCCGAGAAAGTAGCGCCTTTCATCAAGAAATACTTAAAGTCAGGCGTTGCTTCAGGAGTTTTAGTTCAAACTAAAGGAAAAGGTGCATCCGGTTCCTTCAAATTGGCAGCTTCGTCCTCTTCAGGAGCTTCAGCATCGAAACCGGCCAGCGGCGACAAAAAAAACTGGGGCTGGAGGTAGAGCAAAGAAGTCACCTGCAAAACGAGCAGCTTCCAGCGATAAACCCAAGCCGACAAAGAAGCCGGCGGCTGCGGGAGCAGCAAAAAAAAACAAAAAGACTACGACTGCAACCAAACCTAAGAAAGTTGCCGCAACTGAAAAGAAGACTTCGACTCCGAAATCCACCCCATCGACAACAACTTCATCGTCATCATCATCAGTTTCGCTTGCATCCAAAGGGAAGTCTCCTTCGAAAGTAAAAAAAAAACAGTAAAGGTGCCCCTACAAAAAACCGGAAGCTCCAAAACCGAAAACAGCAAAATCCGCGGCATCTCCGAAGGCGAAGAAAGCAGCTTCTCCCAAGAAGAAGAAATAAATAGAAAACAATTTCATCGACATTATTTACGGTCGAAAAGTCCGAAAACCATCCCGTACGGTAGAATGTTAGAGATGAATGAATTATTGTGAGGGGAATTCATCCGATATTTCGTAGAATCGGCATTCATCGGATATTTCGTGTGATTCAAGAGGTAGTTGGGAGTCGAAGCCGGCGGCTGGTGATATTGAGATTACTCGAATCTTTGAGAATTCACGAAGGAAATTTCTCGGATGCTCTTTGACGTTCTAGGGCCTTCAGAGAAGAAATATACAAATACAGAGAGCCGACGAAAGAACTCATTCAGTATTAGATTGCCGTCTAGTAAACAACAGGTGTTCGAGATAAATTGTATATAGTTGTGTGATACTGTACTGATTTTGATGAATCTTTTTGTGTTGCAAAGCCTACAGTTTGACATAAAATCTGGTATACATTTTATCTCCCGACATTGACAGAAACGGTAGATATAGCGAAAAAGACTTCTACGAAGTTGGGTAATACACAATTACTCCTCAAATATTAGAGACTTTCATCAGCTTAGCTTTTTTTCAAAATTCGGAATATGTAACATGTTTCGATTTAAAAAAAATCTACTGATATATCAATCGTAATTTTACACGGTGTTCCATATATAGGATAAGGATAACTTAGAGCGGAGTTGAATTACAAAGTGGGCCAAAGTGGTTGAAAAACGGGTGAAGTAGAATTATATTTATTCAGGGTGGATAACAAAATGTTTTATTGTTTGGCTCATACGTAGTTACACATATAATGTGTTTTAAACAAGAATAGAATAGAATTGTATTTATACAGGGTGGATAAAAATCTTAGAATAAGATGTGTTATGTAAGCAGTTTGGATATTTATAGTTATGAAATGGGTTGAAAAAATGTTAGAATCTGTTGTTCAAACAGAGTGGTTGAAATATAAGAAGGAGTGGGATTATAGTGGTTAAAAAAATGTTTTATATCCACAAGTACTTGCATATATAAGATGGTTGAAACAGTATAATTACAACTATATAGGCGGGTTTAAAAATTTTGTAAAGAAATGTTATGATCTACTAGCTGTTCCATATACCGGATGGTAGAAATATAGGATGGGGTAGACTTCTAAGTATACAAGCTGGTACAAAAATGTTATATTGGGTGGCCCATAAGTAGTTGCATATGCCAGGTTGTTGAAATATAAAGTGGAGTAAAATTATAAATATTCAGGGTGAGTAGCAAAAATTTTGTAATATAGGGTAGACTAAGTTACAGTGTTACAACTGGTAAAGGTCGTCGATTGATTATTACCCACCTCGGAATAAAAAATGATTACTAAGAATATATTACTTCTGATATTTATGAAGAATACCTTAGTCAAAAGATATATTTATTGCCGACCAATTCTGCAATAGTTATGAACAATGGCAGTTACTATTACAGATTAATAAACAATTACCTACAAAATGTGGAAAAGCGAGCACATTTGCGTTGGTTAATAAGCACATAAAGTCAGAAGGTTAATTAAAAAAAGCTTTTCTATTTATGTGAATTGCATTTATTAAAATTTGAGAAGAAGCTGTCGAATGTGATTGCAACAGAAAGTGGAGTTGCGATCGCTATCTTATCATTGTGAGCTTACTCCCAATCTAGGCACAAATACAACAAATGAAAGATGTTTATCTAGTATACCAAAAAATTCACGTGTCAATTGGAAAGAACCTATAACATATGTTATGTCAGAGGAAGAACTATTCTGGAAATTAGATATGTTAATAGCAGGAATAAAAGAGCCAATTATTATTTCTGTGGAGAGTAAGGACACTGGGGAAGATTCTTATCGGGAGAGACCTGGGAAATTATTTTTGTTAAGTTTATGTGGTACTAGTACCCAAAATATACACGATATTAAATATTAAAAAAATCCCAATTTTTTATAACATCTAACATACAATTTATTATATTTTCAATTTATCAATTCAATCATTATGTGGGCTCGTTTTCCTATAATATATTAACGATAAAATGTTTACCCTAGAGTTTAAAATTTATGCACAGTTTTACCTCAAAATACATAGTGTGCATGTATTATAAAATCTCCACGTGAATTTATTATTATTTCTTTAGAATTTGCAAGTACTTCCTTACATTATTTTGCAGTAGATAGCATCTGTTACAATGCAATTACACAAATCGTACCTTAATATATAAATAGAATAACATTTATTTAATGTAACTTGTAGTTAGTTGTCGAAATTCGCCTTCAATTAGGTTGAGGTTTGTTTAGTCAGAGTATATGGAAAAATGGTAGTCCGTAGCAACAAAGGTAGCTCAACTATTACTGAAAAGATGCTACCATCGTCAAAACCTCATACAATAATTTCTTAATATTAATTGCAAATGCAACATTCGAAAATATTATTCTAATATATAATAATTTCCTGTCACGGTGTTTGTGGTCGAACTCCTCCCAAAACGACTCCACCGATTTTTATGAAATTTTGTATGTATATTTGATGGGTATGAGAATAGGTCATAAAGTATATTTCATAGCGCTCGGTGATTAGAGTGTCCCTGTCCAGAAAATAAATCTACACCAAACAAATAATAATGAGTATTAACATTCTGCAAAAATTTAAATTTAACTCATGGGGGATAGATGAGGAAATGTTTTTTGAAAAATTTACTATTTTTACGGAACCTAAAATAATATATGTAGTCATAAGAATGAAGACTTTTTTAAGTGAAGTAATCCTTGATTCGTTATTTTGTCAAAATGGAAATATTAAATGGCGGAAATGGGGGTTACTGTTGTTTTATAAAGAATTCAAAATATCTGAAATAGAAAGTAATACAGGTGTGGATTTTAAATAAATATTCTATTATCCGATAGGGGGCAAGTGGGATATTTTTTAAGAAAAAGCACTATTTCACGGAAACCGAATATAATACAGATATGAGAATTATAATATTAATTCCTTAAATTAATACATATTTGATGTGACATTTTACAAAAATTCTGTCATTTAATGGGGAGGATGGGTGTCAGTAATTTTAAGGAAACAAAAAAGGTGCAGGCGTGAAAGTTAACATGCTCTTTTCCTGAAATGACTAGAACTGAATCACGTAGCCGATAAATGCTATGTGGAGTGTTTATTCATTGCAAGAGAACTGATAAATTGGTTCTTTAAATGACAGTGTTCATCATTTTGTCAGTACTTATGGGGTGAGTTCTGCAAAATGTTCACTGATTTATAGCACCTGATATCCCAAAAAATTAGAAAATGTTAAGTAACAGTTTAGATTTATAAAATAAAATTAATTCCAAAAATATCGAGACTTTAAGAATATTAAATACATCAGCCAACAAAACAATTTGTGAAAATCTAAAAAAAATAAATGTACCAAACGCCAAAAATGCCAAAACTAACAGAAATAACTAAAAATGCTAACGTCACCGTAAATTTAAAAGAAAGTAAAAAAAGCAAAAACGCCAAAAATGTCGAAAATGTCAAAAATGACAAAAATATAAAAAATGTGGAAAATGTCAGAAATGTAAAAAATATCAAACTTGTAAAAAATGAGAAAAAATTCAAAAACGTCAAAAAACCTGAAATGGAAACTGGAAAACCACAATATCAAATGTCCGAAATCGTAAGAACGTGAAATATGTCTAGCTCTTCATAACAAATCCGAAAACAATGTATTGTTATATAATCCGTGGGTTCAATTTAAAATTATAAAACTAATATTCACTTTCACTTTTCTAGAACTTTTATTTACATCGAATATATACAACAGCTGATTCAAATATCACAACAACAATTTTACATATAAGCTCTTCGCTCCACTAACTGACTTGCGATCGTGGGCTGCTTCCTTTTTAAAACCAGCATAGAAAATTCTCGTAAAATCAATCATCAATCCTACAGCTGCCGAGTCATTTCGAGAACCATTTTTTTCTCAAAGCGATCGGTGTCGTACTGAAATGAAACAGGGTCGGCTTTGGTAAATTTCGTAACAGTATTTTTTGAAAGCTGTTGTTGACATATAATTTTCGCTAATGAATGATGATGTTAAAATAAGCCGTGCGAAACCGGGAGGGTCAGCTAGTTAATTATAAATTATTGGGGTACTCGAGCCACCACTGGATCCAAAGGGGGGCGATTGGGTTGTTACAGGTTCGTTTTTTTTAATTTTTAAAACCCTAAAAATTCGTATACATGAATTTTGTGTCCAATATTTAAAAGAAATATGTTTATGTAAAACATTCCACAACGGTTTTAATATAATTATCCAGTAAAAATGTGAGATAAATATTAAATACTGGTCGGGGTCACCTTTCCGACTCCAACTGAGTTATTCCGAGACACAAAATAAGAATTCTTATTTATCAACTTACCAAATATTTCACCATTACTTGCATACTCTGTAACCATATATATGGTTTGATTCGTCTCCATAAGCTGATATAACCTAGTAATGTGTGGGTGCCTTAGCTTTTTCAAAATTGCAGTCTCTCTAAATATCTTTGTTAAATTTTCCTCATCTAAAACAGTCTTATCTATGATTTTAATCGCCACCTGAAACAAATATCACCATTTAGTGTAGGCTCTATCGATATCAATATTTGTTCAAGAACATCAATGCCTAATTACAGTTATGAAAACACATAAAAATCTATTGAACATAACACATGGCATTATATATCAACCAATTAAAGTTTTAATTAAGTTACATAAGAGCTATAGGTTCTCATTTAAACTTTTCATCATTCTAGGCTCTATTTATTCCAGTTTGTTGATTTTAATAGCATTATTGTGGTCCAGTTCCATATTGTCACAAATATAACCAATCACCTCCATTTGAATGATTATGATAAAAGTTCAGCTGGTATTCCATGGAATCGGGAATCATCCGATATTTCGTGGAATTCAAAAAAGGTGTTTGTCTTGCGACCGAGGCCGACGACTAGCGCTATCGAAATTCCTGTCGTGTTCCAGAATCCATCTACAGACTTCTCAGAAAAACTATATAAATACGGAAAGCTGGCGAAAGGATTCATTCTGTATTCGATGGCCGTATAGTAAACAACAGGTGTTCAAGATAAATTGTATATAGTTGTGTGAATGTAAAGTTGGTGGAAATAAATTATAGTTTGACTGTGTTTTTCAATTAATCCAAGAACCAGAGTGTGAATATTAAATCATTAAAATATAAAATTATTGGTAGGTATCAGAGAATGCAGTGTATCAATTAGAAGATTTTCTAGAATAATAAACAAACGACAATCAAATCAAAAGTCATATCGGTTTTTTGGTTTCCACGTTGATGGTCTTGGGGTCCTTGTTCTCCATAGGTATTCCTGAAACAAGTACTTACTGAGACGATCTGCTCACTATTAAACAAATTGTCTATTATACGCGTACAGTGAAATTATACCAAATTTGATCATTTAAGTTTTGTGTTAATGATCAGCAATAATTAATATGTAATATAATTTAAATGTCAAACACGAAATTGCGAAATATCAATACTTTTTTAACAATACTATAAACAACGTATTATAAGACCTACCAATTACCGATTATGTTTTTCCTTTTTGAAAGATTTTAAATGACGCGTTTATAAACTGGCAATTCAAAATCGTATATTTTACCAGATACTTCTTTGTCAGTAAAATTAAAGGACAATTTTGTCAGTAAAATTAAAGGACAATTTTGACAGCATCAAGAACAGAAATTTTTGACAAAAATAACAACGTTTTATTTACTGAATATAACAAATTTGATAGGATTGTTTAACAATTAATCTGATAATTAACAGAACAAAATTGCGGTCGCTTTTTTCAATTGAATGACCTGAAAATGTCATTTTGACGTTTTATGATTTAGTAATTACCACTTGGTCAGAAATTACCTACTTTATATTGCTGTTTAATGTATATTTTACGACTGAATATTATAGTAGGCTGCAAAAATAATGCCTTATATTGCTAGGCCGACAAAAAGTGAGAAAATAACAATAATGTTACGAAATTTACCAAAGCCGACCCTGTTTCATTTTAGTACGACAACAATCGCTGGGATATAAAAAAAGCTAGAAGGTTGGGACGGGAGAAAAACTTATCTCGATCACAACTCGACAACTGTAAAATTGACAGTGGATTATACTAGAGAATTCGATGCTGATTTTAAAAGAGGGATCCATCCTCGCAGCAGTTAGTTAGTGGAGCGAAGAGCTTATATGTAAAATTGTTGTTGTGATATTTGAATCAGCTGTTGTATATTCGATGTAAATAAAAGTTCTGAAAAAGTGAAAGTGAATATTAGTTTTATAATTTTAAATTGAACCCACGGACTATATTGCAATTTGGTGTCAGAAGTGAAGGATTAAGTGCAGTTAAAATCGTAATTTGATTTATGGAAACTCGTAGCATGGAAAAGATGGACCAAAAAAATAGTCAAGCAGGTTACGGAGGGACTGGACGACAAAATAGCAGATTCTAGAAAAACCTCACAAGAAGGAAAAACAACATCAAAAAGAAATTCAACAAAAGTTAGTAAAGTCTTTTGATGAAAAACGTAAAATAGAATTAGAAAATCTTGTCACTACGATGGAAGAAAAACAACAAAATCTAGTTTCAACGATGAAAAGTGAACAACAAAATCTAGTTTCCACGATGAAAAGTGAACAACAAAATCTAGTTTCCACGATGAAAAGTGAACAACATAATTTAATTGAAGGATTGTTCTCGAAATTTGTAGAAAAACAAGATCAAACTGAATTGACGAGAAAAAACGAATCTAAAATATTAGAAGAAAAAAAAACAACTGCAATTTGAACAATTAATGCAAATAGTATCGCAAGTTAATGAGACAGTTAATGAAAGAATGCAAATAGTTGAATCAGACATAAAAGAAATAAACGACGACATTAAGATCCTAAAAATAATGTGCGACTCTTGAAATAAAAGTAGATGGCATCGATTCCATCCAGAGCCAGGTGAAATTTGAAATCAGTTCCATTAAAAACACGGTACAAAGTGAAGTACAACATAAAATCAGTGCCATCCAAAACAAGGTAGAAACAGAAATCAAAAAAATGCAACAGGTCTTACAGCGAGGAAAATACCAGCACACCGTGAGTACCAAAGGTTCCGTTAGCAAACCACCCATATTTGATGGCAGCTCATCTTGGCCCATGTATAAACAGCTAATGGATGGGATAACCAAGAAAAATCCACGTCTCTGGTAATTTCGTTAAGAGGTCCGGCCCTAGAACTCCTCCAAAGCATTCCAGTCGATGAACAAGGTAATTTCGACAAGATCATCGCCATCCTAGACAAACGCTACGACAATCAATCCTTGAGCCAGGTATACCAAGTCCAACTGAGTGGAAAAACGCAAAAATCCGGTGAAAGCCTCCAAGAATTCGAAGCAGAGATTAGACGGTTAGTTCACTTGTCCTACCCAGACCTGCCTGAGGAAACGAACGACCAGTTGGCCACACAGAGTTTCATAAACGGCATCAGAGACGTGGAAGTACAACGAAATCTAAGACTAAGTGGCGTCAAGAAAAGTAATGAAGCTCTACTTCGGGCTTTGGAAGTAGAGGTCGTCATGAACATGTCCAAGCCGAGGGTCCGAGCAGTTTCCTTCAACCAGGAAGAATCAGAGTCACCATTTCAAGCGCTGCTTGCTGGCCTGAACAAAATATTAGAACGGTCACAAAGAACTGGCACCAGAGGGGAGTGTTACCGCTGCGGACGGACAGGGCACTTCCAACGTGATTGTCGAGTGAGGCCACCTGAACGATCACCGACCAGGGGTAACCAACAAACCGACCTTACCAACCAGGGAAACTCCAACCAGTCAGCATAAGGGGGCGAATGCTGACTCACCATCCACCAGCCTCCAGGACAGTATCCATCCGGGGATTTCGCCGAGATAGCGGCAACCTAGTCATCAGAGGCACCATCAATGGGCGAGCAGTTACCATCACCATCGACACTGGCGCCGCTGTGTCCATTGCCAAGTCCAGGGTTTTGAGAGCATCAGAAATTCGGCCAGTTACCAATAACATCCAGCTCAGAACAGTCACCGGCGAGTCCATGTCAATAGAGGGTGAGGCAGATGTCGTGCTACAGATAGGGGACAACATGATCCGGCATAGGGTCCTGGTAGCGAATATTGAGGACGATTTTATACTGGGAATGGACCTAATTAGCCAGCATAGATTTATGTTCGACCCGAGATATGATGTCCTTCGGTTCCTAACTGATTTGTATTGACTCGGCCCGTCAACAGTTCAGTCACCTCCATAAAAATTGTGACAAAGTCTTCAGCTAGAATTCCCGGTCGAACGGAACAGATTATTCATGGGCAGCTAGAAAGCAATCCTGGGAGATGCGTTGGAATGGTAGAGCCCGTACACTCAGCTCATGACTACTTAGTTGGACAGCCTATAGTTAAAACCGGAAGAGATATACCAATCAGAGTCCTGAATTTGTCCAACAACCACATCAGAATTGCCACTGGTCAAGAGATAGCTTGTTTCAAGCCAGTAGAGACCATCATCAATTGCGAAGAAGAGTACCAGACGTCGGTGAAGGAGACAGGGCCCAGTAAAGAATTCCTCCAACAGTTTGCTGACCACTTGACACACCTGACATCAGACGAACAGAAGAAAGCCAAGCAGTTTATCACAAAGCACTGGCAAATTTTTAACAGTCAAGATGGAACCACAGGTCGTACCAAGATCATCCAGAACCGAATAGATACCGGTAAGGCTCAACCCATCAGAATACCACCTAGGCGACTACCATTGGGGCAACAACAGGCAGTCGAGGAAAAATTTGAGTCCATGTTACAAAATGGAGTTATTGAGCCATCCATCAGCCCATGGTCCGCTCCCGTCGTGCTAGTTAAAAAGAAGGATGGAACCACCCGATTTTGCGTGGATTACAGAAAGTTGAATGACGTCACGAAAAAGACAGCTATCCACTACCCCGAATCGATGACACTTTGACGACACTAGCAGGCTCCCGTTAGTTCTCCCCACTTGACCTAAAGAGTGGATATTGGCAGGGTGGTCTACACGCAAACGACAGAGAGAAAAGAGCGTTCTCCACCAGTAAAGGGTCACGGTCATGCCCTTTGGGTTATGTCATGCACCCGCTACATTTGAGAGGCTAATGGAGTATGTACTGAGCGGGTTAACATGGAGGACGTGCTTAGTATACCTCGACGACATTCTAGTCATGGGCCAGACATTCGACGACCATCTGAAGAACCTGGGCGAAGTATTCTCTCAACCCGAAGTGCTCTTTGTTCGAAAAAGAACTAGAGTTTTTGGGTCACGTCGTGTCCGAGTCAGGAATCCGCACCAACGAAGACAAGATAGGAGCCATTCGTGATTGGCCAGTCCCCAGAGACAAGCATGAACTCTGTTCATACTACCGGCGTTTTGTTGAGGGATTTGCCACCATCGCCGCCCCTCTACATCGGCAGACCACTGAGAAAGACACCTTCCATTGGAATCAGGATTGCGAAACATCATTCAGGCGACTGAAGGCAGCACTATGTTCCAGCCCAATCCTAGCCTTTCCTACACAGTCCGGCAAGTTCATCTTAGACACCGACGCCAGCAGCACAGGTTTGGGGGCCGTACTATCCCAGGTGCAAGATGGCGAAAAGAGGGTGATCGAGTACTACAGCCGTGGATTCTCGAAACCGGAAAGAAATTATTGCATCACCAGAAAAGAACTTCTGGCAATAATAAGGGCTGTAGACCATTTCCACAAATATCTTTATGGTCGTCATTTCTTAATCCGGACAGATCATGCCGCCCTCAAATGGCTGCTGGACATGAATACACCGGAAGGACAACTGGCCAGGTGGATGGAGAAACTACAGCAATACGATTTCAAGGTGGAACACCGTGCCGGCCGTTTGCACAATAATGTCGATGCCCTATCCAGAAGACCCTGTAGAGCACAATGCGGACATTGTCTGAAGACGGAAGAGCGAGAGGGTATCTCCATCAGGCAGATCCGAGTGCAGGCCAACGAAGACTGGACAACGGAACAGTGCATCCAGGACTAAATGGCTGATCCAGACATCGAACCAATCTTGTCACTCAAAACGAGAGGGGCACCCAGGCCACGATGGGACGAGGTAGCTAGATACTCCGGCGTGCTGAAATCGTTACGGACTCAATGGGACTCTCTAAGAGTAGACAATGGAATGCTCAAGCGAGTTTGGGAAAGCGCTGATGGACGAGAAACCAAGTCCCAAATGGTAGTTCCGAAGAAAAAGGTACCAGCCATCCTGACCGAAGTACATGATGGAATTACCGGAGGCCACCTGGGCATGAATAAAACCCTAGACAAAGTTCACCAGCGGTACTACTGGGTGAATTACTTCGATGACGTCAGAGCTTGGTGCCGCAAATGTGCCACCTGTGCAGCCAGTAAGGGCCCGAAGACCCGGACCAAGGGCAGAATGCGGCAGTACAATGTGGGCGTCCCATTTGAGAGAAATACCATCGATGTCGCCGGTCCGTTTCCCGAATCTGAGAGGAGGAACAAATACATTCTGGTCACAATGGATTACTTCAGCAAATGGCCTGAGGCATATGCGATACCCAACCAAGAGGCAACCACGGTAGCGACGGTGCTTGTAGAACAACTATTCAGCAGGTTTGGCGTCCCCATGGAATTACATTCAGACCAAGGGCGTAACTTCGAATCGAATGTATTCCAGAAGGTCTGCACGATGTTGGGGATCAGGAAAACGAGAACAACACCATTACACCCACAGTCAGACGGAATGGTGGAAAGATTCAACAGGACCTTGGAACAACACCTATCCAAGGTCGTCAGCAATAACCAACGTGATTGGGATGAGCATATTCCCCTATTCCTGTTGGCATATCGCTCTGCCGTACACAATAGTATAGGCCTGACTCCAGCCAGGGTCCTATTCGGAAAGGAGCTGCGATTACCCTGCGATTTGGCATTTGGCTCCCCCGAAGAACCTTCCCAAGACATCGACGATTATGCCGACCAGCTCCGACATAACATGCTGGCAATACATGAATTAGCCCGAACGCAAATGTGTATGAGCATGGGTAAATCCCAAAGCTTACACCCGCCTGGGATGGTCCATACGAGGTGGTCAAGAGGCTTAATGACGTCGTCTACCGGATCCGTCGAAACCCCAAGGCTAAGTTGAAGGTGGTCCATTTAGATCGACTTGCTCCCAACCATGGAGAGGATTTTTCTGATCGGGACGATCAGAATTAACCAAAGCCGACCCTGTTTCATTTCAGTACGACAACGATCGCTGGGATATAAAAAAAAGCTAGAATCTCTATCTCGATCATAACTCGACAACTGTAAAATTGACACTGGATTATACTAGAGAATTCGATGCTGATTTTAAAAGAGGGACCCATCCTCGCAGCAGTTAGTTAGTGGAGCGAAGAGCTTATATGTAAAATTGTTGTTGTGATATTTGAATCAGCTGTTGTATATTCGATGTAAATAAAAGTTCTGGAAAAATGAAAGTGAATATTAGTTTTATAATTTTAAATTATATAACCCACGGACTATATTGCAATAATATATACATTTCTTCCAGGTTACCTAGTCAACTGATATCAGATATGTCCTTTCAAGTTAGCTAATAATTTGCACACTTCTTATTCCGTAAAAATATATTATTTGCCGCCTTCCAAAAGTTAATATGCACAATTGCACCACCCTGTGTAATTTTTTGAGGTTATAGGATTTTGTTCCACTTTTTTGTTTGTTTTGGTATTAGCTGCTGTTTCTTAAACATAATTTCCAACATAAAATTTCTTGGAGTATTCAATAATAGTGTCCTTGCACCAATTGTCCTAAAAATCCAATTCAATTGGGAAGAACCTTGTAAAGCAACAACGAAGGAGAGAGGACCTAGTAAATGGTGTATTAGTTAATCCACCGACCATTTGACACATATTTCACTCGACGAACAGTAGAAGGCTAAACAGTTCATCCTAAATCATTGCCAAATTTTTAACCAACCGGTATTGTGTGGATTATGGGAAATTTAACGACATAACGAAGAAAGAACCCTAGAAGGGTCCCGTTGGTTGTACCAATTAGACCTAAAGGTTAGATGTGGCAGGTTGGGCTTCCCGAGAGCTACAGAAAAACAGCGTTTTCCTCCAGTAATGGGTTGTTTCAATTCAATGTTGTTTGGATTATGTAACACTCCCGCTACGTTCGAGAGATTACTGGAGTGACTTGACATGGAGGACCTGCCTAATATATATCGACGACATTCTGGTCATGGCTTCAATGTCCAACTTTTTTGGTCCCTGTCTATATTACAGGCAAATTCGTTGTGGGATGTGTCGCAATTGCCGCACATCGGCAGGCCACTGAAAAAGAGACCTTCCATTGGCATCAGTAATATGAAATAGCTTTTAGACGACTAGAAACGGCATTATCCTCCAGTCCCATTTTACTGTTTCATAACAACACCTGTTTGGGGGCCGTTGATTTTCAAAGCCAGAAATTTATCTCACAAGAAAAGAACTATTAGCAATAATCCAAGCTGTACACCATTTCCACAAATATATTTGTGGTTCAGAAGCTAAAATGCCCTCTCAAGTGGCTGTTATCAAGAAGATCATGTCTATCGGATTGTAAACATTGCCGGCAGATGGAACGGGAGGGTATCTCCTTCTGACAGATTCGAGTGGAGGTTAATGACTTTAACGAAACAATGTATTCAGGACCACATGGCCGACCCCGATATTGAACCAAACTTTTCATTAAAGAAGGAGTAAGGGCCAGCCAGGCCTCGATGGGACGAAAACGCTACTCGTTCAGGCGTTCTGACGTAATTTTGGGCACAATAGGCCTCTCTAAATGTATAGAACAGGACGTTGAAAAGAATTTGGGAAGCAATGATGACAGAGAAACTAAGCCCAATTGGTCGTCCCAAAGTAAAAGGTGCCCACCGTCCTGACCGAAGTACATAATGGGTTATAGAAGTCATCTAGATATGAGCAAGGTGCCGGAAATGATACATCTGCGCAACCAGTGAGGGCCCGAAAACCCGTACCAATATGAATGCGTCCCATTTGAAACAATGCCTATTTATGTCGCCGGTCTATTCCCCGGGTCTGAGAGGGGTAACAAATACATTCTAGTGGCAATAAATCATTTTAGTGAGCATATGGCAAAACCCAATCAGGAGGCAACCATGGTGGCAACGGATCAGGGCAGAAATTTGTGTCCAATATATTCCAGAATGTTTGTACGATGTTGGGCATTAAAAAAACGAAAAACTCATACTTATAACATTTTTAAAGTACCCTAAAAGACCCTTAAAACGAGTATTGGCAAAAGTCGATTCCACTAAACTAAGCAAGTTACAATGAGAATAATTTTGCCAAGATCTCGCTTACTAAGGGTTCTGTATCATCTTTGTGATTTATTATAACGTAGGTAAAACATTTTTTTCAAATCTCCCAGTTTCAGAAAACAGAGAATGGGGAGATTTTCTTATATTGTCCTTAATATCTATTAAAATATTCATTATAATTTTGACAAAAATATACACTGTTATTTCTCAAGAGTCTCTTTATTTGATCCGCACATGATGAGGGTGATTATTATAAATATATTTATTTAATTTTCATATTTGGCCCCCAAATTAAGAATAGGATTTTCGGTATATTTTACCAATAAACTTTTAGTGATGCCCATTTATAATTTTTCCTGAATTTTAGGCTAAGTAGTTTGGGAGATAAAGTAGAGAGCTAAGGAGATAAAGGGAGACGAATGGTCGATTTTTGTATTTTTTGTGTTAATATTATTTGAACAAATTGTTTTAAAAATATGACAAAAAATGTATTTGTATTCCCCATAATGAGGCCATTCCTTTGATACATTACCTGAAGCCTTTGAATTTTTTTTATTATTTCATACTACTGTTTTCAGCAGAGATTTTTCAAAATTTTAGGTCAAATTATTTTAAAAATACGTTTGTATTCCTCATAATGAGCCCCTTCATTTGAAAACATTTAATTTTGTTATTTTTCATTAATTCTATAATTTGCTCTAAACTCAAGTCACAAATATCTAGATTTTTGTTTCTTTTACAAAAGAATGAATGGCGACACTGATTCGTCTGATATTCTTGAAAGTATCGATTATAAATCTAAAGTATATAAGTAATTCTAAATATTATGATTTTAATACTATTAATCATTCGTGTTTATATATTTTTTAAATTATTATTCAAATAATTATAAAATAATAATGAAATAATCATAAACATACGTTGCATAAAGGAACAAAAAATTTATCTGATCAGATACATATACTATATAACTTGCACTTCACGAACTGCTGGTACAGGTCAATTTACCAAATTAAAGTTAATGAAACAAATTGGAATCTGCGTACTTATGACGATAACATTTAAATTAACATCTTTGGATGCGAAAATCATAACCTTTGCGTATTTACTTTATGGGGAACTATGAAATTATGTATTGAAAAATAAAATAGACAAAATGGTTAACTCCAGAATAAATTTTAACAAGCGAGCTGAATTATTATTTATAACATATCTTGAAATATAAAGAATACGGGACATTCCGTGAATTAGCGAATCAAAGTTGAAACTATATTTATATTAGGGTGCTTCGTTTAAAGGATATATATATATATATATATATATATATATATATATATATATATGTTTTAGGTGGTTTCCGGGAATTCATCCGCGTAGTTGATAACTGATCCCTACCGGGATCGATGGTAAAATGACGACGTTTCGGCAGAGTCACATCTGCCCTCTTCAGGTCGGTTCGCATAATTCTCGTAGCCTTCTGCTTTCGCTTCTAGTTACTCGAATACTGAATACAGCAAAAGGCTACGAGAATTATGCGAACCGACCTGAAGAGGGCAGATGTGACTCTGCCGAAACGTCGTCATTTTACCATCGATCAGTTATCAACTACGCGGATGAATTCCCGGAAACCACCTAAAACATTTAGTGCCCGCGTAAACTTAAAAACATTATATATATATATATATATATATATTACCAAAGATGAGCTGTTAATTCCAATTTTATGTACTCGCTAAATTTATTTAACACGTAAACTTTGAACCCCCCTCAAAGTTTTGGTAAGAAATTTAATTTCCAACCAAATGGGTTTTCAGTAATCCCGAAGAAGATGACTGAAATCTCATTCATTGAAACGTTATATATATATATATATATATATATATATATATATATATATATATATATCGGGGAAATGCTTAGAATAAATGTTGAAGGATTTTTCCTGATTATCCGATGGTGACACAGGATTTGACCTCGACTTATGACCTTGAACGCCATGTGAAGGTCGAGGTCATTTTGTAAATGGAATCCTCATTTGTAACTCCACATCTGGGCATGACATTAGCCATGACTTTTGGTGTAATTACCATATCACCAAAGATAGTTTTAAAGTGGAACTTTATTTTATCATAGTTTTCGGATAGAACGAAAACAATGTTTAGGATTTCCTTGGCTATACGATTGTGACCTGACAATTACTTTGAAGTGGTTTAGCTAGATTCCTCATAGAGCGCGCCTGCCTGCGAACAGAGGATGCCCTTCATGTTGCATAAAAGCAAAATCTAACACTATTAATGAAGTTGAGAAAAAGGAAAGATACCAAGTAAACAAAAATAAGCTTAAATAAAAAAGTTGAAAAAAATGATACATTACCTATAATATAAACTCTATTGAAGAAATACTGAATATCACAACCATGCACTAAACAGAATTTCTAGAAATCAATTACTGTCAACATCTAAAACATTAAAACGCAAAAAAACGAATGCAAATAACTCCCCAAAAGAATACAAATAATAGTGAAAAATTGAAACAACTCACAAAGATAGGGAACACTGCAGCAAAGGAAGTCATAAATTAGGACCCCATAGATTATAACCCTTAAACATCTCTACGGAGAAAAGTACAAAGGTTGGATGCGCATACTAATGGGTTCCGTACCACTTTTGAGATTTCATACAATGTAGGTAAACTGAAGTATATATTTTTCTAATATTCCAGTTCCAGACAAGAAGGGAATGAGTGAATTTTCTTATAGTTTCCTAATATTTTGTAAACTAAGCGTTTTAAATTTGTAAAAAATATACACTTTTATTTCTCACAATGAGCCTATTATATTATCTGCTAAATCATCCCTTTGATTTGTACAAAAATATTTACTTAATTTTCTAATTTGTCCCCCAAATGAAGCACTATATAATCTTTTGTCTAAATTTTAGGCTCAGTAGTTTGTAGATAAAGGACAAAATGGATCAAATTTTAAATAATGAATTATTAAATCTTCAAAAAATACATTTTAAAAATACAAAAATATGAAAAAACATTCCTCATAATGAGCCCTTTCGTTTGATATATTAAAATTTTATTAGCTTTTTATTTTCCGTTTAATTCTATAATTTGCCCCAAAATTAATATTAGGGTTTTCTTCTTATTTGTCCTGTAAAGTTCAAGTAAGGCCTTATACCTCTAATTCTTCTCAAAATTTTAAATCTTATAGTTTCGGAAATAAAGGTGGAGGGGGAATAGGTATTTTTAGGGTTCCGTATATACAATATACGGATACCCTTATAATATCACTCCGGATTTCTGCCTCTGTCACATCACAGCAATTTTCTCCTAAACTAATGGACGGAAGAGGTTGAATTTTGGCATCAATGTATAGTTTGCTGACCCGATCAGGAGTACATATCCTAAAAGAAGAAATTTTCATTTTAGGGGTACTCCTGGGGGGAAAAACTAAAAAAATCGACCGTTCCCCCCCTGATCTCCGAAACTACTGAGCCTAAAATTTTGAAAAAAATAGGAAATATAGATAGTTGCGCGAACTTTTCAAGAAAAATAAGGAGAAATAATTAATATTAATTTTGGGGTGCAAATTATACAATTAAATGAAAATTTAAAAATAAAATATTTTTCAAAAGCATCATGTAATATATCAAATGAAAGGCCCATTCTGAAGAACACAAATATATTTTTTTATATTAAAAAATAAATAAATAAAAAGATATTAATGAAAATATACCAAATTTTACCCATTCCCCCCCCTTATCTTCGAAACTATAAAACGTAAAGTTTTGAAAAAAATTAGAGGTATAGGGTCTGACTTGAAGTTTACTGGAAAAATAAGGAGAAACCTCTACTTTCAATTTTGGGGGGCAAATTACAGAATTAAATGGAAAATATAAAATTTAAATTGTTTCTAACCCATCATGTGATATATCAAATGAAAGGGCTCATTATGAGGAAAACAATTTTTTTTTCATATTTTTAAAATAAATTAATTAAAAGATATTAACAAAAATATAAAAAAATACCCATTCCCTCCCTTATCTCCGAAACCATAAGCTGGAAAATTTTGAAAAAAAAATGGAGGTATAGCCCCTCACCTGAACTTTACTGGAAAAATAAGGAGAAACCCCTAATATTCATTTTGGGGATCAAATTATAGAATTAAATAGAAAATAAAAAATTATAATTGTTTGTAACGGATCATGTAATATATCAAATCACAGGGTTCATTATGACGAATACAAATATATTTTTTAATTTTTTTTTAAATGAATTTATTTAAATATATTAAAAAAATTACCCATTCCCCCCGTTATTCCCCAAACTATAAGACCTATTTTTTTTGTTTACAGGAAAAATATGAAAAAATCCCTAATATTAATATTGGGGGGCAAATATAGAATTAAACGGAAAATAAAAGAAATATTTTTTAACGCATTTATTTTTTTAAATAATTTGAATAACAGATTTAATAATTTATAATATAAAACTTGACCTATTTTGCCCTTTATCTTCCAATCTACAGAGCCTCAAAATTCATACAGTAGATTATAAAAGGCTTCCCTGAAAGTTTATTAGTAAAATAAAACTCTAATGTTAATTTTTGGAGGCCAAATTAAAAAATTTAATATACTAGCTGTCGCCCAGTGGTCGAAATTCGACCAATTGTGTCAATATAACTGGCAGGTGACGTACCCTGAACATTTTATCGTGACATTCTATTCTAGGACTTAAGGGAGAACAGCAATTACACGGGACGGATCCAGATTCGGAAGTTCTGTGTGATAGTTTTCAAGTTCTTTTTCAGATATAATTAATAGGACTTTATTTGTGTTCAAATTCGTAATTCTTAATTTAATATGACAACAATTCAACCGCTAATGGGCTACCCTACATAATTATTTTTATAATCACCCTGTATAACTATAATTGCACTCAATTCTCTAACATTTATGTATAATTCCATCTCATTATATATTTCCACCACCCTGTATATGCAACTGCTCATGGACCACGCATAATATTTTTTAACATATTTGAACCACCCGGTAAACCATTCTGTATATGCGACTGACTATAAGCCACCGTATTTACTCTTTTTGTTTATAAAATTTTTAACTATCTTCTGTAACAATAATTCTACACCGATGTATATTTCAATCATCATATATATGGAACTCATCGTGGGCTACTCTATAAATTATTTCCGTTTTTAACATTTTTTATAATCATCCTGTATATCTATAATTCTTATATTTCATCTACCCTATATATACTACTGCTTAGGGGTTACGAAATGTTGCATTTCCATTTCCGCCACCCTGAATATGCATCTCTATATAATATTTTTTGCACCACCCTGTATAACTGTAATTCTATTGCGCCCTCTATTCCAAGAACCTTGTAAAATCAACCGCTAATGGGCTTTCCTATATAATTATTTTATTAGTTATAATTGCACTCTACTCTATATTTTAAACACCCAATATATGGAACTGCTTGTGAGCTACCCACGAAAAAAATGATTTCTAACATATCTAGAATCGCCCTGTGTAATTATAATCTACAACGCCTTATATCTCAGTCAATTTAGAACATGAGAACACATAACTTTTTACCCACCCAAAAATCGCCTAAGCTGCAATTTTTACTTTAAAAAATATTAAATAGCGATAAAATTCTTATAAGATTCTACACATCAATTTGTATTGGAAATTTTTTTCAAGAGCAGTTTCAACCTCAAGTATGTTACCAAATCATCCTGTATCTTGTAATTTCAAAACTGAACTGTCATAATTATTGTGACAATCTCGTTCTTTCTCGGTAATACGATTTCTTCCGAGCAATAGATTTGTAGACGCCAAAACCCCGAAACGAAATTTCGACAGTCATAGTGCAGTTTGCGAGAATTACATATATTAAGATATATGTAAATAAACAAAACATTATATGTATTATATTGTTAGATAAATAAGTATAAATATATTTGCAGCATATCACATCTCCTTAAAAGAACATTTAACAATTTTTGTCTGACTGCTAATATTTTAGACGACATGTTAAAATTAATTTAAAGGATTACCTTATATCGAATAAAACAGCAATATTTTACTAATACTTATTCAATTTTCATGTGCACATGGCATAAAATAAAAAAACACATTCAACTTGAGAGGATCTGAAATCAAATGTATCAATTAGCTTTATAATCTCTCAATAGTTAGTTTACTTAAGTAAAAGTTTTCATCGGGGGATTATATCAAACATTTAAGAAATACAATGCACCACCTGTTAATTTATGTTAAATAATACCTTTATTTGTTGACAATTTTTGTAAGTTCATTGAAATTGAAATTTTGAAAATTATACATTGATAATTTTCTGATTGCATTGAGAAGGTACCTTAACCTAGCGGTTAACTGTTAAGAAATGTCAAATTGAAATTCAATCTGCTACAATGTGGTTCGCCGTGAACTGGTCGAGAAATTAGAACCATTGCCATGATGTCAGATCTAACTATTTATCTTCAATTTCACTATTTGTATTTATACCATAGGCTTTGTAATCTTAGTTAAATTGTATGAAACTGTTAGCCTTTAAAATAGAAACAATATAAATTAATAGTATAATGTTAAAATAATTTAATAATATCGGAAAAACATTGTTCAGTTACCACGCAATACAAATTTCTGATTTTAGTTGACAAAGTATATTTAGAAAAACTTGCGAGTTCCCAATAAATTGTCATTATCATATAATATCTATTTTTGTGGGTGAATTCTCAATAGCATGATAATGTAGAATAACTTTCAGGACTAAACAAAATTTGTTAGTTTTTCGTTTAATTTAGTTTGTTTTTCTCATTCGAGTAAATCCGTCTTACGATTTTCTCTTCACGCAATCTGGCGGCACTGTGGACGTAAATCATGAATTTTTTATTTTACTTTATTTAATGAATGAATCAATATTGTAAATATATTTTAGCATTCTGCACTGAAGGTCGTCAGTAGCCACTAAATAAAACAAAAATCAAATAAATCGGTTGAGGGACAGAGGAGAAAATGGTACCTAATCGTTTTGTATTTGCCTATTTATATATAGATATGTATTCTTATAAAAATCAAGCGATTCCTGAATCAGCTAAAATAAAAAGTCTATGTGTGGAAAATGAAAGTGTATATTTTTTATAAATATAGAACGCTTCCTTTAAAAGATATTAGGGCAAATAGAAGAAAATGCACTCATTCCCTGCTTGTTTGAAACTGGAATATTAGAATCTTGAAGGTGGTACGGAACCCTTAGTATGCGAGTCCAACTCGCACTTGACCAAATTATATTTATATATTTTAGTTAATATCGTTTAAACACACACAAAATTAAAAAAATGTATATATTTTTGTATTCCTCATAATAAACCCGTTTATTTGATATATTTCATGAGGAGTTTGAAAAAAGTTGATTTTTCATTTAATTCTATAATTTGCCTTAAAGATTAATTAGTAAAAAAATCTGCAAGATAAGATATAAATCGAAATGTACATTATAAAATGAAGAAAGCCATTTGGCATTCAAAATGGAACTATACTTCTACTTAAGAATTAGTTTTATTAATGTCTTTTATAGTAATTATTTTTATAATATGAAAAAATATCTTTGTGTTCTTCAGAATGAACACTTTCATTTGATATATTACATGATGGCTTGAATTTTTTTTCTCCTTATTTGTTCTGTAAAATCAAACTTTCTACATTTATGATATATACGGGTTACCAAACTATACCCTGATATCAAATTTCAACAATTTCAGTCTAGGAGTTTCGGAAAAAATTGGCAGTGATGTGATAGACGGGTACATCAGGAGTGATTTTATAAGGGTTTCCGTATACTGAAAGTATAGAAACCTTAAAAAGGTGCACTCATCCATATTCAGTTATAACAAGAATTAGTCCACGATGACTTTCCCCCTAAGTACCTATAATTATGAATAAACTCAACTACAAATACTTCTTAAAAAAAATGGCACGTAACATAAATGGAAACATGAATTGATATAATTTTCACAACGCAACCTGAAGACAAGCTTGAAAATCAACCCAAACGGTATGGTCTGTTTTTTTAATTTATTCGTTTGGGAAGTAACAACCCCACGGGTCCGGTTACCTGGGTCACCAGTGTTAAATGGTGAGTTCACCTATGAAATATGGAGTTGAACTCGATACCTCGGAAAAGAGCCACTATCAGGGAATTGTCAGAACATGTCTGAAACCGGCGCTGGGCAAATGGGACATCGGTGTCAGGATGCTAAGGAGTGGCTCTCCTATCGCTTAAACAACTACAGCTAAAGCTATCAATGAGCAGACACGTATTTAAGGAGCGGGCATCGAGGGCGCAGTTTGCCCCACCTACAAATGACGATGATAATTAATTTTGAACTCCTTACAGTTTGGGTAAATTTAATTTTATTTAATAACAAATTTTTGTATGGCCCAAGCTGTTTTAGAACAATAAGTGCTACAGATACTTTTTAAAATTTTATAAATTATTTGTAATTGTTTATAACACATTGTGTCACGAGGATGGAATGTTAGAAGTTTGCGTATTTACTTGAAATTCCGGAGGTATTTGGGGGTAACCTATGTAATGTAATTTGTCAACCTTGAGCGCCCTCTGGTTATGCCAAAGCCGAAGGTTTATTTTGCACGAAATTATTACATATTTCTTTGTTGAAATGAAATAAGGTAACAGGACTTAACACGACAACCAACTATAATTGTGTAAGCAATGCAATTTTTATATCTCCTAACGAAGTTGTTATTTTCTGTAGCAAAAAACTCCATAGTGTTTGACTGTATTTTTTTGAACAGCGTATAACACATACAGCGTGTCCTGAAAAGTTCTTAACAATTTATTTACTTTGCGAAAAATGCTACTCTTCATTAAAAGTTCTACTTCCTCTGAAAATCTTATTGGAATTTTAAAACGTAAAAAATATTGTACCGGGTTGTCCAAAAACTAAAATCTAAAATTGCCTGGAGAGAAAACTATCCACAAGACTAGTTTTAGAGCAAAAATCACAAGAGAATTATTCTGAGTATTCCGAGGTGTGGCAAAATACAAATGTTGTTAAGAAAGACAATACAAAAGTTTTATTTAACAATATTGTATAAAAAAAATCAACTAAGAATGAAATATGAACAAATTATACGTCTACGTGGGCGCCATTCCATACAAATTATGGTTCTTCTACTGAACTCTGATATTGCTGCTCTTACCATAGCTGGAGTAATTTCTTCTGCACACTACCTGTTTACTGTTTCCAGGTGCCTGGCGTTTTTGGAATAGCCTGTGAAGATAAATAATCTTTTCTTTTAGCAGTGCCCAAAAGAAAAGTCCAACAGGGTTAGGTCATATCTTCCCTATCCAGCTATTTGAAAAAGTCCTTTGTAAAAAATTGGAGACTAATCGTGTGGCATGGTGCACCGTCGTGGTGGTACCAAAGTGAATGCCTGATATTTATTGGCAATCCTTCAACAAATTCAAACAATTGAATATTTAAAAAAATCAAGTAAATTTGGGTTGTCTAATTCTCACGAAAGAACTACAGTCTTACTATTTGGTTATTCAAAATACCATATGAATTTGTTTTAAATGAGTTTTGACAGGAGAAAATTAGGATGTTCGTCACACCACCAGCGGCAGTTCTGTGAGCATACGACCCCGTTTAACGTAAATGTCGCCTAATCGGTAAACAATATTTTCCTGGCGAAGAAAGAATCATCTACAGCTTCTGCTTGGAACCATGTAGTGAATAGAACCGAACTTCAAAATCTCCAGGTGAAAGTGTATGGACATAGGACATAGGTTTGTAACGATAGAATTTATTTGCTCGTAAAATCGAACTGACTGTTGATTGTTTAGTTACCCAATAGTGATTTTCATATTTTCCTCACCGAGACTATGGGATTTGACTGGCCGCTTGCAAAACTTCCCATTTATTTTCTTCGGTTATACAGCAAACTTGATGTTTTCTTTTAAACGTATTACGTCATAGACCCCGTGGATTTAAATTAGGTCATTACATTTGCAAGAGTAACAACTTATTTGATAATCTGGAGGCCTATTTTTAAAAATTTCAGCCGCGTCACATGTTCTATAATGATCTACAACAATTAACAGAATTTAATTTTTTCCACCATGATGAAAATAACAGAAAAATATTCAATGTAATAAAATAATCAAACACTTCAAATATCTACTGTCAGTACAATGTGAGATTACGTTTCCGTAACAACATCATGTTCAATTTTTTTTTTCAACATTTTTTAGTAATTAGGGAAATTATATTTTCTGCTACTAGAAAAGTACTTCCGAATTACTTTATGAAATCTAGTATTTTACCACACCTCTTTTACTCTAAAACTAGTCTTATGGATAGTTTTCTCGTTAGGCAATTTTAGATTTCCTAAGTTTTTGGCAACCCTGTACAATATTTTTTTTGTACTATAATTCCAATAATACTTTCCGAGGAAGCAGAACTTTTTATAAAAATTAATATTTTCACAAAGTGAAAAATAAAAAAGTTTTCCATTTGTTAATTAATAACTTTTCAGGACACAATTTATAAAGTGTGATTAACAAATTTTTATTTCTTAAATTATACGGAGTATTTGATGTTGCAAATATTGGACTTTTATCAGTTTTGGTAATTTCTCAGTAACAGTATAAATAATTTTATTGTCAAAAATAAGTTTGGTACTTAATTAGTGAGTTATTTTTGGGGAAAACTAAAAAAGGCACCGCGCATGTGTTAGAGCTTTGAAATATGACAGAAAATTTCAGTTTCAGTTTTATAAAATAATTAACTAATCAAAATTGATGACTTTGATGGTTTCCTGGAAAATGTTTTTTTTTTCGTTTTCATTTTACATGATGTTTACAATGCTACTGTATTGCGACAATTATTTTTTCAATATAGTAATTTATTAAGTCTTTCTGAACAACGCGTCAGAGATTAATATTCATTTCAGTTGTATTTCAGTTTTCGGCACATGAAAATCAAAAAAATAAGAAACTGTGACTCGTTGTACAGAAAAATTATATAAATACTGTAATGTTTTTATTTTCACACGGATTCTGTTCAGTACTTGTATTTATTTAAAAACACAGTCCAACTCACTTTAATTTATTTCCACTACTTTAACACTTGTGCTCATTCGTACACCTTCGGCTTCGGGCAAACCTTCGGCTGATTTTTGGCCGAAGCCAAAGTTGGGGACGAAGGTGCTTTTTTGGCCGAAGCCGAATGTTCGGTCGGACCTTAGTTTTGAGCTTAAAAAATGACGGATTTAAAATTTTCTTGGGAAGAAGTTAATCTTCTGATTAATTTATTCTCAATTTGATAATAGATACTGCATTATATAAACACGTAAGTGTATATGATAAGTGGTTACTAATTAATAGAGAATAAAAATCTTCTACATCATCTGGTACGATGGATTTGTTTGTCGATTCAAGAAATATTTGGACTTGCTTCGACGTAATTTTTGAGTTCACAACTTGGAATACATGTGTTTTTCCCGGGGCACAACATTCTATCGACTGGATGTCGTGGACGTTTCCCAATATAGGGAAGCGACGACATTGTCACGGTTTTCTGTCTCTTGTCGCTTATCTCAGTGGCGTAGCTCAAATTGCACCTGAAGTCTTACAATTTTCGAGATATTTACGATATTCCGATTTATTTGCGTGTATACGTAATTATTTTTTCCAACATTTTAAGAACCAATTGTATGTATGTATGTATGTTTTAAGTTATTCTGATAAAACCAAAAGGGGCCTTTAAATCTATATTAAGTCGTCCTATATCTATCTCCAACAGTTTTTGCGCAAAATCTAAGTTTAATGCCAAGTTTAGAAGAAGAGAAATCATAGTGTTTTACGTTCAATCAATATCAAATAAGTCAAAGATGGCTCGTGTAGGCTCCACAAAGGCAAATTACTAAAATTTACTTGTTAATAAGATGAATGTAGAAACATATGCAAACGTCCTACTGCAGTCGAATGTTTACCTTTTAAAACCAAAACCAAAAACAAGAATACAGTCCGGTCGTAATCAATAACTCTTTAAACCATGGAAATATTCAACCAAAAGTTTATAAGCAGACACCATAAGGTAATGATGAGGACAACAAAAGTCTTGTCTTGGGGTAGCGAAAGTGGATATGTGGCAGTCTTTCAAAATAATCTTCACAATTTCAATGAAAGATGTATGGAAACCGTTTCATTATATACTGTTTGATGATTTGAGGCCCCATGGTCTACCATAACGAGTTCAAATTTGTTAGTGGTTTTTAAATAAAACTCAGAGATCACAATTTTTCGAAAAAAAATATTTAATATAAGCTTTTAAAAATGTCACTACTGGTGTTTATGCTAATCAGCTAAGAAAAACATGATAAATCGGGTTAATCTGGCACTCAACACCATGGTCTACCATAATGAGTTCAAATTTGTGAGTGGTTTTTAATTAAAACTAAGAGATCACAGTTTTTCAAACAAGTTATTTGATAAAGCTTTAACACAAAGGACTTCTCACAAATGCTTGGAAATTGAAGCAGGACAATTGGAACATTTATTAAGACTTCGATAAACATGCAATCTCGTAAATACCTCAAAAATAAATGTAACATCTTCACGATAAATGCACAAATTCAATAATATAAAAGGTGTAGAATGTAAAATAAGTAAGTTGTTATGTATTTTTTGCATATCCTGAGAGCGCTCGAAGTTGATACCAATTTCTATGGCTGGTATAGTATCGAAATCAACATTGGAAAAGTGATCAAAAATTGTAATACAAAAAGGAATAGAACGACCGATTTTAAAATTAAAATGCTATTTTATTAAGTTGGTAAGATTGATTAAAATAAAATACTTTACATTAATTATAGCTTACAAGAACACAAATATTCCAAATTTTATGAGCAATGACACTGTCTATCCTTCGCTTTCCTTAAGATATTTATTTAGAATGAAAGGAAAAAGAGTAAAAGTGTACCTACATTGTATTCTATCTATTTTTCTTTTATTGTAAATTCGGTATTGACACTACTGACAGTGGACCTATCTTATGTAATTTCAAATATCTATACTTTGATACGTGGTACCTCGACTAGGAGGAAATGTAGCAAACTGACACTTTTTCAAGTCTAACTGACATTATTTCTTGCCTTCTGTTTATTGAGAAGTCTTGGTTGATTTTTTCATTAAGGCTCATTTAAATTTTAATTATTATTGAGTGCGTAGATAAAACGAGAGCTCACGAGATATCATATTTATTTAAAGTATCCAGTCAGACATATCAGCGCCGATCTACAGTCAGTAAACGAAATTAAATTATAAAACCCAGTTAGTGCAGGAACTAAATGAAGATTATCCCGATTCCCAGATGAAGTTTCATGTAATTATGTAAGAATTATGTAACCATAATCCACACTTTATTCCCCACATACTTTTGTCAGATGAAGTCAAGTTTTGGCTATATGGTGCAACGAATGGACAAAATTGCAAGTATTGTACATAAAATCGTTACTTACTGAATATAGGGCTGTTCCAACCCGACGAATAACCTATACACAACTGGTTACCTACATGCCCAATGACGTCGTTGTAGAGGGTAACTCAATTTAGTATCAAATAACCCTATGTGGGACGTTGCGATACCACTAAAGTATCGATACCAGATATCGCAAGTGGTATCGAAACAAATATAGATACCGGTAGTAAAATTGAAACAAAGGTGGCGACACTGGTATCGAAAGAAGGCCGCGATACTGGTATCGTAAGAAGGTCGCGATACTGGTATCGTAAGAAGGTCGCGATACTGGTATCGAAAAAAGGTCGCGATACTGGTATCGAAAGAAGGTCACAATACCAATTTAGCGTGGGGAGAACCCTCAAATCCGGAAAAATATTACTGTATTTGGGTAATTATCCTATCAGGAAAAAAATTAATTTAGAGAGGGATGAACGCCATCAAAGTATCGAAACAAAAAATACCAACATGGGTATCCAAGTATAGCAAGAAAAGTATCATTACCAAAAATACCTGGTTTCGAATCCAAAGTATTGATACTGGGATAATATCAATAGTATTGGAACATCCCTAGCTATTTGTAAGGTTGGAATGAACCTTGAGAGACATATTCAACATCCCTATAGAATCATTGGTCAGTTATTCTTCAACAAAACTTTGCTATGTATTTTCTGAATGATAGTGTCATTGGAAACCTTTTAATTTTTTAAATACTTTCATTTTGTTTTGTTAATTTTTTTGGCATTGAAAACAATATCTGAATTAGACCCTGAACCATTTGGAGTATTAGAAATATACAATATCCAGTATTTGTGGTGTTATTCCCAAGAGATTCCCAAAAAAAACTTTGATATGTTGGATTTCAAAGAAATGAACATGTGCTTATGATTTCAGAATTTTTTCAAGTGTAAATAATCAACAAGCACTAACAAAAATGATTATAATGAGATCCTGGGAGATGGATTGGAACATGAGCACTACTGGAATCACCAAGGCTAATTGAAATAAACAACAACAGCTACATAACCAGTCGACAGAATTTAGGATTTAAGAAATTGAATAAGTAGTGAAATTCAAAGTCCAGAACACATTAGCAATGTCTAAGAAGAAAGTATTGATCAGTTTGCTTATTGCTGATGGTTGTCAGTTCCAACATTTGGTTTAAAAAAAATCTACCAAATTTAATTTTTCTTAGTGCATTAAATATTTTGTGTGAATTAAAAAATAGATATAAGGAATTTCATTTACACATATATAAAAGATAAGGCATGACACTACCTTTTTCAGACAAATTTGAAAACATATCAATAAAAAATAATTTATTGTGTGAGGTTTGTGCAGCATGATTTGTTTTTTTTTTCATTCAAAAGCCAACTGATAGTATAAAAGTGGGTTTATTATGCATTTCAATTTAAAAATTCCTTATATCAATTTGTACTGGCAACATCAAATGAACATACATTGGTTTATCTTAGAAAAGGTAAAGTGATAATAAATGTATATTGATAATTTAAGCAAGCAAATACCTTTTGTTGTTATAGACCATTTTCCAGTGTATTTAGAAATATAAAAAACACCTAATAGTAAGTTTAAAAATAATGAAACACAAAATGTTCAGGTGTACACCCTTAGAGAAATTCTGTATATTTCAAAACATCCAAATGTTTGAGGCTCTAAATCAAACCTTGTTCTAAATGGCAATTAAACCTTGAAATTTCTGCATGGCCAATTAGGTATATGCAATTATACAATTTCAAATTAATATGTTCATCATTTAGAAGATCAAAATTTTCACTTGACTATTTAATAAACTTTATGTTAACCAATAGGTATACAGACTATTTTGAACTGGTTTTATAACTTTGCAATAAGCCTTATTGTATTAAGAAATTGAGTCAGTATTTTTTATTATATACCTATTTGTTTTCTTGGCAAATGATTTTCATTAAAAGAACATAACTGAACCGACACTTCTATTAAATAGAAATAAATGTAATGTAATCTGGGCGAAAAAGCATTAATCTTCCTTAGGTAAAACATTTTAATACACAGATCTTCATCATAAAGGATGATAATAGGCCTGTTAAATACCATATATGAATTGTCCTTGAGGAAGACTTTAACTGGAAAACAAACTTATTACACCTAACCTAAATATTTACACAAATGATACTCCACCACAGAAGATCAATTAATGCTAAACTGATAATTAAATACATAAAGTTGCCTCTCTTGATTTATTTCTTTGATAAAAATCGTTTTGTAAAAGATAGTGTCAATTATTTTTAAATGTTCGGCATTATTATTGTTTTTCAACTTAAAAAAATATGAGTTATCTCAATGATACATTTTAATATCTTAACAAAATGCTTTATTTAGCCCAAAACAGAATGAAAAGTAATAAAAATTACATGGATTTTGACATCTGAGATGTTGATATCAAGATTCCCCTACCTTCGTTCGGGTGACGATGTGAGTGGCTAGTTTTACCACAGCAAAATTTCCTTTTCCAATTGTTTTTTCCAGTTCATAATAACCAACTCGCACTAATTTTTCAACGGGGAAAGTTTTTCCCAACATTTTTCACTTTATTTGATTATCCTGTCGATCTCGCCACCACATAAAATTCTACAGTCTACTTCACTCTTCACTTTAGTTCCATTTTACACATGTAGATCTCGCTTTATTTACGTATGGTTGACGTCACTTGACGTCACAATAACACGAAATGCAAATTTTGTGCTTGTATCGTGCTTTTGATCAATGAATTAAATGTACAACGTACAACACTGATTTTAAACAGTATTGATTTACCTATTTGCTCTACTTGATTGGGATATCCAAACAACAAATATTTTATTAAGACTTGAAACTAGACTAAAATATGTTTCATACAAAATTATTCCAAGTCACATGAATTATTTAAACGTTTTTCATACATTGTAATTTTGTCAGAAACTAATCTCTATTTTATACCGAAAATTATTAAAATTTCTGCAAAATAGGTAATTTAAAAACAAATTCTGAAACAAAGTATTGTCTAAAATGACTTGTAAATTAAGATAAAAACTTTAATACTCAATAATTTAAATTTTAATGTGTACATTTTGTAATTATCCAGCCATCACACTAGAAAAGGTTTCATTTTGAATTCATTTTTAAGACTCACTCAAAAATCGTACAAATTACGTCTAAAAGATCATTTCAAGAAGTCTTAACGACGAGCTCTTGAGGACATAATGTTTCGGACTTTTCAGAAAGTTCGAAAGTGATATTCGGAATATGTGATCATGATGATATCATTTTTCTGACTTCGTAAGAAGTCGGATAAAAAATACTGAGTATTCGAGTAACTAGAAGCGAAAGCAGAAGGCTACGAAAATTATGCGAACCGACCTGAAAGGGCAGATGTGACTCTGCCGAAACGTCGTCATTTTACCATCGATCCCGGCAGAGATCAGTTATCAACTACGCAGATGAATTCCAGGAAACCACCTAACACATTTAGTGCCCGCGAAAACTTAAAAACAAATATATATATATATATATATATATATATATATATATATATGTCTAGGCGTAGGCTTTCACGGATGGAACAATATGAAGAAATATTTATCTGGGAATACATCCGTTCGTTATATTGATTCATGTTTGAATCCTGCAGACGTTTCGCCAAGGTCTCACTTGGCATTCTGAATGCGTTGTTACGGTAACAACGCATTGAGAATTAGAATTATTTAGAGTCGGTTGATAATTAAACTATAGTGAGTTACAAAAGATAGATACCGAAATGCAAAATTTTTAACACAAAAAAATTTTGCAATAAAAATTATTTAGCTGATTAGATTATTCCAAATTTCACATAATAAGTTATGCTTAACCCGGGGATAATAAATTGTTTAATGTGATATTCTGTGAAATTTGGGTTTCTTTATCTAATAGGCCACAATAGATAATATTTAAATTTTGTACATCGGTTCTCTTGTTTATGCTGTTGGATTGATTGTTAATGTGAACCATCTCTAGAAAGCTTCGTTTAAAAATGTTTTTTTCTTGTTCTAATATGCTTACGTTATCAAAATCTGGGGTGTGGTTGTTATTGTGGCAGTGTATAGCAAGAGCACAGCTATCTTTGCCAAGTCTTATGTCACTTTTATGTGAAATTATTCTTCCATTGATATTTCTCGATGTTTGACCAACATATTTAGCTTCACAGTTATTACAGTTTATACAATACACTACATTTGACTTTTTGTCATTGGGGGTTTTGTCTTTTATTTTGGAAAATAATTTTGAAACAGTTTTGATTGATTTATGGCCTACAATTATATTGTGATTAATTGTCAGGGATCAGTTATCAACTACGCGGATGAATTCCCCGAAACCACCTAAATATATATATATATATCGAATATCGATATCTGTTAAGTTGTCACCTCAGTACAGTTGATAGGGCGACCTCGCCTCACTCATTCATGATTGTTTTTCTTCAGATATTTTTACATATATGTGTTAAGGGGAGGGCTTTCAATAGGAATTTCAAAAGAGGGGAAACGATTTCTTTTGTTTTAATTTTATATAATTCATAGGTAAATTAAATCCGTTGTCACCTCAAATATATATATGAGGTGACATCGGCAACAAAATATATATGAAGTACTCTCTCACCTCAGTCGGCGTTGCCACATCTTTGAGAAAAATAAGTTATCGCAAAATGTAGGTAGCATAAAAGTTAGGGAAATAAGTAATAGTCGTATCAATCAGAAATTCATCGAGCTTCGAAATTACGCAATAGTGACGAACAGTACTGCTTATAATTTTTTAAGATTAAATCCATAGTTATCGACTTCTATATTCTACATTTTCGGAAGTAACTTTCATGTTCAAAAATAAAATTAGGGAGTTGTTCATTGAACTATTTTGTACATAAACTCTGTGAACATAATAAATGATAAGGGAATTAAACACATCGTGTAAATTCAGTATCTACTTTAATTATATTTCATATAGAAAACAACAAATAAAATATGGTTTCTATATAGAAGAGTAGAAAACATAACAGAAACTGCAATCCCATAGTTATATTATAATATATAATGATTATATAATATCCCTAAACTTACCCAAAATCATGGTAATATTAAAAATATAGTGTTACGCTTAAAACTAGATTTAATTTTTTTAAACAAAAACAGCTAGAACCAGGTAATGATAGCGGGACATTACTTCTGTGTTTTAATAATGTGTTGTAATTTAGATTTTATTAAAGGGATACTTCTGTTGATTCCAGTATTTTTTATAAACTCTTTTATTGTAACTGCATTGGGATATTCCTTTTTCTGAATAAAGCTTAAGAAATGTTCTTTGAGAATTAAGATGTCCCCATCAGTCCAACCTGTAAAGAATATATGTACTATCGAAAATATAAAAAAATATATCGGCTATTTACTTCTTTTTTTTAATTTTGGTTTTTGTCTTTGAGGGGCTTGGTCTTCATCGTCATCGATATTTAAATCTGAAACAGAATAGCATTATTTTATTTCCCTTTAATATCATTCATATATAAACAATTAAAGGGTTTTACAATTTATTTTACTTCAACTATTTTTTTATGTATTACAATTTTTATTTATATTGATTACCAGGTATCTCACAAAAATTTGACTTCCACCTCAACTATTTGTCATCAGTCTTAAAAAAACGCTTAGGCGGAATGTTCTAAATATTTATTATATAATTTTCAATGCATTGAACTATTTTTCTCCACTACAGTCAACGCTCCTTATTTACAATTTCTTTATTCCCTTTTCATTATTCACTGATAAAAAAAAATTGTCACCACTTCTTGCGTTCGTGACTGATAAAACTCTTGTCATACAGAATAGATATGTTTATCCGCCAATTGATATTACAAATACTGAACTTCTTTCCCGTCATAAAGTAGATAGACTGAGCCACCGGAAAGACAGTTATTCAGTAATTTTTCTGTTTAAATTCATCAACGATAAACTTAACGACTCAATTTTTCTGCAAAAACTAAATTTTTTTGTGCCTAGACTCACATCTAGGACAAATAACACCTTTTACCTTCCCACTTCCCGTACTAATATTCTAAAACGTTCTCCACTTTATAAAATGTGTTCGAAGTGTAATGAGGTGAATTACAAGCTTGACATCTTTAATTGCACTGTTTCAGCCATAAAGACCTGCTTTTTAGATAACTGAAATAGTCTATTCATCTTATTATATAAATGTCTGAGCTGTGTGTTTCGACTCTGGTATGCTTGGTGTAGTAAGTCCTGTTCAAGTTGTCGATACAATGAATAAAATGATACTAGGCACAGTAATCTTAGCTTGTGTACATGCTCTGTAATTATTCATTTATATTTAACCTTGGTGCATATTTGTTAATCGTAAACTTAGGATAATAAAAGAAAACTGTTATTCTGCAGCTGCAGATTTTATATTGCGCACAGGTAACTAAAAGATTAGTTACAGGAGCAATGCATCTAACACATGGATGGTTCATATTGCGTGACGCCTGAATCCCGGATCCGTGCTTTATATGCGCAAGTGTATCCCGCAGTTACGATGCACAATACCACTGAAATCTACCCTAGACCTTGACCTGTACTTTCTACAAGTGACTCACGAACGATTTTAGAACTGTCAAATACATTTTTACATATTTTGTCATACCCATACATTAATAACCAGTTCAATCTTGTGTTACATGATTATTCTGTATTTGTTGTAACCTGTTATTAGCAATAGGATGCATTGGATATGGTGACATTAACCAAGTGCAGTACAACACGTTTACATTTTAGAACTGTCATTTATTCTAGATCTGTAATACATTTATGGCATGCGAATACTTTGTGAAGTTTGATTTGTTTTGGATTGATTGTTTAACAATTAGTATAATGATTAATTTCAATAACAATGTGTTCACCAGAAGGTAACATGATTGATGATTGTAATTCTAATATCTCTATTCCAATTTATATTCTTATTTTGCAGAGTTAATAGTTCTTTCGATTGAAAGTACGGCCACTCCGTTTGTATGGAACAATAATCGTACCCTGTATTTTCTTGACTTATATAAACAATATCGAAATCAAGTGGGATCTCGTCAAATGAAACATTTAAAAAAAATGTATGAAATTATTGCGCAAGAAATGAAGACATGCAGAGCCACTAATATCTTCTTGTCTATACACTAATATATGCTACAAGCTCTAACCTTCTCTTTCTATGATCTGCAGTGCTCTAACTTCTAACCTCTAAGGCTATCATCTAACACAGATCAGACAATCTGACAAAACGTATATGGATAGATTCTAAAATAAAAGTTTTTGTACTTTGGTGTAGAGCATCAAACTCATAGAAATATAAAATTATTTTAAAAATACTCATAATGCGCATGTTCGAACTCTTCATTCTTCCTCACGTCAGCGGACTCATTTCACTCGTCCCAAATCGATCCAGGATGAATCCTTTGTTATCCGCGAACACCGAATTTCCCATCAGGTATTCGAAATTCTGTTACCACGAACGCCTTGAATGGCTGTGCGCATGCGCTCTATCCTGGATGCATCCTGAATCGTTACCGCGAAAACAGCTATTGTTAATTTACTTATTGTTACTCTTAATCTGTTTTTTTTTTGTTCTGTAATTGGGTGTAAACCTGTTTGAGCAGTAAATAACTAAATAAATAAATAATTTTTGGAGTCGCGTATCCAAATTTATATATTCATATATATGTATTCATTTCAAGTCCGTAGCCAACTATGGGGGGGGCTTGCGGGATCAAACCTGTCACCCAAAAATTTTGGAATGGCCCATCACCAATTAAAAAATTATTACAAACGAGTCTTATTTTTGCTTGATAGAAAGTTCTTTGACAAAACTCGCCGCCGATGTACTTACGCGCGGCCTGCTCAAGTTACAGTGTAAATATTACACATGTCGCTATGACTTCTGATAAATGCCGCATTTGCATAGTCAGTGCCGAATTTTTTGTTTTATTGCTGTCTGTTATTCGTCTCCATAGTTTGGAGGAGTCTCTACTGCTTTGTTCGCGATTTGGAATTGTCGGAGCTTTAGTTTATATTTTTTCACATTATTTATAATCTGTTTATTTATTTCTTTGTGTTTTCTTTTTATATGGAATTTTATAGTTCGTAGAACTATTCTCATCATCTTCATATATTTAATATTTCTTAATTTACTTATTTTACATTTACCTAGTTGAACACCCCGAGGAATGGTGGTCATTTTATTGTAATGAAATTTACTCAACCTTGTAGTTGAAATGAAAATGTCTCCAAATGGTAGTAATTTTATATTCTATTGCAATAATACTCCTCAATATAATTTCTATTCAAGAATTCACAAATAAGTCAATACTGAACCTCAACGGTTCGGGTATTACGATCCTTTAACAACATGGATTAGTTTAACCCTGAAGTCTAGAATCATATTTTAAATGGTAAAGTAAATTTCATTACAATTAAAAGAAATATGACCACAATTCCTCCAGGTTATACAACTAAATATAAAATAAATAATTTAAGATATATTAAATATCTGAAAATAATGAGAATAATTCTTCTACGAACTACAAAATTTCATAAAAAAAGGAAATAAAAATAAATGAATAAACAGATTATAAAAACGTGAAAAAATATACAATAAATCTCCGATAATAATGTTTAATAAAAGCAAAGGAAATTAGTTCCTACATATAAAAAAGTCGTGTTGCTGTTTGATTCAAAAATTTTATTTTATGACTTTATAACATATCCCCTATGATCACGGACAAATTACCATTCCGTATTCGCGGCATATTCACGGAGAGTATTCCCTGCTAATAAGTCGCGTTGACTCTATGGCACGAAGTGATTTTTATACAAATTATAAAACAACATTTTATAGCTTGAAATTTGTGAATATTTATATAGTGAATTAATAACATTAATAATTAAGAACGTATCATAATTTTTTATAAAGTTGTCAATAGAAAATTGTTTCAATTGTTGTCAATATTAATAATTATATTATTAATGTACAAGAATAAATGTGTTTTTCTAAAAAGCAGTTTAGAGTTGTCTTTCTATGTGCGTTACTTACATAATTGAAAAATTAATAATTGGCGTTTATTAGCGAAGTAGCTATCAATTACATCAACAGGTTATACATAAAAAAAACACAACTAAAAATTATTCTTAACATAAATACATAAACATCTCTTAAATGTATAATAATTTCCAGAATTTTTAATACTATCAGGTAAAGAATTATAAAGGATCAGACCTCCATACAGTGTTGATTTAGTCAGTTTATTACTATTACTATTTGCTACATAAAAGTCTCTTATTTGTCTAGTATTATATTGGTGTATATCGCCGACATGAATTAAGTTGTTGTATAAATATTGTGGTACCATTTTGCATTTAATTTTGTAAATAAAATCTAAATTTTTAAATATAATTCTTTGTTTTACATTCATAAAATTTAAAACGTTTAACATTAACTTAATAGGGGTGTATTTGCTACATTTTAAAATATTTCTCATACATTTATTTTGAATTTTTTGTAACATTTGTACATTATTTTGATTTAGGTTACATAGAATACTTGCACAAAATTCAATGTGGGGTGAAATGAGGCTCTTGTATAACAGAACCTTACAATTAATGTCTAAATAATTACCAATACGGTTAACAAGATACATTTTTTTTGACATTTTGTTCGCAATATAGTTCGCATGTTCTATGAAATTCAAGTTTTCGTCTATAATTACTCCTAAATATTTCATTCGGTTTACTTTTTCTAATTTAGTGTTATTCAGGTTAATGGATAAATTATTTGTATCAATTTTATTCAAATTATTCTTAGAACCTACTATCATGTATTTGCATTTTTTAATGTTCACACCCAAATCATTATCACAGAGCCATTCATATATTCTCGTAAGATCTTTATTTATGGATTTGAACATTTGGTTAGGATCGGAACCAGTTAAATATAACATTGTGTCATCTGCGAATATTTCAATTTGAACATGTTGTACATATTTAACCATATCGTTGATATACAATATGAATAGTAATGGACCCAAGACTGTACCTTGGGGTACACCATGTTTTACTTCATTAATTTGAGAAACACTGCTGCCATATTTTACTCTTTGCTGTCTATTTGTTAGGTACGATTTAATCCATGTAAGGACGTTACCACTTAAACCTATTTTTTTCCAATTTTTGTACTAAGATATTTCTGTTAATAGTTTCAAATGCTCGTTTAAAATCCAAAAATACTGCTATTACAATTTTGTTTTCATCTAAGTGTCTTAACCATGTATCACATATGTTTACTATAACTGACTCACATGAATGATTTTGTCTAAACCCAGATTGGTTGGTAATAATGATATTATTTTTCTCACAGTAATTCGAAAGTTGATTTTTAACGATTATTTCTAAAATTTTTTCATATATTGGTACAATATTTATAGCTCTATATTCTTCACAATTAACAGTATTAAAAACTTTTTGTATTGGTACAATTTCTGAAGTTTTCCACGCATCTGGAAATATACCATAATCTAAAGAACATTTGATGACATCATAGAACCTATTACCAATTACAGCAAAAGTATCTTTTATGATTTCAGTAGATATTCCATCTATTCCAGCTTTACGGGGAAGACCATTAACAATTTTTTTTAATTCACAAAAAGAAATCTCATTAAATTCTTGAAATGTCTCTTCAACAATGATATTATCTAGATAAAACTTAATATTTTTAAACTTGGGAATATTCGACACTATGTTATTAACACTATCAATAAAATACGTATTAAATTTATTGGCAATATCTAGGTCACCGTAGACTTTATTGTTTTCAAAAATAATATACTCACTAATTTTACTTTTATTGTTTGGTAAAACTTTTTGAATTTTCTTCCAAATTTCTGTTTTATTGTTATATTTGATAATGTTTTCTATATGTTTTTTCTTTTCTTTTTTTATTATGGATGTTACTTCATTTCTTTTAGATCTGAAATTGTTCCAATCCTCAGTAAGGTTAGTGAGGACAGCTCTTTTATATAATAAGTTTCTTGCCGTTATTTTATTTAAAATGTTAGTATTTATCCAGTTGTTATCCAACTGATTTTTTTGATACGAATGTTTTAATAGGACATATAGTACTTAGTGTCGATTTAATGTTATCTGTTAAGGTATTGGCCATTAAATTTACATCAGTTGTATTATTTTGCCAATCTTTATTTAGAAGTGAATTTTGATATTCTGAACTAATATAATTTGCCATACATCTTTTTTTAATAATTATTTTTGAGTTACCGCTAGGAGCAACATTTTGAAAATTGACAGAAATAATGAGATGATCACTAATTTTTGGACTCAAATGTACTTTATATTTTAAATTAGGATTATTTGTAATTACCAGGTCAATTATTGTGCGGCTATGTTGCGTTATTCTTGTAGGTTCTTTAATAATTTGTTTCAGTCCGGATTGATAAATAATACTTTTTAATTCATTCGAATAAAATGAATCGTTACTCTGGTCAAGGTTAAAGTCTCCAATGAAAAAAATTTCACCATTAAATGAATTGTAATTTTCAATCAATTCTTCAAAATAACTTAAAAAATCTGAATCTTTATTTTTTGGAGGATGATATAATGTATTTATTAGATATTTATTTTTGTTAATTTTTAATTCTAAGGAGACAATCCAACAATTGTTTTTTCTATACAATTGTTTATTTTTGTAATATAACTTAGTCCCTCTTTAATGTATATTAATACACCCCCTGTACGTCGGTTTTCTGTAATGCAGTTTATGAAATTATATCCTGCAATTTGTAACTCACTATTAGTAACTGAACTATCAATATGTGTTTCTACTAGACAAACAATTAGTGGAGACCAATCTTTAATTAATATGTCAAGTTCTGTTTTGTTATTTAAATATCCTTGACAGTTTAAATATACTATATTTTTGCTAACTATTTGCTATGAGCATGATTTAGTTTTTTCAGACACCCTTTCTATTATTCTCTTATAACATGGACATTCTTTATCTGTTGCTTTATGTTTAGTATCTAATCTTATATTTAATTTTTGTGTGGTATTTAAGCAATTTATACAATTAACTACATCTGACTTACATTCAGAGGTTTTATGTTTTCCTGAGCATTTTGAACACGTTACATCATTTTTACAATCCGAAACAAAGTGATTAAATCGATAACATCCTATGCACTGTATTATATTAAAGTGTTTATATATTTTACAAATTCTCCAGCCAAAATTTAGCTTTCCTTGTTTTATTATATAATCATAAACTTCCATGTTCTTAAGTTCCACCACTACACTACCACAATTTCTTCTATTTTTATTTATATATTTTCTAATTACCCTTAAATTTTCCTCTGCTATACTATCGATATCTTGTAACGAGTTTTGTTTCACCATTTTTTTTACTATTTCTTCGTTTGTTTCATCTATTTCTTTCGCTTCTACCCAGTTATGATAACTTGGGGGTTTCTGTACTTTGGTTCTTCCACTTTGTATTTGTCACCCAACTCTTGCTTAACTTTGTCCGCTATAATGCCTTTAGAATCTGCATTTGCACAACTCATTATAATACCTCCCTCCTTTATGTTTTTTATATTTTCGACTCCTACTGCCAATGTACCCGGATCAATTTTATTCTTAATGTCATTTACTGTTGTACTATTGTCCTGATCTCTTGTTGGTCTTATCATTAGAATTTCTTTTTTCTTGTTTAACACATCTGCATATGATTGTTGTTTGTCTACTTCATTTTTGGTGTTCTGAAACTTCGTAATTATTGCGCTATGCTGTTTAATTAATTCTCCTTGTTGACGAATTGTATCGATGCACTCAGATAATTGGTCTTTCATACCCATCAATACTTGAACAAAGTTGTTGTTCTCACAGTTTTCACATGTATATTTGACACGTTTATTGTTCACAATGACTCTATTTTCCTCTTCATTTATATTGCCGCATTTTAAATGGTATTTCTCATTACACATAACACAGACAACTTTCGGATTATTCCTTTTTATTTCGAGTTTGCATTGTTTACAGCTTAGACCCGTCATCTTGCATTACCAGGCCTGTACTTTTTTCACTATAATAGTTTGTAAAACAGATGTTGCGATCTGTTTTACTTTAGGTGCTGAACACAGATGTTTTATTTGTCAATAGATAAATTCTTGTTGTCAATTTAATATTATGATTAATACCGGGACAAGAAATTTTTGTTGTTGTCTTCGATGTTCGTTACACTAACGATAACGAATTGAAAAATTAATATTGGCGTTCAACGTACCTGCACTAACATTTTCTTTGTTTTGTTTTTCTGCAGTGGTAACTTCTTTTTGAGCTACATATTCAACGGCACCATAATCGCCTACAAATACAATTTTTTTATTAAATTTGACTTCGATATAAGTACTCATTTTACCTATATTTTCTTCTGGATATTCAGTGGATTCATCGAAGTTTATATCTTCTAATGTCTTTCCTTTATATTTTACCGGTAAAGACCCGTTTTCCATCATAAGTAATAATTTGGATACTTTCGCCGTTTGATATATATCAATGTGTAACCTTTAATGAATAAATTGAATAAATAAATAAATAGCAAAATGTTATTTTACAATAGCAACTGAAAACTTACTCATAAAAATCGTTGTGAGTTTTAATTGTGTGCCCCATAAATTTCGAAAATTGATTAATTTCTTCTTTGGATAAGTTGAGAATTTGGCTTACAGTCGCTATGTGTTTTCGTAATTTATTGCTGGAAATTGCTTCAGGATCTTGTTAGTTCATTTTTTTGGTCAAATTTCTTATTGCTACGTCTCCTTGTACATATTTTAGTTTACTTCTAGGATTAGAGAAAACATATTCATTTATATTTCAAAATAGTAACAATAAATTGCTGTAAAATGGGAGGTACTAATATGACTACTACTGGACCCTTTCCCACTGTTTACAACTCTCTTATATTTTGTGGCGAGTACCTTTTCCCTCTTGGTTAACGATTTTCAAAATAGATAAAATTAGATTCTCGTTCGGCCTCATAGCATGATATCTTTAAGTATTGCACATCCCAATCCGCCTTCTATTAAACAAAATTAGTGGTGCTAGGGTACACTCAACTAAAGATTTGAAAGTCTCAACAGAATCTGTATTGTTTAGGAATATTTGTTGGCAAACTTTTGCCATTTTTAAAGTCTCTTCCCTAAATATTTTTACATCTTTCACTAGTGGAATAAGCAGTGGTTTATTCCATCTTTTTTCCAGTAAATCTTTGTTTGCAATCGAATATATTTCTATATTCCAAAGTGACTCTATTAATTTTTGGAAATTGTTAATATCGGTCTGCCAATTTCGCGATTCCTCTTTAGAATGGCATGTAAACCCAGGGCTTTGTTTAAGTATTAAATGTATTAATTCTTCACATGCTAATTTTAAATACGTGCCTAGATGCATAGCTAGGCTTGGTGCCACAAATATTTTCTTTTGTGGATCCTATCCACTAATCAGTCTAGTAGCAGCTAGTATGTTGTCGAAATTTTCCGGTTTTAGAATATCTTTAAATTGTACTGTCTTATCGTCAATAATTTTTCTATAAGCTATTAACAGACGAGAAAGCTCTATCATTCTGCTGCTGCACGCATATTCATTTCTTTCTCTTTTATGTTTTTTGAGATATGATTCTCCGAATTGAGTGATAAGTAAGTCTTTTTTTGCTTCAAATGATATTTCATCACCTCTCATGATATCAAATACCTAAAATTGGGGAAAATACGTTTTTTAGTTATTTTTCATACATATATAAATATTTTAAAATTTAAATATTATTTTTAGCATTTTTAGTAAATTTGTTTATTGGTCTTGTTTTTTTTTAATGCAAGTGTTAATTTATTATTATAATAATAATAGTATGAGGCGACTAAAGCGGTAGCTGTCCGCTTACCTAATACCTAGCTTTCCTTCCTTCCCCACAACTCGCACGGGATGTTCTGGTTTAAATTATTTCATCTGGGAAGTGACAACCCCACGGGTCCGAGTTACCTGGGTCACCACCCATGAAAATGAAGCTACGTAGTAGATGCCTCAGAAAAGAGCCGCTGCCTGGGGACGGCCAGGGCATGTCTGGAGCCGGCGCTAGACATGACAGCATGAGGGACGTCGGTGGCAGGGTGCTGAGGAGGCGGGCCCCTGCCGGCCAAAGAGCTACAGCCCAAGAACCAGAAGAATCACAACAACACTCACCAATACAGTCACAGCAACAACGTGACCATCACCAAAGGAGTCAAACGAGAACGAGAACTCCACCCGCAGAAAGTGTTGCACAGGATCAACAGCCAGCGCTCACCCAAACGGGACTGATAAGACAGCGCATGAAATGGACTAGCGCCATGAATAAATTTATAATGCGCACGTTTTACAGAGTGACTAACCTTGGCCAAGACAAGACCGGATATTGTTAAATACTGCATCAAGAGTTCTGTCGTGAGTACCCAGAGCTTCAAGTTATCGAACAGAGAGTCGCAGATCAATACCGTGTCATCTTGACAAATGACCTTATTTCGCTTGATCAACTGGACACAATAAAGAGTGAGTGGAGCGCGAAGTATTTGGTCGAAATTCAACTGCTCCAGAGCTTGAAACACCTTTGGCACAAAGAGCGGATGAGACTCAAGAACTTCAACAAGAACAGCCAACCAATGCTGACCTGCTTGAGAAGATCCTAGTAGAAATGGAAGGAGCTCTTAGAGAGTATAGTGTAACAGATCCACTGACTAGGCCAACTCTTCCCAACCTAAGATCTTCTAAGAAACTGAGTATCGTCTTGCAGGCTATGAACAAATTTATCTTGCCAAACTATGTTTTAGGTGCTAATACGTTAGAGTCGCTACATACAATCATCTACTGTGCTGCAATTTCCATCTGCAGAACAATTGGGGTCGCAAGAAGACCAGAGCAAGACCCTCCCCAACTTAGACAAACACCCCTAATACCACCTTGGCGAAAAAGCCTTGAAGGGAAAATTAATTCTCTTCGGAAAGACATTGGGAGACTGACCGAGTACCAACGAGGGGTCAGGACAACAGAATAGAAAGACTTGTCAAGACTATCATGGACAATAACCGAATACACTCTCAGTGGGATGGAGAAAACATCATATCTCAGCTGCGTCTGGACAGTCTACGACAAAAGCTCTCCATCTACACAAGTCGATTGAGAAGGGACAAAACCAGTAACCAACGGAAACTAGACAACGCACTATTCCGAAAATCAGAAAAAGGGTTTTATAGAAAACTCAACAACATCAATAATAATGAAACCCCTACCTATCCCAGTAAAACGGCCATAGAGCAGTTCTGGAAAACACAACTTTCCATAACAGTTTTTCATAACTACAGAGCGAACTGGATTAATGAGGAGGAGGCTGCATTTCAGAATTGTGATAAGATGCAACATCAACCATTTACAACGGAAGACACGTCCAACATAATGAAACATCTCCATAACTGGAAAGCACCAGGACCAGATGGTGTGCAGAATTACTGGATAAAGAATCTTTACGCCACCCACGATAAATTAACAGTCCTTATTAATGATGTAATTATCTATCCATACAAGATGCCAAGTTTCCTTACGCATGGTGCTACATACCTCTTACCAAAGGATAACCTATGTACACAGGACCCAGCAAAGTATCGACTAATCTTATACAAACTTATAACGTCGTACATTAATTATCGCCTTTTCAGACATTGTGAGCTCAACAACATAATTACCGAACAACAAAAGGGATGCGAGAAAAATTCGATGGGGTGCAAAGAACAACTAATAATTGATTCCGTTGTCTGCAATCAAGCCTACGCCAAGTAACGTAATCAACAAATTTCTAATTTGCGTAATCATTTCCAGAAACTCGCAGAATTCTCTGATCTACACAGAGTCATATGTCAGGTTGATGACTCAACACCTCTGCGACTGACAGTACAACAAGTTCAAGTATACCACCAGACAACTGATTAGAAGCTGCTCAAATGGAAAGAGAAGCAGCTTCATGGAAGTTATATAAATGACATCAACCAAGATTATGTCGACAGTTCAGCGTCGAACTACTGGTTGATCTCTGGTCTTATGTTTCCTGGGAGGGTAGGCTTTATATTGGCAATCCAATAGTGATAATTTCTTGTCGAGGAATTTCGATAGAAAAGTTAGAAACCTGTCAATGAAATCATTTGTTACAATCTTTTTATTAAACTTTTCACTTTGCAATTAGGAAGACTGAAATTCTACTACTTACATTATCAGTTTCTTGTTCGAACTGATTATTTATGGGATTGTTAGAACTATTGCGCATTGCACTATTTGATTCCGAAAATGCATAAATATCTTCAGATGCATCTTGACTTTTTTCCACAATGGTTTCTAATTCATGAGTACAGCAGCTGACGTTATCAGAACTGCAAGCCTATTTGAACGATTTTAATTTTACTATAAGTTGCTATAATTATTACCAACTTTAATAAAATCACATATTTATTTCATAAATATGTTTCGTGTTACGGCTAAAAAAAAGGGAATAAAAACGTCGTAGTGTTCGACTTAAATTTTATCAAAATATTACCCAAAAATGAATATATTTCTAAAAGGTTAAACCGTCTCTGATCTTCTTTTTAGGTAAAATAAGATATATTTCCTATATAAACCCGTGTCCTAACTTACTTGGATTTCGAGATATTTTAAATATCTGCATGCAACATAAATGAAATTAGTTTTAGTATAAATTTGAGTTATATTGGCGGGAAATGCAACATGCAATTATCTTTAAAACCAGAGGCACATCAATACTTACTTTCGCTAATTTAACCATTAGTAAGCTTCTAGTTGCACTCATCTTGACTAAATCATCAAAATATTATTTAATTCACTAGGTATAATTAACAAACTACATTATTTCACGGGGATGCGACGTTGTCGGAAACACGAGGTGTTAACGTCTGGACATAACCTATTTGCGCCTTTTATAGCGTTGAGGTGACTTCGCGCTGGCTACGGTTATCCTCATACTCCGACGCTAGCGCCAGTTATATACTATAGAACTAAAGAGAAAATTTATTGGTATAAGATGGTCGAAGTCACCTCATGACAAATTTTTGGCAAACGACAGTAGATATCTTATATTAACGATTCCCGTTGAAATTAATAGAAAACGTTGTCACCTCACCATTTAGAGGCGACAACGTCATATATGAGGTGACACCGCATAGAGTATATATACTGTCGAGGTGACAACATACACTAAATAGATATATATATATATATATATATATATATATAGCATGTCACGAAATTCTACAAGGATCTATACAAAGCCCCCGAATCTCTGGAAATACAGCTGACGAAAGAAGAAATACCTGAAATACTTGTGGAGGAAGTGGAATCAGCGGTCAACAAAATGAAAAATGGCAAGACAGCAGGTAACGACGCAGTAACGGCTGAACTACTAAAATACGCTGGTAGAGAGGCATGGAAACGCCTAGCCAAAATATATACGAATTGCCTAAGAACCAGACACATCCCAGAAAAATGAAATAGCGCCCTCATAGTACTAATCCATAAGAAAGGCAATAAAGAAGACATTCGGAACTACAGACCGATAAGTCTCCTGCCGGTAGTGTACAAAATATTCACTAAAATCATACAAAACAGAATACAGAGTACACTAGATTCCGCTCAACCCCGAGAACAAGCCGGATTTCGTAGTGGCTTCAGCACAATCGATCACATACACACTATAAGGGAAGTTATCAGTCGAACTAGAGAATATCAAATACCACTTGCCTTAGCCTTCATTGACTTCGAAAAAGCGTTCGACACTATATATCCGAAGGCGGTAATCAACGCCCTGAGTGAACAAGGTGTAGATAAGCCATACATAGAAACGTTGGCTAATATATACAAGGAAGCCAAAGCCAAAATCAGAATATACGAAGGCAGCCCTGAATTTCCTACTAACAGAGGAGTCAGACAAGGTGACTCAATATCACCGAAGCTATTCACAGCGGCATTAGAGAGTATCTTTCGACGATTAGACTGGGACCACAAAGGACTAAACCTAGATGGAGAATATCTAAACCATCTGAGATTCGCCGATGACATTGTCCTAATTGCCAATAACGCAGGAGAATTACAAAATCAAATCAATGAACTTAGCAGAGTAAGCAAGGAAATAGGCCTAAAAATAAATATCGGAAAAACAAAGATAATGTACAACGAACTAATAGACACACAAGACATCACAATAGATAACATAGTTCTGGAAATAGTAGAACAATATATATACCTAGGTCAATTAATACACATATCAGGTTCGCTACTACCAGAAATAAACAGAAGGATCAAACTTGCATGGATGACGTTTGGAAGAAACTCCATAATCTTCAAGTCACGAATGGCATTCCGCCTTAAGAAGAAAGTATTTGATCAGTGTGTTCTACCAGTACTGACATACGGTTGTGAAACCTGGATTCTGAAAACCGAACTTACAAGAAAACTACAAGTAGCACAAAGGTCTATGGAAAGATGCATGATCGGAATAACGAGGAGAGATCGGAAGAGAATAGAGTGGATAAGGAACAAAACCCAGGTAATAGATGTTATCCACAGAGTGAAATCTCTGAAGTGGCAATGGGCAGGGCATTTGGCAAGAAGACAAGATAATAGGTGGTCAACAAAAATCACACAATGGTATCCTAGGGGTGTTAAAAGACCAAGGAAACGCCCCAGTGTAAGATGGGACTATGACATCAAGAAAATAGCAGGCATAACCTGGTCCCAAAAAGCGTACAACCGAACAACATGGAGAGATTTGCGAAACGAATATGTAAGAGAGGCTACACCATAAAATAATGGTCGAAATTAGCTGCATATGATGATGATGATGATTATATATATGGGCAATTCCAATAGTTTTCAATGAATTTTGTGGGGACTGGTCGTGGATTTGCCCCAAATTTTAGTATCTTATTTGACGTTAAAAGGTAAGGCTTTTTACCAATTTCCAGCTTTCTTGGTGTCCTTGGGCCCGAGTAAGCGCCCTTAGAAGGGCCAAAATAGGCCATTTTTACCTTGTTTTTAAAATTCTGTAACTCTATGATTTCTTACCCGATTTTAATTCTGAAAGCGCCTTTTTATTTGTTATAAGTTCTAGTATTTACAAAACAACATTCAGATCCGTTAGTGTTTAGGCATGTTTTTGGGGACTAATTAAGTATGGAGGAAATTTTGAAAATTTTACCGGCTGATAGCCGTCAAAATTTCACCAGTATGCTTAAAATTTTTTAATGGGCACGTTTAAACAGTTTTCAGATTCCGTTCAAAATGCAAGTTGTAAAATTTAATTCTATTTACTAGGTTCAGGGATATAGTCGTTTGAATATATATTGGCAGTCTCATAAAAATCGCGTTTTTTTACATTTTCGAACTAATGTTATTCGTTATTCGTTAAATCGAATAAGATAAAAATTTAGCACAAGCTAGCTCTGTGCAAATACAAGATCCTGCTTATGGAGATTTTCTTGGCCCGAGCCTTTATATACCCTATAAGCCCGTCTGAAAATCTAGTATTTTACCCAAGTTTGCCAACTCACCTTGATGTCATGGTTCCCGTCCCTTTCATCATTTTTAGAGCACCAAGGTATTTGGCGTGTTAGAGCCGAAGAAGTAGATAGAAAATCTCCTATATGTGTGATAATACATTTATGTAGCATAGAACCAAAGTTATGGAAATTTCGAATCTCTTTAAAATTTCAGCTTTCAAATATGTGGAACGGTAAGTTCGTCACCTTTGATATTCAAAGTGTAATATCTTCCATTCTAGAGAGTAAATAAGCTTGTTAAAAACATTCAACCAACGATTCCTACTTATTTTATGGTTTAATAATTTTTGATCAACTAAAAGTTTTTTGAAATTTTAATTTTGTTATTTTCGGTGTCGCATTAAGTATGTACTGACGTCTCCTATTCTTAATGATACACTATGCATATATTAACTGCAAACACTCGTAAACATATGTAAAAATCCTTTTTTCCGGCTTGCTTGACATTGTTTAATTTCGTACTTTAATTTTACAAAACTGCATCCCTGGTTATGTATTCAACAAGTGAGTTTTTTTCCCACTCTCCCGTGTGTATTATTAGAAAACCCTAAAAAAACTTTTATTATAAAATTGAAATCTATACTAAAAATTTATTTTCTATAAGTTTCTAAATACCTACAGGTTTATTTAAGTACTGAATATCGTTAAGAAGAAAATAAAAGTAAATATGACAGAAAACATTCTATAATTGTTATATATATATATATATATATATATATATATATATATATATCCAAATTGCTTTTTTATATGGCGTCGTACCGTGGTTCATACTAGCCAGATACAAGTTTATCATATATGTTGATTCGCAATAGTAAATTACTTTAAGTTTTGTTATATATTATATATAACAATAATATAATTTTAGTCTAATTTGATTTTTAGTCTATAAAAATAATAGTTAAACGGACCTGCTAAATTAATTTATACCTAGAAATGTCACATATGTTTATCTATATATAAATAGGCTAAGACAAAACGATTAGGTACCATTTTCTCCTCTGTCTCTCAACCGATTTTCTTCATTTTTATTTTGTTTAGTAGCTACTGACGACCTTCAGTGCAGAATGCTAATATTAATTTATAATAATGGTTCATTCATTAAATAAAATATAATAAAAATTCATTATTTACGTCATAATGTCAACGCCAAACAACTGAATGTGCCGCGTTCCGCCACCGCCAGACTCAAAACATTGAGTAATTATATATAGAGGGACCAATGCTGTTTATACTTAGAGCATGTACTACTGGAAGTGGCATGCAAGAGTTGTTATGGTATAGTGGTAAAGTAATCGTTGTAAATAATAATTATACAGGGCGATTTCAGATATGTTCAAAATAATTTTTTTCGTGGGTGGCACATAAGCAGTTGCATATATAGGGTGTTTAAAATACAGAGTGGAGTGCAATTATAACTAATAAAATAATTATATAGGGAAGCCCATTAGCGGTTGAATTTACAGGGTTCTTGGAATAGAAGGTGCAGTAGAATTACGGTTATACAGGGTGGTGCAAAGAGTATTATACAGAGATGCATATACAGGGTGGCGGAAATGGAAAAGCAACATTTTGTAACCCATAAGCAGTTGTATATATAGGGAAGATGAAATATAGGGTGAGAGGAATTATAGATATACAGGATGATGATAAAAATTGTTAGAAACGGAAATGATTTATAGAGTAGCCCACGAAGAGTTCCATATATATGATGATTGAAATATAGGTCAGAGTAGAATTATAGAAACAGAAGAAAAAATTTCATAAACAAAAAGAGTAAATATCGTGGCTCATAGGCAGTGGCATATAGAGAATGGTTTACCGGGTGGTTCAAAAATGTTAAAAAATATTATGTGTGGTCCATGAGCAGTTGCATATACAGGGTGGTGGAAATATATAATGAGATGGAATTATTATAATGAGGATTTTAATAAATGTTTGAGAATTGAGTGCAATTATAGCTTTACAGACAGGTTAGAAAAAATAAATATGTATGGTAGCCCATTAGCGGTTGCTTTGTTGTCATATTAAATTAAGAATTACGAATTTGAACACAAATAATGTCCTATGAATTATATCTGAAAAAAACTTGAATTTCTTTACTTATTTGTAGAAGCGAGATGTAAGACCGACATCTAGGATTTTCGAGGAAACTATCACACAGAGGTTCCGAATCTGGATTCGTTCCGTGTAATTGCTGTTCTCCCTAAGGTCCTAGGATAGAATGTCCCGATACGATTTTCAGGTTACTTAACCTGCCAGAGATATTGATACAATTGGTCGAATTTCGACCACTGGGCGACAGCTAGTAATTTGAAAACACCGCGCGATGCTGTTTACATGCTTTGGCGCTGTGAGCGCTTGGCACGATGTACACTTTGCAACGAACTCAGCCCCTACAGCCCCCTACGACTTTTTTTGGTAGTATGCACTTTATGTGTCGTGTCTAACGTTTGTTAATTTCCGTTGTGTTTACTGATATTATAATTTTGTTCGGTATTAGAAAATAATTTCATATTTAGTATTAAATAACAAAAATATTTATTAATATGGCTGGAAAAATATATTGCCATGTTGGGAGGGTTACCGAAACAGATTGTCATCTCAGTTCATACACAACTAAAACCTCCATATAGGTTGATATGCTTAGTGCCGAAGAAACTTCACTGCGACAGTACAGAGTTTCGAATTATCATCTTATTCCTAAGGGCACAATCTGTGAACATCATAAATACAAGTATTTGAGTTATTATAGTAATTTTTTTGTCAAAGTGTTGTGATCCATTTACGATGCATAAAAAACGTATTAAAACTGATTTACGTGTAATTAGGTTGTCAGTTTGTGATAAAGCTCTTGAAGTTTTGAAATTAAAATTATTACCAGGGAAGAAGATTTGCAAGACGTTTGAAACCTCACTGAAAATACGTATTGACACTGAGGCAGCAATAATCACAAATGTTTGGGAAATAAGTTCAGATGCTTATACCAACAACTCAGAAGTCCATCGATCAGAAAGAACCACTGCAAAAAGCTCTATCGGACATCATTCTGAAACTGATATATCTGATGATACGACTGCTAGTCAAAACTCAAACGTTTCTAATGTATCTGAGCTAAGGTCAAAATATAGTTAATACTGTTTTAGAAACTCTTAATTTGGCAACATTAAAAGACCAAACGTATTTTAGAACCAGATGCCAGGTTGATGCTGAAAAGTTGATACAAGATGTTTGCAGACATTTCAGAGAAAAATTATCTCAAGCATCGGGTATCGATATTGCTCTGCGTGCGTCTCAAAACATCATAGAAGATTGTTTTACACTGAAACAACTTGTTGCGAATTTGCAAAGACAATATGAAAATGAGAAAAGTGTTCTAAAAAAATAGAATACCTGGCATTATTACCAAAAGAACGGAATTGGAAAAAATTTCACAGTATTTCAAATGTACCTATTATATGTTAAACATACTGCATAAGTTTAGAAAAATGGATGGTAAGTTTTAATAACACTTACTAAAAGTTATCGTAAATATTATTTAAAAATCATTTAATTCCATTTTTGTAAACTTTATATATAATTATTAAAAACAAATTCATTCTGTATTTTAGGCGGGATTAATTTGCTTTATCATAGATTGTTTTTTTTTTCATTTGCAAACAATGACGCTTTCAAATACATATCAAAAGAGTCAATTAAAACATGTTTCGTGTACTTTATTTGTTTTAAAACAAGAAATAACAAAAATTACTGGGTATGCTATACAGAATTGAGAATAATCTACAAACATGAAAGTACAACTGAGACAATATTCAAAACACTTGGGGTATTAATTACCGGATTTCGAAATATTAACGAACAATATAATTTTCAGATTTTCCAGAAAATGTAAAATTGCACAGTAAAAGAAGTTTCACAAAAATTTCTAATGCAATGAAGGAACGTATCAGTAATTATTACCTGATTGACGAACTATACGTTCCCAGGATAAAAACATTATGTGTCAACTCGTGATGGTGACGGAAGAAAAATTTTCATTCAAGAAGATGTTGCTATATACTGTACATGACCTTTCTTTAAAATTCATTGACAAATATTCTGGGAATGAAAAGTTACCCAAGTTTTCTTTTTTTTGCTTCTTTAAAACCAACGCAGTGCATTCACGCAGGTGATCCTGGAAGTCATATAATTTGCTTGTGTACTGAGCATGAAAATGTTAAGCTTAAATTGTATGCCCTCTCAAAAATAATGTATTAAAAGCTTTGGATTGTTTGCTTGGTGAATATGATATCGAATTAAGAGATCAAATTAAATATAAATATTGGACCCAAGAGGGAAGCCGAGCATCTCTTAAAGAGTTCGAAGTTGATAAAAATAATTTTAAAGTGGAATTATGTGGGGATATACATATATTAACTATTCATCATTATATTTCCGATACACAGAAACGATATTTAAACCACATTTGGAATTAGATACATGCATTCTTAGCATGGATTTTTCAGAAAATTATTCATTTATTGTTCAGAAATCTGTTCAGGCGTTTCATTATAACAATAATTCAGCAAGAGTTCACCCGTTTTGTATGTATTATAAAACAAAGGATAGTGATAATCTGATGAATAAAAATTACTGCGTTATTACCGATACTACGGATCACTATGCACCTACAATAAATGCTTTTACTTCAAAAATGATGTCCGTGATCAAGGAAAAATTTTTATGGATAAAAAATGTAATTTATTTTTCCAATGGTGCACCTCAGCAGTATAAAAACAGGTAAAATATTATTTTGTTAACAGTATTCCAAGCTTCTTCAATTATGGGCAAGTATGATTTTACAATTTATATCTACTTAAGTATTCAATACGACCGACGAAAACTGAATGCCCCCTATCGCCAGCTGTTTCTTATTTATATATTTATCTTGGAATTGTCTGGTACGTCCACGAACCATCGGGAAACTCTATCATGTTCTGGAAGCTTTAAGGAAATTCCCAGTAACGGCAGCGGCCGGCTTGTTGAGAGACGAAACATTTCACATTCCCAGAAGTGTCGGAATAACGTCCCATCCACGAATTGGTTGATGGCCGATTGCACCAGCTGTCGGATGAATTCTCGTAACATTGCCCCCTCCTTAAGACCGTTTCGTCCCGGAATGTCCTAGAATCCTTCCTGGTGTGACGATATTTGCAGGACTCTCCATTTCGACAACGGGAAATTTGGTGGAAGTAACAGTCAACGGTCTTCGAACCTGGGCTGCGAATATTGAGACAGCATACCAGGATGTTGATGCCACTGAATCGAAAGATTGTTTCCATCATACTTCTCACTTCCCTCCAATTCAGTCCATCCAACCCGCAGGCTATCTTTGGCACCGCCAATTTCATCAGATTCTTCTCCATCATCACATTCCTCAATTCTACCAGAGTCTTCCAAAGATCGCTATATGTTGGCTTGTCTTGCGAGAATGTTTTCGTTACCAAATAAAAGACGTCTCTGGTACCCACTGGTTGTTTATCTTCGAGATGAAGGACTTTCCCTACCACTGAATCTTGTTCCCGTAGCTTCTGGAACTGGCCGTACTTCTTGGCAAACACCTTGGCTATTCCTCTGGACATCCGGAGATCTCGAGCCACACAATGAGTCAGGGCATATTCTATGGGCACCTCAAACAGGTCTCGGGGTTCCTCTGTGGTCACGTCGTGCTACACTTTCTGCCCATTAGAGTACAGTGCCATAAACTGTTCGAAGGTCATTTCGTCATCGGGTGGTTGGATGCTGCGGACTTGGGCTTGGTCATCCTCGCCGTCATGACTTCCGGCATAAGGGGCTAACCTGTTGAAATGTACGACCTTTGGTTTTCCCCGAGGTAGCTTCTTTATTCTGTAGACAACATCGTTGATTTTCTTCACAATTTGGTACGGCCCCTCCCAAGATCTCTGTAATTTGGGTGAATATCCACGACGACGTTGCGGGTTATACAGCCAAACAAGATCATCAACTTGGAATTCTCCGCCCTCGGCTTTGATGTCGTAGGCTTCTTTCATTCGGGCACTGGCATTCTCGATGTTTAACCGGACTCGTTCATTGATGTCGTTCATCTTTTGACGTAGCTGGCTGACATAGTCTTCACCTGCGATCTCTTCTCCTGGGGGACATCCAAACTTCAAATCGCATGGTAGTCTTAATTCTCGTCCAATTATAATACTGGCCGGGGTCTGCAGATACTGATCCCAGTCTCTTTGGTGGTCAGAGACTACCTTTGAAAATGGCGGTTAATGGTTCTATTCATCCGTTCTACCATTCCATCGGATTGCGGATGTAATGCCATCGTTCGTGTTTTATTGATCTTCAAGAGTTTGCAGACGTCTTGGAAAAGAGTAGACTCGAAGTTTGTACCTTGGTCTGAGTGCAACTCCAAGGGAACACCAAAACGACTGATCCATTCCTTGACAAGGACATCAGCAACGGTCAAGGCTTCTTGATTCGGCAAGGCATACGCTTCGGCCCATTTACTAAAATAGTCCATCACCACCACAATGTACTTGTTTCCAGAGTCGGATTCAGGAAATGGACCGACAACATCAATGGCTATTCTTTCGAATGGACTGCCCACGTTATATTGCTTTATGGGAGCTTTTGGACGCTTCTGAGGCCCATTACTTGCTGCACAAACAGTACATTTCCGGCACCAGTCCTTGACATCCACTTGGCAGTTTACCCAATACAAGCGTTCTCTCAACTTCCCCAGGGTTTTCGTTACTCCCAGATGTCCTCCAGTTGTACCGTCATGTAGTTCTCGTAAAACCTCCGGTCTCCTATTCTGAGAACTACAATCTGTTTTCTGTCATTTCTCTCTTCTGGAGTTTCCAGGACGCGCTTGAGAAGTCCATTTTCCAGGATGAGGGAGTTCCACTGAGCCCAGTACGACTTTATGGTTGGTGAGTATCGAGAAATCTCCTGCCACGTAGGTTTGCGGTCTTCTTCCTTCCACCGGATAACTTCTTTCAAATCTGGATCTAATTTCTGGTCTTTTTGGATCTCCGCAGATTGCCAATGGTCATCGATGACGGTAGTTCTACAGAGAACAGCCCCTTTTTCTTCTGCTCGCTGACAATGTTTGCAATCATCAGGGCATGGTCTCCTCAATAGGGCATCAGCATTCTTATGGCTTGTTCCAGCTCGATGTTCAGTCTGGAAGTCGAATTCTTGCAACCGCTGAATCCACCTGGCCACTTGTCCTTCGGGGTTTTTAAATTGCAGGAGCCACTTCAGTGCTGCATGATCAGTCCTCAGGAGGAATCTTTTACCATAGAGGTACTTGTAGAAGTGTTCTACCCCCTTTACCACAGCCAAGAGTTCCCTGCGAGCAACCCAGTAATTCCGTTCCGGTTTGCTCAAGGTCTTGATGAAATAGCCGATGACTTTCTCCTGACCGTCTTGGATCTGCGAAAGCACCCCACCAATTCCGACATTGCTTGCGTCGGTATCCAAAACGAAGTTCCCATCTGGCAAACGATAACTTAAGACGGGGGCACTCGTCAATGCTCTTTTCAGTGTCTCGAATGACATTCCTCGTCCCACTCGTACTGCACCTTCCCCTCTGTGAGTCTAGTAAGTGGCTTGCCGATGTTAGCAAATCCGGCGACGTACCGACGATAGTACTTGCATAACCCCAGGAAACTTCTTAACTGGTGGATATTTTTAGGTATCGGCCATTCCTGGACGGCTTTGATTTTCTGTTTGTCAACAGCTACTCCCTGTGCGGAAACTACATGTCCAAGATATTGCACCTCTTCTTGGAACAGCTGACACTTCTTCGGGCTTAACTTTAGTCCGGAACTTCGAAGTCGCCGAAATACCTCCTCCAGGTTCCTCACGTGGTCTTCAAAAGATTTTCCAACCACGATAATGTCGTCAAGATACACCAGGCACGTTTTCCATGAAAGCCTTTTTAACACTGTTTCTATCAATCTTTCAAACGTTGCTGGAGCATTACACAGTCCAAACGGCATCACCGTGAATTGATAAAGTCCTGAGCCGATGGTAAAAGCAGTCTTTTCTGGGTCTTCTTTAGCAAGTTCCACCTGCCAATACCCGCTCTCCAAGTCCAGGGTAGAAAACATCTTCGATCCAGCCAACGTATCTAGGGTATCGTCTATTCTTGGAAGGGGATAGCTGTCTTTCTTTGTAGCGTGGTTCAATTGCCGATAGTCCACGCAAAATCGGGTCGAACCATCTTTCTTTTTAACCAAGACAACTGGAGAAGCCCAAGGGCTATTGGATGGTTCAATAATACCTTCTTCCTCCATTTCGTGGACTATTCTATCGGCTTCCTATCTTTTGGCTAGGGGTAGTCTCTTCGCCGACTGTTGAATAGGCTGAGCGTCCCCGGTATTCAATAACACCTTCTTCCTCGATCTCGCGGACTATCCTGTCGGCTTCTTCTCTTTTAGCAAGGGGTAGTCTTCTCGCCGACTGTCGAATAGGTTGAGCGTCCCCAGTATTAATTTTATGTTTTACCAGATCAGTTCGTCCTCTTTTGCCATTGCCTACATCGAAGATATCCTTGGAAGTTTCTAACGATGTCCCTCAATTTTGCTTTCTGGTGTGGTTTCAAATTCTTAGACGAATCGGTGATGAGTCCTTCCAGTTCCTCAGATGGTTTACCTGATGGCACTTCTGCATGCTGTGTGCTTCTGACTACAGAGGAAACTGTTGAACAATGGCCCAATGTTGTTCCTTTCTTTAGCATAACCGAGTAATGATTCAGGTTCACTACTCTTACTGGCACAATCTCCATGGCACGAAACAGGCAATATCAGCTTCAAACTCTTGAAGGGATTCATTCGATTTCTGGTAGCGATTTTTCAGTTGGGAGTGATAAACGGGCTCCAAATGGGTTTGTCCATACCTCAGTTCCAAATGTTTGACCAGTTGTTCGTAGTCTTCTTGCTCAGAGGCATTCAAGGTTTGTAAAATATCTGTAGCGTCCCCTCTTAAGGCAAGAGTTAATGCTATTGCTTTCTCCTCTGCCGACCCTCCGTTTAGCTTAGCGGCAGCCTCGAATTGGCGACGATAATTAGTCCATGATGATTTTCCATCAAACTGGGGAGGTTTCATTTTGTGTCTTGTCCCTTCGAGGCCAATTTTTGAATCCACTACTGTTTTTGCTTACGGTTTTTGATTGATTTTCTCCCCTTTGTATAGTGACTACCTGTTCTTTTATTTTGCTGATCTCACCCTCCATTATATGCTTTAGCTCTTCTATCCGCGTTTCGTTTTTGTCTGACTCTTCAAACATTTTCTGCTTTAGCTCTTCTATCCGCGTTTCACTTTTGGCTGACTCTTCGACCATTGTTTCCCTTAGCTCTTCCATCCGAGCCTGATTCTCGAATATTTTCTCTTCCAGCATTTCTGAGTTTTTCTGTACCATGTTTTTCAAATTTTCTTCTAGGGATTTAGAATTTTCTGCTAATTTATCTTCTAAAACCTCTTTCAAGTTTTTAGAATTTTCTAGTAATTTGTCTTCCAAGGTTTTAGTATTTTCTTGCAATTTGTCTTCTAACGCCTCTTTCATGATCTGAGAATTATCTTGTAATGTTTGTAGTTTATCTTCTAAGGCCTCTTTCAATTTTTTAGAATTTTCTTCCATTTGTTTTAATAGCATGCTCATGTCCCCAGTACCAGAAACTTCAAACAAATAAGTATCAGGATCATTACCTTCATTTATTAGGGCATCTCGTAGCCGTTGTATTAATTCACTTTTCTTCTCACTAATTTCTAAATCCCTTTCCTCAAGTTCTTTTTTTAAGTCCGTCACTTTAAATTGGTCCAAACTCACGTTTATAACATTGTCAGTCTATTTATTTTCCACTTCTAAAGTTCCACAAATTCACCTCACACCTGACACCACTGTAATGTTTTTATTTTCACACTCGGGTTCAGTTCAGTTCTTGGATATATTTAAAAACACAATTCAACTTACTCTAATGTATTTCCAACTACTTTAACACAACTATTTACAATTTATATCTACTTAAGTATTCAATACGACCGACGAAAACTGAATGCCCCCTATCGCCAGCTGTTATTTATGTTTATTTATCTTGGAATTGTCTGGTACGTCCACGAACCATCGGGAAACTCTATCATGTTCTAGAAGCTCTAAGGAAATTCCCAGTAACGGCAGCGGCCGGCTTGTTGAGAGACGAAACATTTCGCATTCCCAGAAGTGTCGGAATAACGTTCCTTCCACGAATTGGTTGATGGCCGATTGCACCAGCTGTCGGATGAATTCTCGTAACATTATCTTGAAAAAATATAAGGTTAAAATGTGAAAAGCGTAGTTCATAATAAGTCGCAAAGATATGATAGTTGAAACATAGGGTGAAGCAGTGTTATGATAATTATTTAAAAAATGATATATTGGTTGACCAATAACCAGTAGCGTATACAGGGTAGTTGTAATACATACAAGATGATTCAAAAACTGTTGAACAAAATTGTTATTTTCGGAGCCTCATAAACAATTGCGGTTTTGAAGAAATATATTTGGCATTGATGGATTATACAGGCTGGTAGAAAAAATGTTATACTGGGTGGCCGATAAATAGTTGCAAATACAAGGTGGTTGAAATAGCGGGTGGAGTAGATTTATAGTCAGGTTGGATAATTTTTTTTGTAGGATATAACATAAGCTGTTGCATATATGCAATATCTGAAACATGGCTCGAAGTACAATTATAGTTCATACAGTGTGATTAGAAGTATTTAAAAATTTTATATTTGGTTTCCCCTAAGCAGATGCATATACAGGGTGGTTGAAATATTTTGTAGAGTAAAATTATGGTTATACAGGGTAGTTCAAAAATAAGTTATAATGATTGACAAATTGGCAGCGGTGTATACAGGATGGTTTTAATGTAGATGGAAGTAGAGTTAGTTATACAAAGCGGTTAATTTTTTTATGAATAAAATTGTTTTATAGGATGGCCAATAAGCAGTTGCAGTTTGGGTGAGGGTTTAAATAAAAGTTTGGTATTAGGATGCAAAACTGTGTTTATATATGTGACTCACGAAGGGTTCCACATCATTTCCGTTAGAATGGATCAAAAAAGTTTAAAAAAATGTTATATAGGGTAGACCATAAACAGTTGCATTCTATTATATAGAATATCTGAAATATGGGGAGAAGAAAGATTATAGTTTTAGAGTGTGTTTAACACAATGTGAGAAAAAGCTGCATATAAAGGTTGATTAAATTATAGAGTAAAGAGAAATTTTACTTCAAACGGTGATTCAAGAAATATCAGGAATAATTGAATACAGCGTAGACCAGTAGCAGTTGCATAGCTGAAATATAGGCTAGAGAAGAGTTATAGTTAGGTGTTCAAAAAGTTATATTGGGTGACAAATAAACAGCAACATACAGGATGGTTGCAATATAGGGTGAAGTAGAGTTACAGTTATTCAAGGTGATTCAAAAAAAATGTCGAATAAAATTGTTATATTGGGTGGTCCATAAGTAAGTAGATAGAAATCGATTAGTGAGGGCCTCATCTTTGGGAAAAATCGTTTTACTGAGAAATTAAATTATTAAAAAATTTATTGACAGTTAGTGACAATCAAGCCGGCTACTTTGTAATTTCAAGGCGTTCAAGGGTGATTTAGTAACCTATCTAAGAATGAGACTCCTGTTGTAAAAATTCTTTCAATACAAATTGTATTTGAATGTTCCGAACATGTCACTATTTTATGCCTCTGTCATATTTTCCTAGCATTTTATTTTTATAGCTAGGCATTTCAAGGTTTCAAGGTGAAAAAATTGGCACGGTAGGCAATTTTAGAATGAATAAGATCTCATGATTTCGCATATTAATTTGATCCATATAAAATGAATTGGTAGTGTAAAATTCTAATTATATAGGGTCGTTCAAAATATGTTAGATGGTCCATCAGGTGGAAATTAATGATAGCTGACATACAGGGCGGAGTAAAAGTATTGTTATACAGGTCGATAAAAAAATGTTAATAGAATGTTAATAGATGTAGTGTAATTATAATTATATATGCTGGTTCAAAAAAAAATACAATAGGTGGCCATAAACAAATGCATATACAGGGTAGTTGAAACATATGGTGGTGTGAAATTATAGTTATACAGTGTGATTTAAAATATGTTATATTTGGAGCCTATCAAAAGTTGCATATATAGGGTGGAGCGGAATTATAATCATACAAAGTTTCAACAAAAATGTTAGAATATAAATGTATTATAGCGTCGCTTGCAAGGACTTGCATATATAATTGTTGAAATATAGGGCGAAGTAGAATTATAGTTACAGAAAGTAGTTGAAAGATTTTGGAAACAAAAGTGTTTGTAGAATGGCCAAAAGCAGTTATTGGAATATGGAATCGAGTGGAATATAGGGTGGTTGAAATATAAGGGGGAGTAGAATTGTAGTAACACCGTGTAAATAAAAAATGTAAGAAAAAAAATTTTGTTAGTGAGTTTAAATTAGTTTAGATAGCAAATGTCCGATTATTTGGATATATGTCCGATTATGATAAAACCTTGAATTTACGAGTGAAGCTCGGTCACCCAGGTACTATATATGATTCTGTGGCAGTCGCGACATGGAATTTCGTAAACTCCTCGATCCTCGTTAGGTACTTTATCTTTATCCTACACCTTGGATCTCTGTAATTGCCAGATTAAACAAACCAGACACGCCCACCAACACCCAACTAGTCACCGCACAGCCCCTTCGTCACCTGACATCCCCTTCCAATCGACCGATAACTATAAATAAAAAAAGCAGAGCAGATTCAGTTCAGTTACCTAGTGACTCTTGGGGAGTAGGCAGATTGACGCCCCGAGTTCGATCTAGATAGACTCTGAAATTCTTTTTCACTTTTTGTCTCTTGATAATGGCTCCAAAGCAGCAGTCGAAACGTCTAGTATACAATAAATTCGGATGCGGTTCTCACCCGGAACCTAGCCTTATTCATAATAATGACATCGGAAGCCTCTCAGAACATATAACTATACATTATGCTACTCACCATAGTAATGTTATTTTTGATTATAATAATTTCATTTTCAGTTTTGCTATCAATGTCACTCAAAAACTTTTTATTATATCTAATTTATTAATTTCATAATTATTGTGTTTGTGCTCTTTTTCAAATTACAATCACAATTTACTGTAAGTATTTAAAAATTTACCTCACATATTATAATTATAAATTTTGTTTGTAGTCAAAAGACTGACGAAGAAATTAAAGTATTTCGAAAGCTTTCGCAAAGTAAAAGTGTATTTCAGTTCTTTATAAAATCGCTCATAAAAGGCTGCTTTCCGAAACCTTTCTTACATTGTTTTAGCCAATTCAGCCGTTACTCAAACAATTTGTATATATATATATATATATATATATATATATATATATATATTTGTTTTTAAGTTTTCGCGGGCACTAAATGTTTTAGTTGATAACTGATCCCTGCCGGGATCGATGGTAAAATAATGACGTTTCGGCAGAGTCACATCTGCCCTCTTCAGGTTGGGTCGCATAATTCTCGTAGCCTTCTGCTTTCGCTTCGAGTTACTCGAATTATGCGAACCGACCTGAAGAGGGCAGATGTGACTCTGCCGAAACGTCGTCATTTTACCATCGATCCCGACAGGGAACAGTTATCAACTGATGAATTCCCGGAAACCATTTAACACATTTAGTACCCGTGAAATTTTAAAAACAAATATATATATATATATATATATATATATATATATATATACAGGGTGTAAATAGTTTGAGTGCATATATTTTAGGTGGAGGTAGTATACACCAAATTAAACAAAAAACTCTTATACCACTATGGTCAGTAGGCCTTAATAACCAAGAAAATCCCTAAAACATATTAAGTAAATTATTGTCAATCCGGCAACGTCGCTCGCGTTCGAAGCAGATTCACTCTTAGCGCGAATAATAAAGGAATGACTACGCCGACAAAAAAAGTAAACACCTGTGTTTTTGTATTGACTGATGATATTGATCTTAGAATTAAATAAAAATGTATGAAATATTTTGTTGAAAATATTTACGTTTTTAATACAAGGTATTGCAATTAGAATTTGTATTTGGCGGTTTCTTTTATGCAATTATACAAAGTTGGGTAAATATGATATTCAACTCAAGAGATCTGTATATGTAGTTTTTTACCAGTTAAATTATTCGAAGTCATTATTACTGATTTAATTAATATTATTTATATTAGACAAGTAAATATGTAATCCTACTTACCGAATTTATTATAATGATAGAACTGAGTTGAAACAACGGATTATTCACAGCAAATGTTCAAAATGCCCACCATTACTATCGACACAAGCACGACACCGTTTAATCCAATTTTCACGTATGCGGGAAAAAATTCCTGGAATATTTCGGATTTCGTCAGCAGCGTCGAAAATGCGTTGTCTAAGGTCATTCGTCAATAATTGGAGTCGTGTAAACCTTACTTTTCATGTGTCCCCATAAGTAGAAATTTAAAGGATTGAGATCAGGAGATCTTGCTGGCCAACGTATATGTCCGTTTCGATCAATCCAACGACGGGGAAATGTTCTATTTAAGAAGTCGACAACTAGATGACTTGCGTGGGCAGGTGCTCCGTCATGTAAGTACCACATATTGGAACGTGTTTGTAGGTTCACTTCATCTAACAAATCTGGTAGCGTGTTGTTCAAAAAATAAAGGTAATTCTCACCTGCCAAACGTGCAGGCAGTATAAATGGCCCAACCAAGTATTCACCAACTATTCCAGCCCACACGTTAACTGAGAATTGGTGTTGAAATACTGACTGGCGTATTTCGTGCGGATTTAACTCAGACCACGAATGCGTATTATGAAAATTTATTATACCATTCCTATTAAAACTTGCTTCATCTGTTGTTAAAATATTGTTCACAAAATTAGTAAATTGTCGATGTTTTCTGAGGAACCAACGACAGAAATTGAGTCTTGGTTGAAAATCATCAATTGAAAGCCCTTGAACCCGCTGCATGTGATATGGATAGAGCAATTGTTCCCGTAATGTTCTATGAACAACAGTGTGAGAAATTTGCAGCTCACTTCCAATACTCCGTGTGCTACGATATGGGTTGATGTCGATAAGGTCTAGTATTTGATCCTCAGCAGCTAAGATACGATTATGTCGCTGTGGTCCGCGATTGTTTATTTGTGGTATTACACTACCTGTTTCCAGAAGCCTCTGCGAAACAGCTACGAATGTCCTAGCATTGGGCAGGCGTCTGTTTGGAAACCTTTCCCTGTATAACATTCTTGCTATTCTGCAATTACGTCTGCTTTCCCCATAAATTAAGAGCATGTCATGTCTTTCCCTAATTGTATAATCGGCCATTATTTATCACAAATAAATACTGTCGCACTATTCTTAATTTTCGAACTTACACACTAATCACAACCGATTTTATTTATTTAAAACATATATTAAATGGAAAGCAAACCACGAAGTCTACATCAAATACAAAATCGATATCGCAAAAAACAATCGTAACTCTCAGTCGTCGTTAAAGTAAAATGCCACGTTGCCATATCTATTCGGAGAAACTTACACTAAATTATAAAAGCATATTTCGAGTTTAAATAATCAATTTTCATTTTTAATGTGGCTATTAAAGATGTATAAGCTATTGAGTATTTACATATTTAGATTTACCGACATTTTGAAATCGAAATTATTGTATTATTCACTGTAGCAAGGGCTACATAAACTTAATGTGTCCTTTTTGGCAAAACAATAGTTTACTTTAGAAAATGTTATAAAGCTTTTTGATTTGTTTTTGCCTGAAGTATTGTTCTTCAAAATCTTTGCACTCAAACCGTTTACACCCTGTATATATATATATATATATATATATATATACAGGGTGAGTTTTTTTTGATGATCACTATGGGGATCTCTGAAACTAGCGGAGATAGAGCAATGGTTATATTGGGAAAGATTTGCAGTTTTACTGGCCCAATTTAATGACACTTTCGGATTTTTGTAAAAAGTTATGGCTTACTAGATATTTTGAAAAAACGAAATTCTGTCGATTTAGTCAAATTCCTCTAGCTCCTTTGTTTTTGATTTTATAAAAAAAGTGTAAATATCAAAATTGAAGGGAATTGTATCCCAAATATGATTGTCATGTCCTCGTTTGCGTGACAGCTCCCGTTTTCGAGATATGACACAAACTTATCTTTTTTGGAATTGAAACCATAGTTGGCTATGACCTCAAAAAATCTGACATTTTTAGAGCTTTTCAACGATATAATACGCGATACAGTTATTCATAAAAATAATGGAGTTATGGATGCTGTTCTCTTTTATTTTCACTTTTAACGTAGGTAGCCATGAAAAAGATTGTTTTCACTTTGACGTTTCCTCATTTGAGAGTAATTCCATTAGTAGTGCTGAACTGACAGTCGATATTGACAAGTTTTCGTGATAAAATGTAATATTCTAACGAAAAAAAACTGAATATGGTGGAATGTTATATCATATGCCATAAAAATTCAGTTCGTGCAGCTGAGGAATACTTTCATAGATATTTTAATCACTTACTGGGGAGCGCTACTTGCATTTCTTGCAATACACTTTTCAAGATATGTTGCATAGTTTGAATTTGAGAACTCGTTTAGAAATTGTGGTTCCAACATGATGGAGCACCTGCTCATAACTCATTATTAGTAAGACAACACTTGGATAATATCTATCCAAACTCTTGGATAGGAAGAAATGGCCCACGCGAATGGCCACCCCGGTCTCCCGATTTGGCAGTTATAGACTTCTATTTATGGGATGCGCTAAAAAACAAGGTATACGAAAGAAAGTATGAGACAGTTGGTAACCTAAGGGAGGCGGTATTACAAGCAATTGAAGAAATTGATAGGCGGTCTGTGAGGAAAGCGGTAATGTCAATCTTAACGTATGCAATTTATGTCTAATTAACAATGGTGGACTTTTCGAACATAAATTGTAATCATTATTATGTACTTTAATTTCTTAAGTTTTTAGTAAGTACCTAGTTATTTAGTTTTTTCGTTATATCTGATACACCTAATAAAAAAATCGTTCAATGTTTTTTGGAATAGTTATTAATAAATCAATCTATTTCATGGATAACTACGTTAAAAGTGAAAATAAGAGAGAAAAGCATCCATAACTCCGTTATTTTTATGAATAACTATATCGACTATTATATCGTTGAAAAGCTCTAAAAATGTCCGATTTTTTGAGGTCATAGCCAACTATGGTTTCCATTCAAAACAAGATAAGTTTGTGTCATATCTCGAAAACGAGAGCTGACACGCAAACGAGGACATGACAATCATATTCGGGATACAATTCCCTTCAATTTTGATATTTACACTTTTTTTATAAAATCAAAAACAAAGGAGCTAGAGGGATTTGACTAAATCGACAGAATTTCGTTTTTTCAAAATATCTAGTAAGCCATGACTTTTTACAAAAATTCGAAAGTGTCATTAAATTGGGCCATAAAAACTGCAAATCTTTCCCAATTTAACCATTGCTCTATCTCCACTAGTTTCCGAGATCCCCATACTGATCATCAAAAAAAACTCACCCTGTATATATATATATATATATATATATATATATATATATATATATATGTATTAGATGGTTTCCGGGAATTCATCCGCGTAGTTGATAACTGATCCCTGCCGGGATCGATGGTAAAATGACGACGTTTCGGCAGAGTCACATCTGCCCTCTTCAGGTCGGTCCGCATAATTCTCGTAGCCTTCTGCTTTCGCTTCTAGTTACTCGAATACACCAACCAGGGAAACTCGGATCAGTCAGCATAAGGGGGCGAATGCTGACTAACCCTCCTCCAACACGTAGGACAGTATCCATCCGGGGATTTTGCCGAGATAGCAGCAGGCTAGTCATCAGGGGCACCATCAATGGCCGAGCAATTACCATCACCATTGCCAAGTCCAGGGTTTTGAGGTCATCAGAAATCCGGCCAGCTAACAGTAACATCCAGCTCAGAACAGTCACCGGCGAGTCCATGTCAATAAAGGATGAGGCAGATGTCGTGCTACAGATAGGGGACAACAAAATCCGGCATAGGGTCCTGGTAGCTTATATTGAAGACGATTTTATACTGGGTATGGACCTAATAGGCCAGCAAGGATTTATGTCCGACCGGAGATACGATGTTCTTCGGTTCCTAAATGAGGAATTAGTATTGACACGGCCCGTTAACAGCTCATCGACCTCCATAAAAATTGTAGCAACATCCCTAGCCAGAATTGCCGGTCGAACGGAACAGATTATTCATGGGCAGCTCGAAAGGAATCCTAGGAGCTGCGTTGGAATGGTGGAGCCCGTGCATTCAGCACATGACGGACTTAGTTGGACGGGCTATAGTTAAAACCGGACGAGAAATACCAATTAGAGTCCTGAATTTGTTCAACAACAACATCAGAATTGCCAATGGGCAAGAAATAGCTTGTTTCGAGTCAGTAGAGACCATCATCAATTGCGAAAGAAGAGTACCAGACACCGGTGAAGGAGACAGGGCCGAGTAAAGAGTCTCTACAACAGTTTGCCGACCATTTAAAACACTTTACACCAGAGGAACAGAGGGAAGTCAAGTTATTTATTGCAAATCTCTGGCAAATTTTTAACAGTCAAGATGGAACCACCGGTCGCACCAACATCATCTAGCACCGAATAGATACCGGAAAGGCTCAACCCATCAGAATACCACCTAGGCGACTACCCTTGGTGCAACAACAGGCAGTCGACGAAAACATCGAGTCCATGTTGCAAAATGGGGTTATTGAGCCATCCATCAACCCATGGTCCGCTCCCGTCGTGCTAGTTAAAAAAAGAATGGAACCACCGGATTTTGCGTGGATTACAGAATCCACTACCCCGAATTGATGACACTCTGACCACACTAGCAGGCTCCCGTTGGTTCTCCACACTAGACCTAAAGAGTGGATATTGACAGGTGGTCTACACGAAAACGACAGAGAGAAGATAGCGTTCTCCACTAGTAAAGGGCTGTTTCAATTCACGGTCATGCCCTTTGGGTTATGTAATGCTTCCGCTACATTTGAGAGGCTAATGGAGTATGTATTGAGCGGGTTGACATGGAGAACGTGCTTAGTATACTTCGACGACATTCTGGTCATGGGTCAGACATTCGAAGACCATCTGAAGAACCTGGGCGAAGTATTCTCCAGAACTGAGAACGCCAACCTGACACTCAACCCGAAGAAGTGTTCCATGTTCTAAAAAGAAGTAGAGTTTTTAAGCCACGTCGTTTGCGAGTCAGGAATCCGCACCAACGGAGACAAGATAGCACCCATCCGTGATTGACCAGTCCCGAGAAACAAGCATGAACTACGTAGCTTCTTGGGTCTCTGTTCATACTACAGGCGATTTGTTGAGGGGTTTGCCACCTTTGCCGCGCCTCTACATCGGCAGACCACCGAAAGAGAGAAATTCCATTGGAATCAAGACTGTGAGTCCGACGACTGAAGGCGGGACTCTGTTCCAGCCCAACCCTAGCGTTTCCTACACAGTCTGACAAGTTTATCTTAGACACGGAAGACAGCAACACAAGTTTGGGGGCAGTCCTATTTCAGGTGCAAGATGGTGAAGAGAGGGTGATCGAGTAATACAGCTGGGGATTTTCGAAACAGGGAAAAAATTATTACGTCACCAGAAAAGAACTTCTGGCAATAATAAGGGCTGTAGACCACTTTCACAAATACCTCTATGGTCGTCATTTCCTAATCCGAACAGATCATGCTGCCCTCAAATGTCTGCTAGACATGAAGACACCGGAAGGACAACTGGCTAGGTGGATGGAGAAATTACAGCAATTCGATTTCAAGGTTGAACATCGTGCCGGTCGTTTGCATAATAATGCCGATGCTCTTTCAAGAAGACCCTGTAGAGTAGAATGCGGGCATTGTCTGAAGACGGAACAGCGAGAGGTTATCTCCATCAGACAGATCCGAGTGCAGGCTAATGAAGACTGGACAAAGGAACAGTGAATCCAGGACCAAATGGCTGATTTGGACATCGAACAAATCCTGTCACTTAAAAAGAAAGGGGCACCCAGGCCACGATGGGACGAGGTAGCTAGATACTCGGGCGTCCTGAAATCGTTATGGGCCCAATGGGACTCTCTAAGAGTAGAGAATGGAATGCTCAAGCGAGTTTGGGAAAGTACTGATGGCCGAGAATCCAAGTCCCAACTGGTACCACCCATCCTAACCGAAGTACATGATGGGATTACCGGGGGTCATCTGGGCATGAATAAAACCTTAGATAAAGTTCGCCAGCGGTACTACTGGGTAAAATACTTCGAAAATATCAGGGCTTGGTGCTGGAAATGTGACATCTGTGCAGGCAGTAAGGGCCCGAAGACCTGGACCAAGGGAACAATGGAGCAGTACAATATGGGCGTCCCATTTGAGAAAATTGCCATCGATGTCGCCGGTCCATTTCCCGAGACTGAGAGGGGGAACAAATACATTTTAGTCGCAATGGATTACTTCAGCAAGTGTCCTGAGGCATGTGCGATACCCAATCAAGAGGCAACCACGGTAGCGACGGCGATGGTAGAACAGCTAATTAGCAGGTTTGGCGTCCCGTTGGAACTACATTCACACCAAGGGTGTAATGTATTCCAGAAGGTCTGTACGATGTTGGGAAGCAGGAAAACGAGAACAACACCATTGCATCCACAGTCCGACGGAATGGTGGAAAGATTCTACAGGACCTTAGAGCAACACCTATCCAAGGTCGTCAGCAATAATCAGCGTGATTCCTATTGGTCTATCGCTCAGCTGTACATAACAGTACAGGCTTGACTCCCGCCAGAGTACTATTTGGAAAAGAGCTGAGATTACCCTGCGATCTGGCCTTTGGCTCCCCCGAAGAACCGCCCCAAAACATCAACGATTATGCCGACCAGCTGCGACATAACATGTTGGCAATACACGAACTAGCACGAACGTAGATGTTGGTCAGCAGTTACCGGATGAAGACACGATATGACCTCAAGGCCAATTCAATAGGGTTCCAAGAGAGCGGACAAGGTCTGGCTGTACAACCCCCAGAGGAGCAAGGGTAAGTCCCCAAAGCTTACACCCGTCTGTGACGGTCCATACGAGGTGGTCAAGAGGATTAATGACGTTGTCTATCGTAGCCGTCGAAACCCCAGGGCTAAGTTGAAAGTGGTTCATTTAGATCGACTCGCACCCTACCATAAAATGTGGGCGTCCCATTTGAGAGAACTGCCATCGATGTCGCCGGTCCGTTTCCCGAGTCTGAGAGGGGGAACAAATACATTCTGGTCGCAATGGATTACTTCAGCAAATGGCCTGAGGCATTTGCGATACCCAACCAATAGGCAACCACAGTAGCGACGGTGCTAGTAGAACAACTATTCTGCAGGTTTGGCGTCCCGATAGAATTACATTCAGACCAGGGGCGTAACTTCGAATCGACTGTATACCAGAAGGTCTGCACGATGTTGGGGATCAGGAAAACGCGAACAACACCATTACACCCACAGTCAGACGAAATGGTGGAAAGATTCAACAGGACCTTGGAACAACACCTATCCAAGGTCGTCAGCAATAACCAGCGTGATTGGGATGAGCATATTCCCCTATTCCTGTTGGCATATTGCTCTGCCGTACATAATAGTACAGGCCTGACCCAGCCAGGGTCCTATTCGGAACGGAGCTGCTATTACCCTGCGATTTGACATTTGGCTCCCCCGAAGAACCTTCCCAAGACGTCGACGATTATGCCGACCAGCTCCGACATAACATGCTGGCAATACACGAATTAGCCCGAACGCAGATGTTGGCCACCAGTGACCGGATGAAGACGCGATACGACCTCAAGGCCAATTCAGTCGGATTCCAGGAGAGGGACAAAGTCTGGCTGTACAACCCCCAACGGAGCAAGGGTAAATTCCCAAAACTTACACCCGCCTGGGATGGTCCATACGAGGTGGTCAAGAGACTCAATGACGTCGTCTACCGCATCCGTCGAAACCCCAAGGCTAAGTTGAAGGACTCGCTCCCTACCATGGAGAGGATGTTTCTGATCGGGACGATCAGAATTAAAGAGGGGGCAGTGTTATAAAATTAATCTACGTCGTCCCTGACTAAAGTAACGTCAAGAAGTATCCATCCCAATTAAACATCAATCGCTGGGGTAGTAAAAAAAAGAACTAGAAGGTTCGAATGGGGCAAAAACTGTGCGAACAAAGGTAGAACGACCAGAAAATTTGACGTACGCTATATAAGGCAATATTAATGTAATTAGTTACTTAGTAGAGCTTACCTAGTGTTATGATTTCGATGTTATTGTATTAGAATCAGCTATTGAAAATATTTTATGTTTACGTGTGAATAGAAGTTCTAGGAAGTGAAGTGAAAATCAGTTTTTTTTTAACTTAATTAACTTTGAACCCATGGAGTTTATAGCAATATATTATATCTTTGATTTCACTTTAGACTAAAATATACATTTTATTAAACATAAAATTAAAAAATTAACATGTTAAACTTGAAAAAATAATTAAATATAAATGAATATAAAAACTAACTGGACAAAATAAAATATTAGAATGACGACCATGGGATCGCTTCGCTTGTATTTATAATTTACTAAAAGCTGAAGTCACACGATGCGTTCCCACGTTAACATCGAAGTACCAGGAAGGTGTCAGCGTAATGTGATACCGTTGCATAATACACGTGTGTACAATTAACACCTAACAGCTCCCGCTTATAAAGAAAAGTTGATGTTACAATATCAACTTTTAAATCAAATTGGGCTGTCCATGTGGGATCCATCTTGAATCACAGGCCTCAGTTTTGGCACGAGTCTGGACAGTGGTTTTGGGAGCTTTGGCAACTTTCCGGTACACTAAGGATGTTCTTCAGGTGTTGAGCTTCACAGGGTGCGTTGGAACCGATGGGGTAAGCATATAACTCAGAACACAGTTTTTGTTGTAGAGTTAGTGGTTTGCATACACTCAAGCCATTAATGGGTATATACATTAGAGAATATATTTTTACTTGAATGCAAGAATAAGATGAAAACCAGTTCTGTCATCTAAAATTGGGATAGAATATAAGTGGTAGACGGTGTTGTTGCTCTACAAGAGGAATTTTCAAAATAAAGGCTAAATCTGAATTGGTTTGAAACGCTTCTAATTCCATTAATTCCAAATATTGGGCGACACGTGAATATCTGACAGGTAACGGTAGATTGTTTTTGAGAAGATTTTGCGAAATTTACTGTAGTAAAATAATCAAATGATCAGGTGTGATTATTGAGGAAAGAATTATTTTTAAGCGAGCAATGTTATGGAATTTAAAATATCATTGAGGTGATCCTCAAGAAATAAATAGCTCGCCATTAGTTTTTCGCATATTCCCAAAAATGACTGCTTTGCTTGGATAAGGGCTATTTTGTCGTTTAGAGTATGTATTGTTAAATTGAATGTATTCGTTAAAAGTTGCTTCGTCAGTTTGGAGTTTTTGAATGGTTCCATTTAAAGTTTTGATAATAGAAGTAGTTACACTTATTTGGTTTTTAGGAGATTCTCTACTTGTAATTGTCCCTGGTTAGTTTCTTAATTACTATCTGTGAAGAAAAAAAGATAGTTCCTACACCGTTAATTAGTCCTCGTTTCGATCTTCTAGTGTCCATGAATATTTCTGTGAATTTAGTTTTGATTGAATCTGAAATTTGAAATGTGAGTTTATACATCAATTCGGAATGCACTTGTGTCATGAAATTTGGAACCTAGGGTCGGATCGACATTATTTTCTAATGTTTTGAGGATTCTGTTGTTGTTTTCGAAGATTTCTTTAAGTATCGTCAAGTTACGATGAACTAGTAACGTCAATTTATAGTTGGATATGACTATTCTAGTTTCGTCGTGATAGTAAATACCTAAAGTGTGGTTTATTGGTTTGATGTTGAACTGTGAGACTGCTGATCCGAACAGCAGTAGAAATTTGAAAAGAAATCTAGTTTATTGATTTGATATATTACATGATTTAGTTCTATAATTTGCCCCCAAAATTTATATTAGGGGTTTCTTTTTATTTTTCTTATAAAGTTCAGGTGATGCCTATATCTTCAATTTTTTCAAAATTGTATGTCATATAGTTTCTGAGATAAGGGGGGGGGTAGGTATTTTTAAATAATTTTGTAAATATCTTTTAAATAATTTATTTTAAAAATTAGAAAAAAATATATTTGTTCTCGTCATAATGAGTCCTTTGATTTGATATATTACATGATGCGTTAGAAACAATTTTTATTTTATGTTTTCCATTTAATTCTGTAATTTGCCTTCCAAAGTTAACATAAAGGGTTTCTCCTTATTTATCCGGAAAGTTCAGATGAGACACTAGATCTATATTTTTTTCAAAATTGTACATTATAGTTATAGTTTCGGAGATAAGGGGAAGGGGATGGGTAAATTTTTGGATATTTTTGTTAATATCTTTGAAACTAATTATTTTTAAAATGTGAAAAAATATATTTGTATTCCTCAGAATGAGCCCAGAAGTACCACCCTTATAATCAATTTTTTTTCATTAATATGTACTCCTGACCAGGTCACCAAACTATACACTGTGACCAAATTTCAACCTTTTTCGTCGAGTAGTTTCGGAGAAACTTGCTGTGATGTGAAAGATGAAGAAACCCCGAGTGATATTATAAGGGTATCCATTTACTGTATATTCGGAAGTCTAAAAACATTATCAGCAAATATCAGATGATTGACAGAGCAAAAACCCACTGTTCTAACATTAACAACTTCAATGAAGAACAAAACATTTATAAAAAATGGACTTTCTCCCAATCATTACCCAGAAAAATTTATTAATAACGACTTAAACAAAATCGAATACCAAACAATCCGTTTGGTATTCGATTTCGTGACTTGTGATGTTATTTTTCAAAAAGTACTTAAACATGGACTCGATGTTTTGCTCGACTGCCTGTTGTTGCCCCAATGGTAGAGTGGGCTAGGTGGTACTCTGATGGGTTGAGCCAGTATCTATTCAGTACTGAATGATGTTTGTATGACCGGTAGTACCATCTCGACTATTAAAAATTTGCCAGTGATATGCGATAAATTGCTTGGCTTTTTGCTGTTCCTCTGATGTAAGATGGGTCAAATGATAGGTAAACTGTTTGAGAAACTCAGTACTGGCCCTGTCTCCTTCACCGATGTTTGGTACGCTTCTTCGCAATTGATGATGGTGTCTACTGGTTCGAAACAAGCTATTTCTTGACCAGTGGCAATTCGGATGTCGTTGTTGGACATATTCAGGACTCTAATTGGTATGTCTCCTCGGGTTTTAACTAGAACCCGTCCAACTAAGTAGTAGCTAAATGTACAGGCTCCACCTTTCCAACGCAAATCCCAGGATTTCTTTGTAGCTGCCCATGAATAATTTGTTCCCTTCGACCGAGAATTCTGGTTGAGTATTTCGCTACAATTTTTATGGTCGCTGAGCTGTCAATACAAATTCCTCATTTAGGAAACGGACCACATCATTTCGGGTCGAAAATGAAGTCATGTTGGCTAATTAGGTCCGTACCAAGTATAAAATCATCCTCACTATCCGCTACCAGGGCCCTATGCGGGATTCTGTAGTACTACATCTGCCTCACCCTGTATTGACATGGACTCGCCGGTGACTGTTCTTAACTGGATGTGGTTGTTAGCTGACCGGATTTTCGATAACCTCAAAACTCTGGAACTGACAATGGACACAGTTGGACCGGTATCAAAAGTGATGGTGATTGCTCGGTCATTGATAGTACTCCTGTTGACTAGGCTGCTGCTATCTCGGCAAAATCCCCGGATGGATACTGCCCTAGGGGCTGCTGGACGGTTAGTAAGCATTCGCCCCCTTATGCTTACTGGTTGACAGTTCCTGGGCATGTGTTGGTTCAGATAGCGTCACTCTGCAGTCGCGTTGAAAATGTCCTAGCAGTCCACAACGGAAACAAGCACCTCTCGTTCTAGTTCTTTGTGACCGTTCTAGTAGTTTGTTTATTCCGGTCAATACTGCTTGAAGGGATGGTTCCGGATCGTCCTGATTGAAAGAAACTGCCCAAATTTTCGGCTTGGATATGACGGCCTCTACTTCCAAAGCTCGAAGCAAAGGTTCATGTCTTTTCTTAATGCCACTAAGTCTTAGATTTCTTTGCACTTCAAGATTTCTGATACCGTTTACGAAACTCTGTGTGGCCAATTGATATTTAGTTTCCTCTGGTAGGTCCGGGTAGGATAAGTGTACTAAACGTCTAATCTCTGCTTCGAATTCGTGAGGACTCTCCACCACTTAAGTGTTTAAATTGTGGGTGATTAGGCCACATTTCTGCGGACTGTCGTTTGAGATACCACAACAACCCTCAGCCTTTCACACAAAACAATAGACCAGTCCAATGAAGGACCAAATCAATCATCGAGGCCAAATTCCGTAACAAATAATAACCCAAATCATCAAGGTTAATATTTTCGACCTTCTTTCAACTCGTACCAATTTCGACCGTCTGTAATACAGATAAACCCAAATATCCGTCCAGAAAAGAACTATCATTTTATTCACCATCAAAATGACAACTATCACGAATATTCTGCAGACGAGTATGATTATTATACTGGTATTAACCAGCAGTATTTAGATGATAACACCCAAACCTATGAAAGCCATGGGTTCGAATAAATGGTAGATAATACCCCTGTCGAACCTTTCAGCCCTATGAATATCAGGATTTTCTAGCGCTTCCGAGCGTAGTTAAGCCCTCCGATTCGACAACTACCCTTTCCGAAATTTTGAACTTCCCAGGACAAACATTTCTTTAAGTCCCCTTCTGACAGTAAATTCCAAAAACCTCTATTACATTAACGATGCTTCTGGAGAATTCAAACTCTTAATTGATACCGATATGGTATCTCCATTTTCAAAGAAAACACTGTCAAAAACTTCTCACAAAGTTCTCCCAAAAGAGTAACTAAAACTGTTATTTTTTACTATCTCCACTTAGAATCCATTATCCATACACACCCTTTTTCAAATTTGAATAAACAGGATTACTCTGACTCTATAACTTAGACAGAAACTTTACTATTAGGGAAAAAATTCGGACAGAACACCTTAACGATGAAGAGCGAGAATTTATCACGAACCTCTGTTTAGAATTCGAAGATATTTTCTTTATAGAATGCGATGTTTTGTACTTTACCAACGGTGTAAAACATTTAATTAACACCAATAATGCTAAGCTCAATACTCTCTTCGAGGTGTCATTTTTTTCTACGCAAGACAATATATATAATATATATTGTTTCTGGTTAGGGAACCTTCATCAGTTGCGCTTCCCAGAATTGAATGTCCTCTCGAACACTTATTTATGTATTTGATAAATTTCGTTAAATTTAAAGACGCGAGATGTAAAGAAAATCCTAGATGTCGCGTCTTAAAATTTAATGAAGCTAAGCTCGTTTTCACAAAATCTTACAGATATCCTCAAGTCCATAAAGAGGAAGTGAAAACCCAAATTGCAAAAATGCTTGGCCAAGGCATTATCAGGCACTCTTCTTCCCCTTGGTTCTCCCCTGTATGGGTCGTCCACAAGACTATAGAAAGTTAAACGAACTAACTGTAGACGATAAATATCCTCTGCCCAACGTTTCTGACCTCCTCTCTCTAGCAGCTAGAAGTCAATCAATGGAGGAAACCGAGGTTACCCTGGCATCTGATCTGGATAATTTAGGCATTTTCTTTGGCAAATGGAGACTCCAGCTAAACATAAACAAGACCGAGGTATCATGCTCCCACTTAAATAATAAACTAGTGAATGAACAGCTAAATGTTTACATTGTAAACCGTCACCTACACCACAACAATTACCCAAAATATTTAGGGGTCACTTTGTCTTTCAAACAACACCTCATACAATTAGCAGAAAAACCAGGAACAACATAATTCAGAAGCTTACTGGCTTATCTTGGTGCTCTTCTGCGACCACCCTCCGAAGCTCAGCCTTGGCCCTGGTCTTTTTCACTGCAGAATATTGTGCTCCCGTGTGACTAAATAGTGCCCACACCAGGCTAGTCGATGTACAATTAAATCACACCCTGCGTTTAATATTTGGCACAATTAAATCAACTCCTGCAATGTGCCTTCCTGTACTCTCCCACATTTTGCCTCGTGAACACCGCAGAAGAGATGCTCTCCTAAGGGAACACAGAAAAATAATGGCACACCGGCAACTAAGAATCCATGCGGGCTGTAATGAACCTCAGATCAACAGGCTTCGCTCAAGTCGTCCGCCCCTTAAAGCAGCTGCCAACCTCCTGGCGAACAATTACAACTCCATATACCAATGGAAGCAGGAATGAAATCACACCAATCCCCTTCATTCCAATCAATTCATATGTTCCATAGTGACTACTCCTCATTTCGAGTTAAAACGCAAGACATGGACTACGCTTAACCGAATTTGAATCAATGATGGCAGATGTGCGGATTTCCTCTTTAAGTGGAATAAGGCCCCGTCCCCACTTTTATGCATTTCGAATGATCTTGACTTTCACAAATTCCAAATCGATATATTCTATCTGTGTGACAGCCTAATGGAGAATTACATATTTATGGAAAACACTCTCTAGATGTTTTAACTGCAGTCTCTTTCGCCCGCCTAAAAATTTTACATAGTTCGATTATAAGCCCAGTAGATTTGATCGATTCCCTTCAAAAAACTTCTCAGTCATTCCATGAAAATAATTTACCACTTTCTATTTACAGTTCCAATGTTGCTTAGTACATCGATTTGATAGAATTAGAAACGTTTCAAATAAACACTCAAATCATTTTTGTACTCAAAAGTCTTTTAGTTGACCCTGTGATTTACACTCTTTATCACCTTTAGCCCATCCCAATTTCGGATGATCGAACAGGGTTCCATCACATACTTTCAATAAAAACAAAATTTATCGCGAGATATGCCGATTCGTTATTATATACATCCTTCGAAGACCTGACTGACTGCAAGCCATTAAACACACAGCATAACATTTATTCCAAGTCAATTCCACATCCAATAGACAAAGATGTCGTCTGAGAATGACAACTTCTCAGGCAGCCACTCACACTTCCCGCAACCTGCAAAACTTCGATATTATATGCAGAAGATTATAATATCCAAGAGATCAACATAAACCTCTGATTGATTTCCATCTCCAGACCTTTGCCCATCGCCATCAAATGCAAGAGATAAGATGTTGTTACACTAACCGTATCGACGAATTCATTAATGGAAATTCAACCCCATTACAACGCCTTCATCGGCAATACCAGGGTCCATGCCAGACGGACCACCAAAAATAACACCACACTCAAATGTTATCCAGAAAATATCCCCTACAACTGCTAGGGCAATATGCCTACTGTTAGTCAACTTCCCAGTATTAAACCCTTAAAACAACAAAAATTAGATATCCGAGATCTTAACATTGCCAATCATAAACTCAGTCAGTACTCAAGAGAATTGAAACAAATGATGAACCAACCATTCATGGAGAAGCATCCCCCTTATTCACAATTAGTGCAATCATGTTAGCAGTGATTGTTGTTGTCCTGCTCGCCGCCACAGCAATCCGGAAAAAGTTGAAGTTTACTAAGTCTAACCTTACTACCGAGCCAGCACCATTACCACGCCTAGCAAACAGCAACCCCAGAGGAAAGCTTCACAGTCTACAAGCTCTACCGAAGACATAGAACTTACCCTAAAAGTTGATGATACAGCATCAACTTTTTCAAATGGATGGGAGTTGTTATATAAGCTTATAACATGAACTTTGTGTGAACTTATGTACTCGTAGCAACTATATTTCGTAGTTCCCAGCTGAGTCAGCAACACGTGCAGTATCGTATTCCGATCCCAAGAACATTCGTGAAAATTGTTGCGTGTGCAATGCTGATTTATCATTGTAAATGTTATATATTATAATATTTCCTTTATTCAGTATTTATTATTACTCAGAACTTTTGTCAGTTACATTGATATTTTTCATTTTTATTTTAAAGTTATAAATGTTTTTGTTGTAATTTTTTTTTAAATATAATTTGAGAAGTGTGATACAAAATCGTTCAAATTGATAAAATCAAGTTCATTTTATGTTTTATTAATGATGTTTCGGCCATGTTTTTGTTTTCTGTTACCGTTAAAACTATTTATAATTTAAGCACTTATGAAATTATAATAATGGCAATAAAAAATTAAAACAATTGAATAAAGAAATTAAAAAGTCCTCAATGACAAAAATGTAGCATTCACTATTGTAATTGGTGCCAAGAAAATAAATGAAAGGAAATGAGTGTTACAAATTGCGACAAAAAACGTGTATTGTGCCGATCAAAACCCGTTCTTAAATCTTGAGGTGCGCCATCAAGTGAGGTGGGGTTTAAATGTATGGCTAGGAATCATAAACGGACACGTTCAATTTTACATTGTTTATGGTAATGTGACAGCTCCTCGATATTACAAACTTACGTTGACAAAATTGCAGAAAATTTGCCTCTTCAAGATTTAGGGAAGATATAGTTCCAGCAAAAATAATAACTGACTTTTTTGATTCAGTCATATGGAGACAACTGGATCGGATATCGAGATCCGGTTACCCGGCCTGTTCAGTCGTCTCTTGATTGTTGCATTTGGAGATACTTAAATAATATAAAGTTTACTGTATTATAATTACTTATACTTATAATACTGTAGAGGAACTTGAGGCAGACCTTACACCTCTTAATTTTTGCACCAAAGCTCACACAAGTCAATGGCGTTGTCTATCGCATTTGCCGGAATCCGAGAGGTAAGATGTAGGTGGTTATTTGGATCGATTGGCTCCCTATCATGCAGAGTGTGATTCTGCAGTGTGATAGCATTTTATCTGACGCTTCTAGAAATTAATCATCATCAATAAAACCTAATTCTGCGAACAAATAAACTTTACTAAAAAATAATTCTCTAAACACACTATTAAAGATAAAAAAGTACCGAAAATTTTGATCCTGTTCGGGAACAGGGAAATTCTCTAAATTAGCAGGCCGGGATCACTTCGGAAAAGATCGGGTATAAATAGGATAGTATATAAACAGATACGTACAGAAAGATTACAGTTAATTAGAAAGCAACGTAGCGAATTAGCCAGCAGCCAGTATCGATGTAAGAGTTTATCGATATTTCAAAAAGTAAATATTTTTGTAGTGGAATTTATTATGAATTATTTCGGTGAAATAAAAAACATTATTTTAGGTGTAAAAATATTATTGTTACAGCATTCATTTTACGCTGCTAAAAATTAAGAATTATTGGGGAAATTAATCATCCTAAATAAAAAAGTAAAATTGCAATTACCATACAAAAACCAGCACCAAGAGCGGAATTCGTGAACAATTCGATTGAAGGCAAAAACAGGCTGTTTGGTAAATTTCGGAATGGAAAATCATACAATGGCACAAGATTCTAGATCGGCCAAGGACATTTAAAGGATCGCTATATGGGAAGAGCAGTTAGAAGTTTAGTGGATGGAGACGGTTAACACATCTCTTTCGAAATGACTCATCAATGGAATTTGTATTTTAAATAGATATATTTTGAATTGATCTATTGAATTATTTGTTTCTAAAATTTCTCCACAGTTCTTCTTGCTCCGGCTATTGAAACTGAAAAGCTTTTTATATTCAGTCGACTGTTGTCAGTGAGAACAACCAGAGGTTTATGTCGATCTCTTGTATGTTACATTCTTCTGCACAGAATATGGAAGTTTTGCAGGTTGCTGGAAGTGTGGCTGGCTGCCTGAGAAGCTGACCTTCGCAGATGGCATCTTTGTCTATTGGATGTGATATGGCTTTGGAACAAATCTTATGGTGTTTAGTTAAAGGCTTGCAGTCACCCAGGTCTTCGAACGATGTGTATAATAACGAATCGTCGTCTCTCGCGATAAATTTTGTCTTTAATAAAAGTATATGATGAAACCCTGTTCGATCATCCAAATTTGGGATAGGATAAAAGTGATAAAGCGTGTAAATGTCAGAATTCACTAATGGAATTTTGAGTACAGAAATGATTTTGGTTTGAATCTGAAAAGCTTCTAATTCTATCAAATCGATGTATTGAGCAACATTTGAACTGAAGATAGGAAGTGGTAAATTATTTTCATGAAGTGATTGAGCAATTTTTTGAAGAGAATCGACCAATACCGGGGTTATGATTGAACTATGTAAAATTTATAAGCGGGCGAAAGAGACTGCAATTAAAACATCATCCGAGAGTGTTTTCGATTAATATGTAACTCTCCATTAGGCTTTCACACAGATCCAAGAAAATGATTTGAAATTCATGAAAATCAAGATCATTTGAAATGTATAAAATTGACTGCCTTATTTTTTCAGTGTTATTCGAGAATAGTTTCTCCTCAGATTGAAATTTTTGTAAAGTGTTGTTGAGGCTCGTAATGACTGAAGTTGTTATAGATATTTGTTTTTTGTCTTGAATTTGGTGTTGGTCTTTAGTAATTTTAGTTATACAGTCATTTATGTATTCACCATCTGTTCGGTCTAAGTTTCCTGAAATAGCTTTCCAAACTGATCCCAGTCCGTTAACAAGTCCGCGTTTTCTTCTGTTAGTAGGGTAAGTTTGAGTGTCAGTGAAGATGTCTGTATATTTAGAGTTAATGGATTTAGAAATTTGTTTCAAGAGGCTCACATGTGTTTGAATTTGTGGTTTCAATGATTTTGAATTAGTTGCATTTTCGTTAATAGTACAATTCGGTTTAGTATAGCGTCATTGTTGGAGATAGCACCTCTGAAAGGGCTGAGGTCTTTGAACACAAGAAGTGTCCATTTGTCGTTAGAAATGTTAAGTGTGCCTTCTTCGTAGAAGAAAACTCCTATTGTATTGTTAACGGGTGTGAGAGAGCATTGTTGGAGGTTCACGACTGAAAACAGTCCACAGAATCTGAATAGAAAGGGATTCATTCAAAATAGGGTTTTAGTCTGTCAAAGTTAATTTTACTAATTTGGTTAGTCTGTAAATTTATAACGGTGGCAGAGTTTTTTCGTATCGCGGTAATTTCAAAATGTCCTTTGAATTTGTTTTCTGATATGCTTTTAATCTGAGACTCAATCACATTGTCGCCTACATTGTATTCTGGTTGGTCGGTCGAAACATGTTTGTCAGATCTAACTTTAGATTTTTGTTTTCGTTGGTCGGATTTTGCGCGGGCAAGTCTATAGTAGTAGTTCATTCTGTTGTTAACCCCTTGACACCTGATTTTTTGTTAAGGGAAGAAAAAAATATTTATTGATATATTTTATTCAAGAATGACCATATTATCAATATTAGTATGTTACATAGGGTTAATTGTGTTGTTTTTTTTATATAAAAAAAATTGTGTGCATAATTATGCACAATATGTATCAATAGTAAATTTTTACAAAAAAGTAATATAATCACGAACCAACCACAACCAACTATCGTCTATGATACATGGCAAATAGAGTTGCCACCTGTACTATATATATAGTCTCTTACTATTTTTTATCCAATTGTACTACATTATTCAGAAAAATAATAAAGAACGAAATGTACTATATTTTCATTACTAATAGCTAATTCAAATGTCGCGTTTTTTGATAACTGTAAGTTGGAACCCATCCACTACGCGGCGTGGAAAATTTTAGAACGAAATTAACAACAATAATCTCTTTTGTTTTACGGTTGTCACACAAATAATTCACTCTTTGAGTAGATGTACTATTTACAGTGAATTCACTATGCTTTGGGGTTTGCCAGTTGTCAACTTGTCATAGCAATTAAACGTCAACTGCCCGTCGTTATTTGTTGCTGCTTGATTTTCGAGGTTTTGTAAGATTGATCTTAAAATAAATAATATATGAAAAAATTATGAGAAATAAATGTGTACTATTTTTTTCCTAAATTTCCCAAAAGTACCATATTTTTGTAACTTAAAAATGTATAATCTATATTTTCTTCGGAAAAAAGTGGCAACCCTAATGACAGAGTAGTTCCTCTCTTATTTAATACATATACAAAAATTGTAGGAGCATCGAAGCATCAACCTCATTTTCAGGGTCGTATTTACGTAAAATAAAATAAAAACTATTTTTGAGACTCAATGTGAATAATTATGAACATTAACGATAAAGCGGTCATCCGTCATTGATCAGTTAAAATTTTGCCAAAATACTAATTTAAATCATTGTTTGGATCTTTCACCTAAACTATAATCAAAAAAATATATTTATATTTCAATGTAACTAAATGATTATTATAGATTTGTATTGACTTACGTCTCATGTGTGTCACCGCTATAGCAGGTAACCATTGATATGGCTGTATTTACCCCATTTCCGCTAGGATGGCAGCACTTGTATCATTAACTGATGTAAAATATATTCATTATTATGCCCATTTAGTCCGAACGTTGTCAGATTAAACATCTTTACAAAAATTGAGTTTGATGAAACTGTGCATAATTATGCACCAAGGGTCTCAAGGGGTTAAGGTCCCTAACGTTGATTTCTAAATGATATGTGTGGCATATTTTTCAATGTTTAAGTACTTCTTGGGAAATAACACCACAGTTACGAAAATTGCTGTATATTCCAAACGTTTCGGGGTCTAGGGCCGACCCCATTGTCAATGGTTAAGAAACTATGAATAAAAAAGGCACAATTCTAAGATGTAAAATTAAAATATTTGACAATATGTATTATTTGATTTCTGACGTTTTTTCGTTTCTGAAGTAACTAAAAGAATTTTATTTGTAATATACAGAGTAGCACAGAAACTTCTAAAAAACATATAATCATTAAGTTTCTTTCAAATTGGAAGAATTTGACAGGGAAATCTTCAGAATTTTATGTGGCGTCCTTGGTGCGATTTTGTTATAAAATTCACCAAAAATGCGACCAAAGAATTTTGTTGATTCAGTGATCCCATTAAAATCATAAAGGAAAACCTAGGAAAAAACCTTATGAACTATCCCGATATTGGGTTGTTCACAAGGACATGACCATTAGCAATTTCTTCCTTAATCATCGGCAACCAGGAACGATTGAATTCTACGGAGGTAGTAGCGATACAATCGTTTTCATTTAACAAAATTAAAGCAGACTCTTTTAGTTTTCTTTTGGTGTTGTGTTCTTCTTTGTGTAATATAAGTGAATTTTGAAACTGTATTTTATGACCAAGGTCCCAAGCATGTTCACAAATTTTGGATTTTTCAAACTGTCGTTTTTTATATATTTTTTGTGTTCGTTTATTCGAACATTTAGAGGTCTAGAGGTTTCTCTAATATAGAATATATTACATTCACAGGGAATTCTATAAATGCAATTTTTTGTATTTTGAATTGTGTTTTTTGGTTTGGTTTTTGATATAATTGATTTTAGTGTATTTTTTGTTTAAATGATGTTTTGATATTATATCTGTTTCCCACTCTTTTTAGTCTTTCTGATATATGGTGTAGTTATTTTATTAATGTGATTATCTTGGGAGTCAATGTTGCTTGGTGAAGTTTGATGTTAGTTGTTAGGGATTGTTTGCTATTCGATTTCGTTTAACTAGTTTTAAAAAAAAATTGGGTAATGATTGGCAGAAAGTAGATTTTTTATAAACGTTTTTGATTCATTGAATTTATTGATGTTAGAACAGTTGGTTTTTGCTCTGTCATATAGAGATTTGATGATATCTCTTTTTACTGAATTTGGATGATTAGAGTTAAAGTTGGGATACCTGTTAGTCGGTTTCTGTAAACTTCTGTTTCAAATGTCGATTGTGTTTTGGTTATTAAAATGTCTAAGAATGATGATTTGTTATTCTGTTCAAGCTCTAGTGTAAACTGAATAGTTTGTTCTGTGTTGTTTATGTGGTTAAGTAATGCATGTAAATTCTCAAGGTTATGTTCCCAAATAACGAATATGTCATCAACATAACGCCACCAAAACACAGGTTTAATCTGTTTTGAGAAAATTGTTTGTTCTTCAAATGTTTCCATAAAAATGTTGCTTAAAGTAGGAGATAGACAGGAAACCGTTGCTATGCCAAAATCTTGTTGGTACAAGTCATTATTAAGTTGAAAATATGTTGTCTTTGTACAGGAACATTATTGTATAGATTCACAATGTCAAAACTTGCTAGTGTGAAAGTGTTTTTGTATTATATATATGATAATTTTTCTAAGAAATGTGCGCTGTTTTTAAGATGAAAGTTAGACTTACCAGTAAGTGGCGAAATAATTTTTAAAGGAATTTTGAGAGCTCACTGCATGGAGAATTTATAGAGCTGACAATTGGTCTTAATGGAATGTTGTAACCCGTAAAAATGGGGCGGTTTAGAATAGTGTGGAGTAAGATTTTTACGTTCTTGTTCTGTAAATTACTGTTTGTGACTGTAAAGTAAGCGGTACATTTTGTTTTCTATAGAAGTTGTTGAATCTTTGTTTAATTTTGTATATTGTCCTTGGTTAATTATGTATTGAAATTTGAAATCGTAGTCAATTTTATTTAAAATAACCGTAGCATTGCCTTTATCTGCAGGTAAAATCTTAATAGTGTTGTCATTTTTTAAAACTTTAATTGAATGTGTTTCATTTTTCGAAAGGTTATTTTTTATATGCATAGGTTTTTCTAGTTAAAAAAAAAAGATACTAAAATCAATTATATCAAAAACCAAACCAAAAAACACAACTCAAAATACAAAAAATTGCATTTATAAAATCCCTTGTGAATGTAATATATTCTATATTAGAGAAACCTCTAGACCTGTAAATGTTCGAATAAACGAACACAAAAATTACATAAAAAAGGACAGTTTGAAAAATCCAAAATTTGTGAACATGCTTGGGGCCTTGGCCATAAAATACAGTTTCAATACTCAGTTATATTACACAAAGAAGAACACAACACCAAAAGAAAACTAAAAGAGATTGCTTTAATTTTGTTAAATGAAAACGATTGTATCGCTACTACCTCCGTAGAATTCAATCGTTCCTGGTTGCCGATGATTAAGGAAGAAATTGCTAATGGTCATGTCCTTGTGAACAACCCAATATCGGGATAATTCATAAGGTTTTTTCCTAGGTTTTCCCTTATGATTTTAATCGAATCAATGAATCAACAAAATTCTTTGGTCGCATTTTATAACAAAGTCGCATCTAGGAGCGCCATATAAAATTCTGCAGATCTCCCTTTCAAATTCTTCCAATTTGAAAGGAACTTTATTATTATATCAACTTTAGAAGTTTCTGTGCTACCCTGTATATTACAAATAAAATTCTCTTAGTTACGTCAGAAATCAAATAATACATATTGTCAAATATTATAATTTTACATCTTAGAATTGTGCCTTTTTTATTCAAAGTTTCTTAACCATTGACAACGGGGTCTGACCTAGACCCCGAAACGTTTGGAATATACAGCAATTTCCGTAACTGTGGTGTTATTTCCCAAGAAGTACTTAAACGTCCTTGACGTATTTGGAAATGAGTTTTTCCTGATCGTATATTGTTTCGGAGGGTCTACTAGAAGTGTGCCCAAAGATAAGTCCGTAGGGCGTGAAACCGGTAGTCTTGTTTTTAGAGTTGTTGTAGCAGATAACTGCGTAAGGAAGGAGGTTGAATGGATGTTCGTCCAGATGTTCAGCTGTATTTGCCATTAACATTTCCGCCGTGAAACCTTTCGATAGAACCGTTTGATTCGGGATGGTAGACCCTTGAAAAGGATAGTTTTATGTCACATAATTCGCACAGGTCCCTAATTAGAGTCACGTCCATAGTCACAATGGATGCGAAGAGGTGTACCGTAATGCTGGAAGAAAATAAGAAGGGTTTTTACGACAGTTTTAGCTGTTTTGTCACTAATAGGGTAGGCTTGAGTAAATTTGGTGAGAGTGCATCCCTAATAGTCAGTGCGTAGTTTCTAGTTGGATATTCGAAAATATCAATGTTGATACGTTCGAAGGGCGTTTTCGGTATTTCAGTTATGACCAAAGGAGCACTTAAGTTTTTTCTACAGAACTTTACCTTTTGGCAAGTTTCGCAGGCCTTAATAAATTGCTCTACACTTTTGATTAGTCCAGTGCAATTATACTTTTCCTTAATACGTCGGATGGTGTCATTAATTCCACCAGGGAGGTTAGAAATTTCTGAATAATCGATTATCGACTCGGTTTTATATAGTTGAACAAATCGATTAAATTCTGTTGCCATTCATTCGTCATGATCATCAGCTTGTTCTGGGATAAAGCGTCGGTAATATCAGGCGAGACCAAGAAAAGATTTAACGTCTTTAGGAGTTTGGGGCTGAGGAGATTTCTGGATGCATTCAACCTTTGAAGGGTTTGGTTTTACTTCTTCTTGGCTAATATGATGACCAAGATAACAACTTCCTTATGGAGAAACTCACATTTGTCAGGTTGAATTTTTAAGTTTGACTATCTAACGTATAAAGACTTCTGTCAAACGGGACATATGCTCATGGATGGTTGGTGAATAGACTATGATATCATCCATGTACACGAGGCAACGTTCATTTTGGATACCCAAAAGAATGTTGTCCATGACCCTCTGAAAGGTAGAAGGTGAATTTTTTAAACCAAATGGCATACGAACGAATTCGTAATAGCCATGGTCAACAGAGAAACCGGTCTTGGAAACGTCTTCCTCACGGATTGCTAACTGGTGTAACCCGGAAGCGAGATACAGTGTCGAAAAGTATTGACATTTACCAAGTTGGTCGAGGAGATCAGAAATGTTGGGCAGAGGATATTTATCGTCTACAGTGAGTTCGTTTAACTTCCTATAGTCGATAACAACTCGCCATTTTTGCTTACCAGAAGCATCGAGTTTCTTGGGGAGGACCCATTCGAGGGAGGACCAACTAGAAGAGATTATGCCTTGGTCAAGTATTTTGGCAATTTGAGTTTTCACTTCCTCTTTATCTACTTCAGGATATCTGTAAGATTTCGTGAAAACGCACTTGGCATTATTCGTGTGAATAGTGTTTGACGGCATTAGTAAAAGTTAAAACATCGCCTTCAAGATAGAAAATATCTTCGAATTCTAAGCAAAGATTCGTGATAAGTTCTCGCTCTTCGTCGTTTAGATGTTCTGTCCGAATTTGTTCCCTGATGCACTTCAACTAATTAACTTTTTTTAAAAGATTTTATTAAAAAAAAACAAAACAATTATAACTTTAAAATAAAAATGAAAAATAATAATGTAACTGACAGAAGTTCTAAGTAATAATAAATACTTTAGAGCAGTTTTACAATTTATAAGATATAAAGTCGATGCTGCAATTCCCACCGATGTTGGCCGCGCTCTAATCTGACGACACTATACATGGCGCTGAGTCAGCTGGGAATGTTGAATTGTCGTTGCGATATAAGTTCACGCTAAGTTCATAGTATCAACTTATATAAGATATATATATATATATATATATATATATATATATATATATATGTTATATCATAATTCATACACACACGTGTTGCTTACTCAGCAAGTATCCTTAAGAAGCGTATCATTTATTACGTTAACGATATGACAATTCTCAGTATAATCCTGTAGACGCTAAATTGCAGATTTTATCACGTCTTGAATTGTATAAAGACTAAATCAGTAACGGTCTCGTCGGAGATCATAATAGTAACTTATGTAAGGCGTAACTCTGCCGGTTTAAAATTTTAAATTTGTATTTAGTAAAAATATATTTTTTTAAAGTTAAATTTAAAAGAGTTTTTCTAAAAATTGGCGCAGTCAGTAGGATTGTTTAGACACACTGTTTAGGCAATTCCTAAAAATTGTGGTGAATTTTAATTCCTCGTTAAACAAACGAACCCACGGTAAGCGACAGCAGCTGAAGGCCGAGGACACCAGGAACACGCACATACCGCTCACCAGTGTACCAGCCAACAGACGTAGAATGAAGGACCCTAGATTTAAGGACAAAAGCAGGCGACACCAACTGAGGCCAAAGGTATCAAGGAACACGCACCCTAGAGGAGGACGCTCACTAGCCCCAGAACAAGTCAAATGCTTGGAAGGTACATGTAAGTACTGAAACGAATCATCACAAAATATTATTTTGATCATTTTAATAAACATTGATTTTTATTATTTTATTACTTTGATTAATATTGAACTGCATATATTTTATTTCACTGATGTTCTATCGTTATAATTTTAACATTTGAAACTTTCGTATACTAAATATCCACAAATATTCACACACTGCTTTACACGTTACTGATCTCCCACAACCCATACCAACACCATCAACAACATCTGAACGAATTATAATTCCATCTATAATTCTGTATTTTACAACATCTCAAAAATATATTTTAATAAATTATGCCGGAAACAAGAGCGCAAGGTTCCGTTCAGCCCTACAAATTATCCGAAATTTTTGCTATCATACCAGAGTATGATGGAAATCAAATTTTTTTGAACACTTTTATAACAAGCTGCAATCCTGCTTGCAGCATGGCTGTAGACAATCAAATTACCTTAGTAGTGCTACACGTTAAAAACAAACTTCGCGGTAGAGCCGCAGAATTAGTAAACTCACGTAGCGCGGATAATTGGCTAGACATCCGTACATTATTAGAAAATCACTTTGGCGACTCGAGAGATTTATCGGCATTAATACAAGACCTCCAAAGGATGAGACAAACAAATGAGTAACCTCTGACTTTCGCAGCTAGATTAAAAACGCATTTAGCTAAAATGTTAGCCTCCGTAAACAAACAAGTGCTAACGACAAAAGAGAAACAAGCCCAAAGTGACCTTATAGAAAATATGGCCCTTAATAGTTTACTATACGGTTTAGAACCCAAGATAGGACAAATCGTACGAGCTAGTGACCCTCGCGATATATTAACCGCTATATCGAGAATTAAGCGCGAATTACAATTACACCATTTAGAAAACCAAAAGTTTCAAGGCGTCAGACAACCACCAACCAGGCAAGAATGAGACAACAAAACCCTCCTGGACAGAATTCTCGTCCACAATTTCAAAATTTTAAAAACACTCAACAACCTATCCCTTCGACAAGTACACAACCGCGACCAATGAACCAACTTCCCCCAAATTCAAATCAAACCCCACAAGCTTCGGATTAATATCGACCAAAGCCCATCAAGCAAAGGACTCATCATGTAAACAATCTCGAATACTATGAACCATACGACCATTACGATACCGCTTATGAACAACAATATGACCCGTATGATTATCAATTGACTGACGACCCTCATGAATACAACTTTTCAGAAAACTACTCATCCGTACCCGATGAACAATACGAAACAGTGACTGACGAATATGCAAACTATCCCTCCTATGAACCAACATTAGACGAACCAAGACACCGAAATTTTCGCGAAACCACCCGAATTCGAAGTACCAATACTTCAAATGAAATCCCTGAACTTACAAGAAGTTCAACCCAACTCTTTCAAGACAGAACAGCAGTTTCTGTAAGACCCCTCCTATCGGTTAATTTGAAAAACTTATTTTATATTACTGATGCTTCCAATTCTTACAAACTTTTAATCGACACAGGTGCAAGACTTTCTATTTTCAAACCCGAAACCCCTCAACGATTCTCTAACAGATTCCCAGAAAATGTCGTAATTCAAGGAATTACAAACGAAAAAATTTTAATTAATGAATCAACTCTCGTACCCTTCAGTATCAACGATCCCCACAAAGTCTATATTTGTAATTTAGATATAGAATTTGATGGACCCAGGATCAGACTTTCTAGAGCATTACGATTGCTTAATCGATTTTAAAAATAAACAACTTATAACCAACTTCAAGTCACTACCCCTATACAAAGTAACAAACGAAACTATGAACCCTAACTTGACACTCTCTACTCCACCAAACCAAAATTTAACGAACTCTTCAATTACTCAAATTAATATGGTAACTATTGAACCACGAACCGAAAAAATCTGGAAATTCAAAAGCAACCTGAGAAATACTGACGCTCTACTAATAGGAACCGAACAGAACAAAGTTCACATTCCAAACGCCATTGTAAAAATTGACAATAACGGCGAATTTTTAACATCCGTTCTAAACGCAAACACAATTCCAAAAACCTTCGTTTTCAAAAAAATAATATTAGAACCTTTACAAACGGACAACGTTTACAGTTTTAACAAATACCAAAATACAAATATACAAATTGACAGACGAAACGAAATAATCAACCAACTTCACCTCGAACATTTAAATGTCGAGGAATGCGAACTTATTACTCAACTCTGTCTCGAATTCTCAGACATCTTTTACTTAAAAGGTGGCCAGTTGACATCTACTAACGAAGTGAAACACTCCATCGATACCAACAATTGCAAACCAATGTTTACTAAGTCCTATCGTTATCCCCATATCCATAAAGAAGAAGTTAAGTCACAAATTTATAAAATGCTTGACTAAGGCATAATCCGCCCTTCTAACTCCCCCTGGTCTTCTCCAGTCTGGGTCGTACCCAAAAAATTAGATGCTTCAGGTAAGCAAAAATGGCGTGTAGTCGTAGACTACCGCAAACTCAATGACCAAACCATAGGCGACAAATACCCTCTTCCAAATATTTCCAATCTATTATATCAACTTGGACGTTGCCAATATTTCACAACTCTGGATCTTGCATCGGGATTCCATCAAATCGAAATCGAACCCAAAGATATCCAGAAAACTGCATTTACCGTAGAAAATGGACATTTCGAATTCGTCCAAATGCCTTTTGGATTAAAAAATGCCCCGTCCACTTTCCAAGGCGTCATGGACAATATACTTCTAGGTATACAAAACGAAAGATGTCTTGTCTATATGGACGACATCGTTGTCTTCTCGCCCACAATTCATGAGCACACCCTTCGACTCACAGAAGTTTTCAAACACCTTAGAAAATCTAACTTAAAAATCAAGCCCGATAAATGCGAGTTCCTTCGCAAAGAAGTGGCATATTTAGGACACCTCATCACTCCCGATGGCGTAAAGCCAAATCCTAATAGAGTCGAATGTATAATAAAGTTGCCTCAACCTCAAAATAAAAAAGAAATTAAGTCATTTTTGGGATTAGCCGCTTATTGCAGGCGCTTTATCCCAAACTTTGCAAAAATCTCCAAACCCCTCACGAGACTTCTTCAAAAGGATACACCATTCCTATTTGATTCAGAGTATATTAAATCCTTTAACGAATTAAAACAGGCATTGACTTCAACACCAATACTACTATATCTAAACTTCAATGAACCATTAGTCTTAACTACAGATGCAGGCGTTTTTGCAATCAGTGCTGTATTATCACAGGGACCGATAGGTAAAGACCTACCTATTGCATACGCTTCCAGAACTTTATGTCAAGCGGAGACTAGATACTCAACTATTGAACGAGAACTCCTAGCTATTGTATGGGCTGTCAAAACGCACAGGCCGTTAATTTTTGGCCCTAAGTTTCAACTAATCATCGATCACCGCCCGTTAACCTGGCTTTTCTCCCAGGTAGTCGACTCGCAAGATAGCGACTAAAGCTTGTAGAGTATGACTATGAGATAATATACAAACCCGGTAAAATCAACAAAAACGCAGACGCCCCATCCCGTATAAAAATCAATAACTTTAACAAATGTATTGAATTTCAATCCAAACACGAACTCGTTACTCACCAAGTACTATTACTTAACGAAGCATTTTTGAAGAAAATGCAGACTTTCAAACTTCTAGCATCAACGTTTATTCAAGTAAAACTTTCCGATCCGGAAATTATTAACGATGTATTATTTGCCTCTCTCTCCAAAAACAAAAACCTCTTAACACCTCAAGTAACTAACCTATTGAGTAGAGAACAACATTGACCTACCCATATTAGAGATGCTCTCCTATATTTTCGTAGACACTGATATAAAGTGGAAAATTTGTCAAAATGTTACACAAACTGTCGAAAAAGACCAAGTTCCCGTGATACTCGACCGATTTCACAACGGTAAAAGTAATATTAACCGAGGAATAAACGAAACAATTCGTAGAATCAAACAAAAATTTAATTGGCCCGGTTTAACTAAAGATGTAGGAAACTTTATCTGAAATTGCGATATTTGTCAAAAGACAAAGGCGCATCGTAAAAACTTAGATAATCCACTTGTAAATACTGAAACTCCTAGGACACCTTTCGAGAGAATCAACATCGATATCTTCGAAGTACCAACTAAAAACTATGCACTTACTATCCGTGATGAACTTACAAAATTTTCACAAGCTTACCCTATCGGCGATAAATCAGCCAAAACAGTCGTCAACACTTTATTACTTTATTTCAAGCATTACGGAACACCCATTCGCATACACTGCGACTACGGCAGACAATTTGATAATGCCCTACTCAAGGGCCTCTGCAGACTTTTTGATATTAAACTGTCATTTTCCAGTGTAGGACAAGGATTCACAAATCAAAAAACCCTGATGAACACCCGTTCAACATTTTACCTTATGCTGTGATAGCATACAACAATTCAACCAGTAAAAGCCATGGCATCACACCGTATGAACTTGTATTTGGCCACACATCCAGCCGACCCCCCGAAACACTTTATAACTAACAAGAGTTAATTTCCAAATACCTTCGTGACCTCAATAATGGCATATCCCACTATTACAGAATTGCACGCGAACGAACAGAAGTTCAAAAGCAAAAAGCAAAAGAAAGATTCGACAAACACGTTTCTGAAAACCTTTCAAATTACCAAATCGGCGTCATAGTCTATGTCAAAGAATCGCAGCTTAAAAATAAACTCGAAAATAAATTCAATGGACCCTTTCAAATTTTGGAACTCCATAACAATTCCGCAACTCTCCTAAACTTAGCAACTAATCAAAGGACTAAAGTTAACTTCGATAGACTGAAGCCTTATTCAGAAAGTTAATTTCTGTTCCAGATTTTTCTTGCTGTTCGGATCAGCAATATCACACTTCGAACTAAAACTAATAAACCGAATGCATATTTTTCATGGTTTGGGAAATACCTTACTGATGAGTCATTGTATGAGTTTTTGAAGTAGTTTATAGCTGTCTTAGTGGTAAAATAAAAGCAAACCTTTTTAATTTACTTTGTGAGTTTTAGTATAGGTTGTTTTATATTGTAAATGTTTTTTTTACTGAAAGTATTAAAAAAACACTTCAACTGATATCAGAATGAAATAAAGTAACACAATTTATTTATCAGTCGGAAATAAGATTAGGATTGAAAAAGAATGATGAATTATTTCTCCAGACATTTACTAGAGAAAAAATCAAATATTTATTTTTAATAGTAATGAGTCATTGGATATTCAGACACATATTTTCTCTTAGAGTTATTATTGTGTAATATATAAATTGTAACTAACTTTTGATACTCCGTTTTCAAAAGATCAAATAAAACATAGACCTTTTAGAAACATTCTTTTATTTGAACCCAAGTTTTATTATCAAACCTCCTCTGATGTTCTGATTGCAAATGAATGCATTCGTGTTTTTTTTGGGTGATTTATTTGGCAATATGGTTCTTAAAATATGTCCTCATTATTGATTTTTGATTTTCAATCCATGATCCTCGTTTCTGTGTTGTTTTACCTGCATCCCCATTCTTTTTCTTTAGTTCAGATATTTTTGAAAAATATAATAGTATTATTGATCTTCAAAATAATTAATTCATATAACATACCAAAGTATGTTCCATCAATATGATGCAATATGAGGTCGTTTGTGTTTACGTAAATAGTCTTCAGGATATTGACAAATAATTGGGTTCTCTTTACTATTAAAGGATGCTCTATCGACCTGCATTCTTGGAAATAAAACCTTCCTTAATCTCAGTTTGTCATAGAATGTTTTTCGAGATAGTTTATAAACCAACAAGTCTTGGCCCAAGTGAACACAAGTTTTAGAATGCATTCGAAGTGAAGATTTACAATATAACCCTTTACAATATGAACATGGTAAAAAGTATTTATCTCTGTTTAATTTCATCTTTTCGTCATAACGCAATTTATTTCTCTGAACAGGCCTAATTTTTTGTTCATCTAGTAGTGACAAGTTTTCTTCATTTCGTAACAAATTAATCATATTCTTTTTAGTTTTGCGTCCTTTAGGAAGCAGCATAATTTTCTGAACGGAATATTGTTCGTCATGGTTTCGATACAAGTGTCTTGAACAGTTAGTAATATCGCGATTGCAGTACCTAAATGCATCTGTCTTTTTTAACCCACTTCCTATATTCCTTGACTTACTTCAAGGAGTTTTCACAACCTTCAACCATCCCAAAAGTCTATAGAATTTGAAAATTAAAGCATAAAGTAAGATAATTATTTAAAGTATAAGCATATAAAGAGTATTCCATCTCAAACGAGCCAGCATGAATATCTTGGTTATTTTCAAAACTATTTCAATGAGAAAAAACAGGTCGATTTTTGCTTCGAGGGGAAAATTCAACTTAAACAGCCCAATTCAATGACCTTGAGATTTGAGATAAGGAAAATAGGTGTTGTATTATATCATTTGAAAGCCCTTTTTACGGACTATACCGCATTAATAAATTTTTTTATTGCAATTTCTGTAATAAAAGAGTATTCCAAAAAAGACAGTACACTACAAGGCCTCCAACGCAAATGTTCAAAGTGTCTACCATTGCCTTCCATACAATAGTACAACCTTGACTGAAAGCTGTCTCTGACATGGTTCAGCATAGTCGGTGTTATCTGACGACATTCCGCTATAATTCGTTGGCGTAGTTCGTTCAAATTCTCAGGCTGAGTCATAAAAATTTTAATTAATTTAAGATGTCTCCACAAAAAAACAAAGGGTTCAGATCAGGTGATCGTGCAGACCATTCTATAGGACCTCTTCTTCCAATCCAGCGACCAGGGTATTCCAACTCCAGAAATTGACGAACTGGTGCGCCGTAGTGAGGAGGAGCTCGATCTTGTTTGAAATGCAATTGCTCTTCATGTAGTAGAGGATCATTTTCTAATTCTTCTATTATCAAAGCATTAATTTCATTTTCCAATATATTGTGATAAATTTCACCATTTAAATTACCAGGAATAAACAGGGGACCAATTAGATGATTTCCCAAAATCCCTGGCCAAATGTTTAGTTTTACCGGATGTTGACTATGAGCTTCTCGAAATATATCAGTATTTGTATCGCTTCAAAATTTACAGTTATGTCGGTTAACCTCCCCATGAACTGAAATAGTGCACTCATCCGAAAAGCAAACATTGTACAAGAAATTCGGGTTTTCGATCATACGTAATTTAATTTTGTACGAATGGAATTTGTACTTATGCAAAATTCTACAACCATTAGTTTTGCTCATACCGGAAGCGGCAGAGGTTTGCTGGACAGACTGCGTGTTTGGTATAAGTTGGACATGACCCAATGTAGCCACAGCTACCCCTTCATCATTTACATTTCCAATGGGACCTATTTTTTATTTATTACTGAGCCCGTCTTAATAAATTGTAAAATCATCCCCAATACGTATTTTGATTTTGGTAATAAAGACTTACCAGCTCCACACGTTCTTGCAATGTGTATACCATAATAATATTTTAAATTTTCAACAAATCAGTAAAGTAATGACTTGACAGATAAATGTACAATGCTTCAAATGATCGAATAAAAGTCAGAACAGATAAACAAACTTGCTGTAAATATCAGCAAAAATTATGTCAAATAAATGAATGTTTACATTTAATGTTTTTTTTGTATTGTGTGTTATTACAGGGTGCGGCAGTGAAACAGGATGGTTTCAGATCGTACTATACAAGAACTTTTTAATACTTTTCCATGCAGCAAAAACTTTTAATTTAATAATCCGGTTTTACTACTAGGTCCGTTAGGTTTTCTGTTACATGTACAGAAATTGCAATAAACTTATGACGGTATAATAAGTAAAAAGGGCTTTCAAATGATATACGACAACAACTATTTTCCTTAGTCAAATCTCAAGGTCATTGAACTGGCCTGTGTATGTTGAATGCGCGCAAGCGCTAATTCACCTCAAACAATTTCCCCCTCGAAACAAAAATCGACCAGTTTTTTCTTATTGCAATATTTTTAAAAATAACCAAGATATTATTTATTATAAGAATAAAGTTTAACAGGCTCCACCCCTTAGCAATTTCTTGAATGCACTCGTCCAGAGGGATCAGTCCAGAATGACAAAATATTTTCAATTATTGTATGTACTTATACTTCAAATTTAGAAAAGCTGACATGAGCGGTCTCTGGGACTTTCCAACCCTGGTTTATTTATAATGGCAAATTTATAATTTATAAACTTCTCACTGATATTTTGCAAAAACTACCGGGTCTACAATATTTATTTTTAGAGCATACCTTTTCAGTTCAGAAGAATGTTTTAGCCATAAAATAATAAAAAAATATTTTGTAGAATTTTCATTTCTCTACAACATTGCTCATAGTAGCAAACACGGTTTTTCGGGTAGATTTTGTGTAAAAGGTAAAAAACTAAATTGTTACCAATTTTTTTGAGGTTGAATTTTATGTCAATTACTCATCTTTTAATCTTTAGAACACATTGATGTCAGTATTCTAGTATTAATTTTGTCACAAAACGGTCTTTATCTTTGTAAATGACCTGAGCTTTAAACATATTAAATTTACATAATAATAAAGTCCCAATTAAAAGATTCCATTGATGTTGTAATTTTTTATTTTATGTAACAATTTTCCAAATTAAAATGCACTTGAAACTGTTAACATTTGAACTGCAATATTAGCTAATTTTAAAAAGAGTGTTGACTTAATATACTAGAATCAGGATAACTATTAGTTTTTACTTCAACACCTACTTTAATAATGAGCCAAGAATTTATTACTTTGAATTCACTATGCCCGCGTCGCTAAAGACGTTTTCAGTGTTTGCAAGTGTTTGCAGATGAAACGTTGGGATGAAATTCCATTAGACACGATTTTGTAAGAGCTACTAAACTTTCAGATTTGTCAGTTATTTCCCTGTAATTATCTGTAAAGAAAACATGCGACAATATAGACATATCACGATATACGTTCGTCGAAATTATAAAAAAAATCGTGTATCCCAGTAAATTTAGAGCATAATTTTAGAATATTTCTGCAGTAATAAAAATAATAATGACAAAACCATACTAAACCATGACATTACCTAAATATATAACAATTTTCATTATTGTTGAAATAATATACATATCTTTGTTTTCGATCTCACGTATATTGTTATTACATGCAGTCCCGTAAGACGTCATATTTTGATTTAAATATCAATGCGCGAATATGTGTTAAATTTAGACGACAAATAACTGCTGTGATTCCCGAATTGGTGAATATCACTAATTTGACATTTGGCATCAAGGCTGGATCTCATCTAATTCGGTAAACATCCATATACAGTGTCTATGGATCCCTACTTGTTAACATTTATATTGGATCTCAGCTCCTCTCAAAACTCATATAGGTCTTTTATACGATGGATCTTGACATAATATATATTTATCACGGATCTCGACTTTATACAAAAACCTATATATATATATATATATATATATATATATATATATATTGCGGAATTGATAAATATTTGTTTGAATCGGCTGTAGGAAATTGTACGGAACAAATATGTTAGTTTTGATTAGCCGAAATAATTAACGATTAAATTAGTTTTATATTATTTTCAAAAAATGATTATTTTTGGAACAGTTTTAAAAAAATTATCCACTCATTCTGAAAAACTTGCGCACATCTTGATCTTATCCATTAACTTTTGAAAACGCACAACAAACATTCTCACACACCCAAATGTGATACATAGACTACATAGTATTAACCGTAAAAAATAGATGTACCTATTTCCTGACAATTTGCGTAAAATTAATGCTAGACACATTTTTACATAAACCAGTTAAATTACATGTATTATCTTATCCTTTACTTTATTTGGCATTTTTACAAGAAAGGGCAATTGTACACTGTTATTTTTAACTGTGATATTAATCTGAGCTTCCTTCGACATACATATGAACTTAAATTTTTGTGAATAAAAAGTCCACATTTGTGCTGGTAAAGTTGCATAGTCAAAAACATAACTACTAATAGTCAACTTAAATACTTTGTAACATTTTGGGAAATTGAAGGAAGAAGCCTTCAATAAAACAGGCTTGTTCTATCTAAATCAATAGCAAACGAGTAATTTGTACCAAGGAGTTATTAGAATTTTTTTTCTGTATTCACACAATAAGCGTAAAATTCTAATTTTTATAAACAACGCTTCTCTGAAATGAATCTAGTCAAATTTCCTCATAATTCCTAACTCTAAGAACTCTACCACCAACATTTATAATTTTAAATTGGGTCATCTATCGTTCGGTTCGCTTGCACCTAGGGATTTTCTCAGTGAAACGAAAAAAATTAGGTAGTAATTAGAGATATAAAAGAAAAAACAATAATCCGTTGAAAAATGAGTTTTTCCGAAATTTTTACATTGCCATATTATGATTTTAAATGAATATCGAAGTCTAGCTAGTATATAGACTTTTGTTAATTACGTGACTTTGCAAGTTGGAAATTATAAAAACCTGGATAAGTGTTAAAAGAAAAACTCCGATTTTTTCACTTAATGAGTCTAATCTCAGAGAGTCACAGGAAGGATCCCGCTGGAAAAATTAAAAAAGTTGATATTCCACTTTTTATAAATGTTAAAAAATGTAAAAGTCAAAAATATATAATATGTTTTTCCAATACCTGTGTTATTCGTTTACATATCAGTTAAAACTAGCTGAAAATAATGTTCTTTAATTATTTACGTTGTTTGTTTAAAGAATTTTGAGATAAAGAAATTTTCTCTTTATTGTTGAAAATAATGTTAATTTTTAAATGTCTCTAAAAAAATGGTTAACCGTTATTTTTTATTTTTCCAATGAGAATCTTTTGTACAACTATCTGAAAATAGATTCAGGAAGTCAAACTTTAGTATTTAATTTAACAGTTTCCTGCGTTTTTATGGAAATTTCAAACTTGGAAGAATTTCTTAATAACCAAACGGTTATTGGCGTGGTAAATAGTACCTTTTTTTTAATGCATATTTAATCTCTTGGGTTGTGGGAAATCTAGATCGCCCTTCTTTAATCCTGTTTTTGCCTGTAACTTAAAATTATTTTTGTAGGCAGTAGAGCTTCGAGAAGTAGCTTTTTTAGGAAGTTTTTTAAATTCCGATTTCTGTGATCATTTTCGTAATATTTGCCGATAACGTCTCCCCTCCCCCTATTTATTTTTGCTAAATGGGTTTTAACGGCAACATTTTTGCGGGACTCAATAAATTTTTTGATGCAATTACGAATCAAATGACACCTTGATCATAATTTTTGGTGAAAACTGACTGGAATTCAATACAATGAAACATGTTGACTAGAGTATACGTCCTGTAGTAGAACTTTCTAACCATCATATACAAAGCCATTAATTTACTCTTATAAAAATGTTAATAATAACAAATAACTAATACACAAATGGTGTAAAAAGTTTAAAAAACCGTTCTTGGGTAGTCTGATAGTTAGTCTTCAAAATTGTATTGAATGATAACAGCTGTAACTTCAATAGTAACAGAGATATAAATATTCTAAGATGAAGATCATGTATTTTCTAATAAACAAATGCGTATAAAAATAAAACCGTTATAGATATGGAGATGATTAAAATTAAATCAAATAGAATAATTAATTATCTAAAATATTATCTTGAATGTCCAACACCGTATCATCAATAGTTTAAAAGTTATAGCAATTTAAAAGTTGATAAGATAGGTGCTGAACCCACAGTGAGTATAGTAAATATTTAAGAATGAAATAAAAAATAAAACAAAATTTTTTTAAATATTTTGATGCACATGGCTGTATTAATTTTTTTTTGTAACGGAAATAAAACAAAATTAGGTTCAGAATTTGTTTATAACAAAATGTTTATTAAATAAACAATGAAAATTGAGTTGCAAAAATTATTTTTTTTTGGAATTCTAATGAGGATAGTAAATGATGAATTTAGAAAAAAAAAACGATTCCTTAATTAATAATTGAAAAGGGGTGACAAATAAAAAAAGATTTTTAAGAACAATTTTTTTTTAAATTCATTATTTGACCAATACAACAGAATGGCAAATTTTTTTTTTTAAATATTAAAATAGTCTATTTGTTTATAACAAATTTATAAACAAATAACGTAAAAAAAATTTAGTAATGAAATAAGATGCAAAAAATAAATAAAAAACCAGCTGAAATAAAAAATATAAAAAAAAATTAATAACATAATCTGCTTTTTTCATTTTTTGTTAACTTAAAAAACTCATAATAAACAAATGAAAAAACTTTTTTAAACTTTTTTAACAGAATTTTGTTCATTGAGTCAATAAGAAAATCTCCCAAGTTCAGAATATTTTTAGGTACTTTATTTAAACTTTTAGAACTGATTTTCAGTTATCTAAAGTCCATGAAAAATTAGTTATTTAACAATAGAATAAGTTTAACAAAAATGAAGTGAAAAATTTTTTGTCTACTGGACTATATTCCTTCAAGTCTCTAGATAATACTCTAATTTATTAAAATTTTTTAATTGATAACAAATATTAAAATATATATATTTTGTGATGCTCTGTTGTCTTGGCGGTGACCTCGCAACGTCAATTTACAATTGTAAATAATGGAGTTACAGTTTCGGGAGTCGGGACGGGACTTGTCCTTATGAAATTTTCTCCTCTATTTTTAATATTTTTCAAGTTATAACCAAAAAACGGAGACCCTCATTTTCTCTATACGTTTTTTGTTTATAACAATTACAATTTTTCTTTGCAAAAAAATTCAAAAATTCCCATTACTCAGATTTTAATTCTGAATCCAAAAAACCAATCCCCATATTTTTAAAATCATCAGAACTATTTTTCGCAGGAAACTCACTTGCCTACTAGACTAATGAAAATAAAACTTTCACCGTCTCGGATAATAAAAACACCACGATCCGGAACTGTCTATGCAGCAAAAAGTCTTGAAATCGAAAACTGAGCGAACAATGTAATACCCATCCAGAACGACTCGAAGATTCCATATTAGGTATAAAAGACAGGTAGTTAAGTTGAGCTTAGATGAGTGGTATTATTATTTCAATGTAAATTGTTTTCGAAATCAGCTATTGTAAATATTGGATTTTTATGTGTAAAAAAAGTTCTAGAAAGTGGGAGTGAATATTAGTTTTTAAAAATTCAATTACAACCCATGAAGTTTACCGCAATATTAAACCTTTGGTTTGGTGCTATGTTGATGACAGATTCGTTATTTGGAAATATATTCTTGAAAACTTACAAGAATTACTTAACGACATAAATAACAAAGAACAAACTATTTCGTTTATATACAGTAGAACTCGAACAGAATAACAAATTATCTTTCTTAGACATTTTAATAACTAAAACAGAATCGACATTTAAAACAACAGTTTACACAAAACACTCACACTAACAAATATCTTAACATTAACTCTAATCATCCAAATTCAGTAAAAAGAGGTATAACCAAATCTCTATATGACAGAGCAAAAACCAAGTGTTCTAACTTCAATAAATTCAATGAAGAAAAAACATTTATAAAAAATTTTCTTTCTGCCAATAGGGGTTTTCGCGGAAGCAGTTCTGAATCGATTCAGAAGCGGTTCATTATTTTTAGTTCTATTTTTGTTCTGTCCCTAAATCGGATCACCGGAGTTCACATAGTGTTTTGTTTCATGTCATCTGTAAAAATCATTTTGTGGTTAATTTCTATGGGTTAAACGGTGCGCATGAACAATCTGTAAATTTTTCAGAATTGAAAATATCTCCTGAACTTAAATTTTCAAATATTCAATGAATATCACTATATAGAAATTCGTTTTCAGTCAGCATTATTGTAAAATATTTGGAATACTTAATTTATCTTTATTTAATACTAATGACTCCTCAATATAGATCATAATTATAGCTAAAAAATGCTTTTCAAAATTACTGACTCTATAAATATTACTACCCTGAAAGTAGCCGACATACGACAAAAAATCTGAGACTATTTTGGTATTTGTTATAAAATATTTAGCAAGCTACATGGACTGTAAAATTAAACTTTTTGCAAATGTAATAAAATGCACATCTTTATGTTGATAAAATCTAAATATTCATTTCTTTAAAAATTTTTTTGCATTTATTTCAAAAATATTAGGTGTTAAATTTATAGGTTCAATTTTTTTTTCGATATTTGTTATACAATATTTAGCAAGCTACATGGGCTGTAAAATTAAACTTTTTGCAAATGTAATGAAATGTACAACTTTATTTGATAAAATCTAAATATTCATTTCTTTAAAATTAGGATTTTTGCATTTATTTAAAAATATTAGGTGTTAAATTTATAGGTTCAATTTTTTTCGATATTTGTTATACAATATTCAGCAAGCTATATGGGCTGTAAAATTAAACTTCTTGCAAATGTAATGAAATGCACATCTTTATTTTGATAATATGTCTTTAAAATTGCAATTATTTTATTTCTTTCAAAAAATATTCTATTACAAATTTTCAGGTATCCGACATTCAATATTTAGCAAACTGCATGGGCCTTCAAACTTCACATTTTGAAAATATAACGAAATGCACCTGTTTAATTTCATAAAGTCTAAATGTGCATTTATACGTTTTTTATAACACAATTACATATAAAATAATCTAGGCCAAATTCTAACATATCGGTCTTTGAATATTTGGCAAGCTACTATATTGGCTGTAAAATTCGACTTTGAAAACGAAACTAAATGAACCTCTTTATTTTCATAAAGTAAAAATTGCCCCTTTTTCAAATTTCACATTCACTTAAAAATATGCTATATTAAATTCTGATATATCTGCCTTCTGATGTTAAGGAAAATACTTATCTGAACTTAAGATTTCGACTTCAAGTGAAAATTACCTCAACCTCTTTTTTCTAATCTTAATGTGCATTGGTATATAATTCTATGTGCATTTTTAAATTAGTTTGTAAACAGTTTTTTCCAATTAAAAAAGTTCTGAAAATGTAGTGGTATACAAAGCTAGGACCTGGTTATATCTATGTGTCTTTATTAAAAATAATTTGGTCAAGTGCTAGTGGACTCGCATAATAAGGGTTCCGTACCATCTTTAAGATTCTAAAATTCCAGTTTCAGACAAGCAGGGAATGAGTGCATTTTCTTATATTTACACTAATATCTTTTAAAAGAAGCGTTTTAAATTTATTAAAAATATACAATTTTATTTTCCACACGAAGACTTTTTATTTTATCTGCTTCATGATACGCTAGATTTTCATAAAAATATGTATTTAATTTTCTTATTAACATAACAGTTTTATTTTACTAATACACTTTCAGGTAACCCTTTTGTAATCTACTGTCTGAATTTTAGGCTCTGTAGATTGAAAGATAAAGGGGAAAGTACGCCAAGTTTTAAATAATACATTATTAAATCTTTTAGAGAAACTATTTAAAAATACAAATAAAATATATTTTTCAAACTTCTAGATAGTGGGAAATAAGTCGATTTTTTTATATTTTTGTTAATATCTTTTAAATAATTTATTAAAAAATATATATTTGATTTCGTCATAATGAGCCCTTTCATTTGTTATTGTTACGAGAAATCATCCGACAGCTGGTGCAATCGGCCATCAACCATTTCGTGGAAGGGACATTATTCCGATAAATTCTGGGAACCCGAAATGTTTGTCTCTCCACAGATGGACCGCTGCCGTTACTGGGAATTCCCTTAAAGCTTCCTGAACATGAAAGAGTTTCCCGATGGTTCGTGGACGTACCAGACAATTCCAAGATAAATATATAAATAAGCAACAGCTGGCGATAGGGGCATTCCGTTTTCGTCGGTCGTATTGTACAGTTAAGATAAAATGTAAATAGTAGTTTCTGTGAATATAAATTTGTGTAAAAGTAGTGGAAATAAATTAGAGTGAGTTGGACTGTGTTTTTAAATAAATCCAAGAACTGAACTGAACCCGAGTGTGAAAATAAAAACATTACAGTGGTGTCAGGTGTGAAGTGAATTTGTGGAACTTTAGAAGTGGAAAATAACTAGACTGACAATATTTAAAAATGTGAGTTTGGACCAATTGAAAGTGACTGATTTAAAAAAAGAACTCGAGGAAAGGGATTTAGAAATTAGTGGGAAGAAAAGTGAATTAATTCAACGGCTACGAGATGCCCTAATAAATGAAACTAACGATCCCAATACTTATTTGTTTGAATTTTCTGGTAATGGAGACATGAGTATGCTATTTAAACAAATAGAAGATAAATTGCTAGAAAATTCTAAAAACTTGAAAGAGGCGTTAGAAGATAAGCTACAAACATTACAAGAAAATTCTGAATCCCTAGAAAAAAAATTAGTAGAAAAATTACAAGAAAATTGTAAAGCGCTAGAGGATAAACTGCTAGATAAGCTACAAAAATTACACGAAAATGCGCAATCTTTAGAAGAAAATTTGAAAAGCATGGTACAGGAAAGTTCAGAAATGCTAGAAGAGAAAATAGTCGAAAATGAAGCCCGAATTGAAGATCTGAAGCAGACGACGGTCAAATATGAAACCCGGATGGAAGAACTAAAGCAAACAATAGTTGAAGAGCTGAGTCACACGACAGTTAAAAACGAAAGGCGCATAGAAGAGTTAAAACAGATAATGGAAGGCGAGATCACCAAAATAAAAGACCAGGTAGTGGCAAAACAAAGGGGAGAAACACCATCAAAGACCGAAAGCAGAAGCAGTCTGGAAGTAGTGGATTCGAAAATTGGCCTCGAGGGAACAAGACACAAGATGAAACCTCCCCAATTTGATGGAAAATCAGCATGGACTAATTATCGTCGCCAATTCGAGTCTGCAGCTAAGCTAAACGGATGGTCGGCAGAGGAGAAAGCAATAGCATTAACTCTTGCCTTAAGAGGGGACGCTACAGATATTTTACAAACCTTGAATGCCTCTGAGCAAGAAGACTACGAACAACTGGTCAAACATTTGGAACTGAGGTATGGACAAACCCATTTGGAGCAGGTTTATCACTCCCAACTGAAAAATCGCTACCAGAAATCGAATGAATCCCTTCAAGAGTTTGAAGCTGATATTGCCCTTCTGGTTCGCCTTGCCTATCCAGCCACACCGGAAAATGTGATGGAAAGGTTAGCAGTGCAAGCATTTTTGGATGGACTTCGGGACCACGAAGCCAGACAAGCATTGACCCTAGCTCGACCGACTCTATTAGTGGATGCACTGGCTCGAGCTCTGGAATTCGAGGCAGCGAAAAATACCAGTAGAGGTCAGGGCAGAGTCCGAATCATTGAAGGCGAATCAGAAGACGGCGGATATGATAAGACCTCTGTAAAAAAGATAGTAGAGGAAGTTCTTACCGAAAAAAGACAACTGAGATGTTGGAAGTGTGGTAAGGTAGGGCACATACGAAGTCGTTGCAAGGAGAGCAACGGAGGCCCGACTTCCGAGTCAGAAAACTAAAGAAGGTCGATGTGAAGGGGCCATCGTCGACCTGTAGCCAACAAGCCCCAACTACCAACGCATATGTCGCTTCACTACGCAACCACGTTAACAGTGTCTTTGTAGATGGCTTTATTAATAAGAAGCAATGTGCAATGCTGCTGGATACAGGTGCTACAAAAACAGTTATAAGGCCCAACATCGCTTCTGAGACGATGATAAAACCAACCAAATGGCAACTATGAACAGCGACAGGAGAAGCAGCGAAAGTCCATAGTGAAATAGACGTTGAAATGACCTTGGGGAACACAACCTTCCTACATCGGGCATTAGTGCCAGACATCGAAGACGAAGTAATCATTGGAATGGATGTCATGAGTTCTAAGGGATTCCAGTTAAACTTCAAAGATGGAATTCTGCGAGTGAATGACGAAGAAGTGGTGCTTCATGGAAAAGATGACATAATGCTTCGAGCCATCTTAGCAGAGGATGTCAATGTTCCGGAAAGAGCTGAAATCATTATAGATGCTTGCTTAAATGGGAAAGCTAAAGCTGGAACAGTAATGATGTTTGATCCCGTACTTAACGACGGAGATGTAGGCAGAGGAGTCGCACTGGGGAAGACTCTGTTTCGTGCCAGGGAGATTGTTCCAGTAAGAGTAATGAACCTTAATCATTACTCGGTTGTGCTAAAGAAAGGAACAACTTTGGGCCATTGTTCAACAGTTTCCTCTGTAGCCAGAAGCATACAGCATGCCGAAATGCCACCAGGTAAACTATTTGAGGAACTGGAAAGACTCATCACCGATTCATCTAAGAATTTGAGACCAAACCAGAAAGCAAAATTGAGGGACATTGTTAGAAAGTACTAGGATATCTTCGATGTAGGGAACGGCAAAAGAGGACGAACCGATCTAGTGAAACATAAAATTAATACGGGGGACGCTCAGCCTATTCGACAGTCGGCGAGAAGGCTACCCCTAGCTAAAAGAGAAGAAGCCGACAGGATAGTCCGCGAGATGGAGAAAGAAGGTGTTATTGAACCATCCAATAGCCCATGGACTTCTCCAGTTGTCTTGGTTAAAAAGAAAGATGGTTCGACCCGATTTTGCGTGGACTATCGGCAACTAAATCACGCAACGAAGACAGATAACTATCCCCTACCAAGAATAGACGATACCCAAGATACATTGGCTGGATCGAAGATGTTTTCCACCCTGGATTTGAAAAGCGGTTATTGGCAGGTGGAACTAGCTAAGGAAGACCGGGAAAAGACTGCTTTTACCATCGGCTCAGGACTTTACCAATTCACGGTAATGCCGTTTGGGTTGTGTAATGCTCCAGTGACTTTTGAAAGATTGATGGAAACAGTGTTAAAAGGACTTTCATGGAAAACATGCCTGGTGTATCTTGACGACATTATCGTGGTTGGAAGATCATTTGAAGACCACGTGAATAACCTGGAGGAGGTGTTTCGGCGACTTCGAAGTTCCGGACTAAAGTTAAGCCCGAAGAAGTGTCAGCTGTACCAAGAAGAGGTGCAATATCTCGGACATGTGGTTTCCGCACAGGGAGTAGCTGTTGATAGACAGAAAGTCAAAGCTGTCAAGGAATGGCCGATACCTAAAGATATCAACCAGTTAAGAAGTTTCCTGGGGTTATGCACGTACTCTCGTTGGTACGACGCCGGATTTGCCAACATCGCCGGATTTGCCAACATCGCCAAGCCACTTACTAGACTCACAGAGGGGCAGGTGCAGTACCAGTGGGACGAGGAATACCAACGATCATTCGAGACACTGAAAAGAGCATTGACGAGTGCCCCCGTCTTAAGTTATCCTTTGCCAGATGGGAACTTTGTTTTGGATACTGACGCAAGCAATGTCGGAATTGGTGCGGTGCTGTCGCAGATCCAAGACGGTCAGGAGAAAGTCATCGGCTATTTCAGCAAGACCTTGAGCAAGCCTGAACGGAATTACTGCGTTACTCACAGGGAACACTTGTCTGTGGTAAAGGGGGTAGAACATTTCTATAAGCACCTCTATGGTAAAAGATTTCTCCTGAGGACTGATCATGCAGCACTGAAGTGGCTCTTGCAGTTTAAAAACCCCGAAGGACAAGTGGCCAGGTGGATTGAGCGATTGCAAGAATTCGACTTCGAGACTGAACATCGAGCTGGAACAAGCCATAAGAATGCTGATACCCTATTGAGGAGACCATGCCCTGATGACTGCAATCATTGTCAGCAAGTAGAAGAAAAAGGAGCTGTTCTCTGCAGAACTACCGCCATCGATGACCATTGGCAATCTGCGGAGATCCAAAAAGACCAGAAATTAGATCCAGATTTGAAAGAGGTTATCCGGTAGAAGGAAGAAGACCGCAAACCTACGTGGCAAGAGATTTCCCGATACTCACCAACCATAAAGTCGTACTGGGCTCAGTGGAACTCTCTCATCCTGGAGAATGGACTTCTGAAGCGCGTCCTTGAAACCCCAGAGGAAAGCAAGGACAGAAAGCAGATTGTAGTTCCCAGAAATAGGAGACCAGAGGTTTTACGAGAACTACATGATGGTACAACTGGAGGGCATCTGGGAGTAACGAAAACGCTGGGGAAGTTGAGAGAACGCTTCTATTGGGTAAACTGTCAAGTAGACGTTAAGAAGTGGTGCCGGAAATGTACGGTTTGTGCATCAAGTAATGGGACTCAGAAGCGACCAAAAGCTCCCATGAAGCAATATAACGTAGGCAGTCCATTCGAAAGAGTAGCCATTGATGTTGCCGGTCCATTTCCTGAATCCAACTCTGGAAATAAATACATTGTAATGGTGATGGACAATTTTAGTAAATGGGCCGAAGCGTATGCCTTGCCCAATCAAGAAGCCTTGACCGTTGCTGATGTCCTTGTCAAGGAATAGATCAGTCGTTTTGGTGTCCCCTTGGTGTTGCATTCAGACCAAGGTAGAAATTTCGAGTCTACTCTTTTCCAAGACGTCTGCAAGCTCTTGAAGATCAATAAAACACGGACGACAGCATTACACCCGCAATCCGATGGAATGGTAGAACGAATGAATAGAACCATTAACTGCCATTTGTCAAAGGTAGTCTCTGACCACCCAAGAGACTGGGACCAGTATCTGCACTTGTTTCTAATGGCATATCGTTCGTCTGTGCACGAGTCCACGGGTCAGACCCCGGCCAGTATTATCATGGGACGAGAACTAAGACTACCAGACCCCGGCAAGCGTTATTATGGGACGAGAGTTATGACTACCATGCGATTTGAAGTTTGGATGTCCCCCAGAAGAAGAGACCGCAGGTGAAGACTATGTCAGCCAGCTACGTCAAAAGATGAACGACATCCATGAACGAGTCCGGTTAAACATCGAGAATGCCAGTGCCCGAATGAAGGAAGCCTACAACATCAAAGCCGAGGACGGAGAATTCCAAGTTGATGATCTTGTTTGGTTGTATAACCTGCAACGTCGTTGTGGATATTCGCCCAAGCTTGGGAGAGGCCGTACCAAATTGTGAAGAAAATCAACGATGTTGTCTACAGAATAAAGAAGCTGCCTCGGGGAAAACCAAAGGTCGTACATTTCAACAGGTTAGCCCATTATGCCGGAAGTCATGACAGCGACGATGACCAAGCCCAAGTCCGCAGCATCCAACCACCCGATGATGAGATGACCTTCGAACACTTTATGGCACTGTACTCTAATGGGCAGAAAGTGCAGCACGACGTGACCACAGAGGAACCCCGAGACCTGTTTGAGGTGCCCATAGAATATGCCCTGGCTCACTGTGTGGCTCGAGATCTCCGGATGTCCAGAGGAATAGCCAAGGTGTTTGCCAAAAAGTACGGCCAGTTCCAGAAGCTACGGGAGCAAGATCCAGCGGTGGGGAAGGTCCTTCATCTGCAAGATAAACAACCAGTGGGTACCAGAGACATCTTTTATTTGGTAACGAAAACCTTCTCGCAAGACAAGCCAACATATAGCGATCTTTGGAAGACTCTGGTAGAATTGAGGAATGTGATGATGGAGAAGAATCTGATGAAATTGGAGGTCCCAAAGATAGCCTGCGGGTTGGTTGGACTGAATTGGGGGGTGGTGAGAAGTATGATGGAAACAATCTTTCGATTCAGTGGCGTCGACATCCTGGTATGCTGTCTCAGTACTCGCAGACCAGATTCGAAGACCGTTGACTGTTACTTCCACCAAACTTCCCGATGTCGAAATGGAGAGTCCTGCAAATATCGTCACACCAGGAAGGATTCTAGGACATTCCGGGACCAAATGGTCTTAAGGAGGGGGCAATGTTACGAGAATTCATCCGACAGCTGGTGCAATCGGCCATCAACCAATTCGTGGAAGGGACATTATTCCGATAAATTCTGGGAACCCGAAATGTTTGTCTCTCCACAGGTGAACCGCTGCCGTTACTGGAAATTCCCTTAAAGCTTCCAGAACATGAAAGAGTTTCCCGATGGTTCGTGGACGTACCAGACAATTCCAAGATAAATATATAAATAAGCAACAGCTGGCGATAGGGGCATTCCGCTTTCGTCGGTCGTATTGTACAGTTAAGATAAAATGTAAATAGTAGTTTCTGTGAATATAAATTTGTGTAAAAGTAGTGGAAATAAATTAGAGTAAGTTGGACTGTGTTTTTAAATAAATCCAAGAACTGAACTGAACCCGAGTGTGAAAATAAAAACATTACAATATATAACATGATGCGTTAGAAACAATTTTAATTTTATATTTTTTATTTAATTCTGTAATTTGCCCCCCCCCCAATTAAAAGTAGAGGTTTCTCCTTAATTTTCCAGTAAACTTCAGGTCAGACCCTATACCTCTAATTTTTTTTAAAACTTTACGTTTTATAGTTTCGGAGATAAGGGGGAATGGGTAAATTTTGGTATATTTTTGTTAATATCTTTTTAGTTAATTATTTTTTTATTTTTAAATTTTTAATTTGCCTCCCAAAATTAATATTAATGGTTTCTCCTTATTTTTCCTGTAAAATTCGGGCAACGTTCTATATTTCCTATTTTTTTCAAAATTTTACCCTCAGTAGTTTTGGTGATCATGATCATGGGGGGGCAGTCGATTCTTTAGTTTTTCCCCAGAAGTACCCTAAAATCAAAATTTCTTATTTTACGATATGTACTCCTGATCGGGTAACCAAACTGTACATTGATACCAAATTTCAACCTCTTCCGTCCAGTAGTTTAGGAGAAAATTGCTGTGATGGGACAGAGGCAGAAATCCGGAGTGATATTATAAGGGTATCTGTATATTTTATATAGGGAACCCTAATTATAATCCTCACTATATAGAAAATTTTAAATTGTATTATTAAAAAAAATGTAAATTTATAGCAAAAGATATTTTCACCCAAAGAAGAATATGTTAAAGTATTTTAGAATAGGACATTTTTAAAAAAATGTTGAAAATACTTATAACGAAATATAACACTAGACAGTAAATACTACATTCAATGTTGTTAGGTACCTACACACAAAGTAAAAAATTTAAACATTAAAAGTTCTCATTCTGCACAAATTAATTACCTACCTATCTAGAATATTTTTTTTACGTAAAACCAGTCAACGACATATTTGAAGTTACTTAACTTGCAGCAAATCATAAAAGATTATAATATATTTCAATGATTTAATTTCGGGAAGCAATTCTGCCAATTAATTTGAAAATTGATTATTTTTGTATTTATTGTGACACTTCTAATATATATATATATATATATATATATATATATATATAATTATTTTTCAGTTTTCGCGGGCACCACTAAATGTTTTAGGTGGTTTCCGGGAATTCATCCGCGTAGTTGATAACTGATCCCTGCCGGGATCGATGGTAAAATGACGATGTTTCGGCAGAGTCACAACCGCCCTCTTCAGGTCGGTTCGCATAATTCTCGTAGCCTTCTGCTTTCGCTTCTAGTTACTCGAATACCAAGATTTTCAGAAGAGCTCGCGCTGTTGTATAGTCGCGCCTCGGCGCCTATTGGTTGGCACCGTGAACGGCTGCGTGTGATTGGCCCTGGGCGCTCAGTGGGCACGCCTCCCGCCTGCTGATTTATTATTTCCGGTTGAGTTGTTATTGGACGGGTCCGTTCTGGTACGGTGTTTAAAAGAATTTTCCAACAATTCGATAAGTTCTGAATTTCATTGCGTGCGTTTAGACTGTGAGGCCTCTTCGCTATTTCAATTGCCTCTCTTACGAGTCTTGATTTCGGGTGTTCTGTATTTGCCAGTACTCTGGTGTTCTCAAAGTCTATCAGTTATCAACTACGCGGATGAAATCCCGGAAACCACCTAAAACATTTAGTGCCCGCGAAAACTTAAAAACAAATATGGTGAATCTCTACGGGGAGAATACTTTTCATTTGTGTAAAACATTTGAGAAATTACGCCCGAAATGAAGCAAACTTTTGTGTGATCTACATTTTTTACAACGATGCCGCGGTGAAGGAGTTATTCCGAAAAATATGACGGTAAAGTTCTGGAAGAACAACAGAAAAACACAAAATATCTTATGGAAAGCTAGTTGTGCCCTACTTAGGGAAGCCATACGTGATGTTAGAAGAGATTTGGATGTTCTTAATACTAAACTCCTAGATATCCACCTACAGGTAAGCAATACACTCCACCCAATAATATGGGATAAATTCGATGAGATTAGTGAATTTAGGGCCGAAACGAATGCAGAGTTGACAACAATGCAACAACAGACAAATTTTAACAAATTGAAGCTCCAACAGAAGCCCAAAAATGAATTTTTCTCGGAAAATAACGGTCACAGTCTAACCTCACGGCAATTGGAAACGAATAAAACCGTTTATAACTTATCTTCGGTCCAATTGAACTCTTCCTCGATTGGCGTGTTGGCTAAGGGATTCAATTACGCTATTGCTCCCTCTCACATACCAACAGAGAGCATAATATGTGGCGTGGAAACAGCAGTTTCAAAATTAGATGCGAACACCGCTGAAATAATTAGACAAGATGTGTCACATGTTCTAAGAAATTCTAAACCACCCAAAAGGAACCTATCTATAGAAGAAAATGAGGCCTTGAAACAACTTCGCCTCAACAAGGACATTGTCATTCTACCTGCTGATAAAGGAAATGCGACTGTAATTTTAGATACAGCGGATTATTCAAACAAAATTCAAACATTGCTACAAGATCCAGCAAATAAACAAATTACTACTGACCCAACAACTTATTTGAAGAAAAAAACCAAGGCAAAAATCCAAGCAAGTAGGATCGACAAAAATTTCCAACTGCAACTCATTCCGCGTGAAAAGTCATCGAGATGTCCGAAATTCTATGGGTTGCCAAAAGTACATAAAGAAGGTGCACCTTTGAGGCCAATAGTAAGCTTAACTGGATCCCCAACACAACACCTAGCCAAATACCTAGCCCAACAACTTCAACCGTTTGCAGAGGAGGCAGACTCATATGTGAAAAATTCGACACATTTTATCGAAATACTTAGAAAAACGGTCTTACAACCAGAGTGTCTTCTTGTAAGTTTTGACGTAGTGTCCCTTTTCACCAACATCTCTATCGACGAAGCCTTGGATATCATAATAGAAAAATACAAACCACCTCAACACCTTGTAGACTAAACAAGGCACTGTCTAATGAACACCTATTTTGTTTACGAGAATCAACGATACAAACAAGTGGAAGGGGCTCCAATGGGATCGCCACTCTCCCCAGTTATAGCGAACCTTTTTATGGAGAACTTTGAGGAGTTGGCACTAAGAACAACAACTCTTAAACCCAGTTTATGGTTGCGATATGTTGATGATACATTTGTGATTTGGCCTCATGGGAGGGAACACCTCAATACTTTTTTAGACCACCTTAATGGCATCCATCACAAAATAAAATTTACCATGGAGGTTGAAGCCAACAATCAACTGCCGTTCCCTGACGTTCTCATAAATAGGAAGGAAGATGGAACCCTTGGCCATACAGTATATAGGAAAGCAACTCACACCAACAGATACCTTCATGCTAATTCTCATCACCACCCCGCCCAACTACAAGCCGTCGTCAAGACTTTAGTAACCAGATCACAAAGACTAGCTGACGAGGATAACATCAAACAGGAAATGGACAGTTTAAAAACAGCTCTGAGACAAAACGGATTTACAGACCGAAATATACAAAGATCCCTAAAGTCAAAACCGAGACAAACTGACGAGGAGCATGAGACACCAATAACCAAGGCTTATTTACCGTATGTCAAGGGGACCACGGACAGTATTGCAAGAATTCTACGGAGACACAATATCGATACTATTTTCAATACAGACAGAAAAATAAGCACGGTGTTGAGGACTCCGAAGACGAGGATCAACAGGGAGTGTACGAGATGCCATGTGCAGACTGTCATAAAATCTATGTGGGGCAAACTAGTAGAAGAATTCAAGCTAGACGTGATGAACACCAGAACGCTGTAAGAAAGCAGGAAAAAACAACATCCATTGCGGAACACGCCACCACGAGGTCACACCGAATAGACTTTGAGAACACCAGAGTACTGCCAAATATAGAACACCCGAAATCAAGACTCGTAAGAGAGGCAATTGAAATAGCGAACAGGCCTCACAGTCTAAACGCACGCAATGAAATTCAGAACTTATCGAATTGTTGGATAATTCTATTAAACACCGTACCGGCCCGGACCCGTCCAATAACAACTCAACCGGAAATAATAAATCAGCAGGCGGGAGGCGTGCCCACTGAGCGCCCAAGGCCAATCACATGCAGCCGTTCACGGTGCCAACCAATCGGCGCCGAGCCGCGACTATATAACAGCGCGAGCGCTTCTGAAAATCTTAGTATTCGAGTAACTAGAAGCGAAAGCAGAAGGCTCTACGAGAATTATGCGAACCTCATCACTAACTGTAGTCCAATATCTTTGTTAATTAAAAATATTATTTATGAAAAAATACTATTTTAAGTTCCAACAGGGATTAGTACTAAAATTGGAACAATTTTGTTTCCTCTACATTAAATTAAAAATAATTTACAGAAGGAATTTTGGCTATTTCCACTTATCTCCAACTGCTAAATTCAAACGAAAGCTGAACTAAACATGCTTCGATACACTTCGGACAGCCGAGTGGGTTAGAAATCCGGTCGAAGCCCATAATTCTTAGAGCTTTTACTTATATATGCTCTAAGGTATGATCGAACTAAAAATCCTTGCTTCAGAGCAAGAACCATTTGAATTGATTCAGAATCGATTCAGAACCAATAACTGTTTACCGCGAACACCGAACTCAAGACTACTGTAACCCAGATCACCAAATTTTATAACAATAGATTTGGTTCACAATACAATTCTAGGTTGCTATTGTTACCGGGTGTTATCGTCTATAGGACGTTGTTTCATTTGGTATTCGTTCACTTAGTTCAATATCGGTTCATTTTCAGTAATTTTGTTCGGCGAACGGCGTTTTCAGAAAATTACGGTAATATTACCGTTGAACCGATTCAGAACTGCTTCCGCGTAAACCCTTAATGTAACCCAGAAAAAAATATTAATAAAGAGTTAAACAAAATCTACTACCAAACGATGGCTAATAACCAACATCAAACTTCACCAAGCAATACTGACTCCTAAGATAATCACATCACTACAATAACTATACCATACATACAGGGTCTCTCAGAAAGACTGGAAAGAGTGGCAAACATATTATTATAAGGAACAGTTGAAAATGTATTCAACCCATTTTGTACCAGTGGTGCGTTAACGCATATATATAATTTTTTATATTAAATTTGGTAAATATTTTTGAAAATCCATTTAGAAGTTTTATTATTATGACCATTAGAGAACTTAGTACAGGATGTACTTTTTATTTTTGGTTAAAAACGAACATTTTACAACTTCAAAAGTCAAGAAAAACGCTGCGTAATCTTGTGTCAAAATTTGATGCAAATTAGAAGTAGTATATTGCTTTTGAAAGGTGTTGCCATTTTTTTTGTAAGTCTATAATAGGTATATTACATGCCTAGTAGTAATCACACATTTAAAATATCGTATAGATTATAGTTATATTTCTTGTAATCGATTACTGGTGCGTGAGGGCACCACTGTTTTTTCTATGAAACAATATCAAGTTCCTGAAAGTCTCGACGAGTCTTGACAATTCTTCAGTATTCGTTTGTTTCTTGTGTAGTCGACATAGAAATATGCCTTTTCCCAAGTATTAGACTCAAAAGGAATTAGAAGCGGATATTGAGGACATTATGATGGAATTGGAGAATAAAGATGAAAAAATAAGTTTTACTCTTATTTACGTAGTTTCAAAATTTATACATCCAATATTGTAATATTTTGTAAGTCCTGAGTTTATGCGAATAAAATAAAAAATGTAAAATATTTATTTACAGAACATATTGACGCTCTTGTGTTTGATCTGTGAGTTCTCCTACAACTGTGATTGATCAGTTGGTTATCGACCATTACGAATTATCATATATTAAGAGGTATGTTCCGTAATTGGATTTGGTTATTGTAGTTAACGATTTAGGGTTGGTATTTTCTGCTTCCTTCACTAACGGGCGATTAGGGATGAAACGATACCACCAAGGTATCGATACTTTTACTCGATACCATATCGGTCGTCAAGTATCGATACTTACTCTGTATCAATTGAAAAGTATCGATACTTACTCGTATCGAATCAGAGTAAGTATTGCCACATAACCGCACGGTTTTAAAGCTTGCGATTTTGTCATCGTTTTTTTGTAAAATATAGTCACAGTCACGCATTAGAATTCGGAGGCCCCATTTTCAATCAGTCAAAAAACTAAAATGTTTTAAACATAAAACGAACACCGACTAATGTCTGTACTGTTTAGGTTAACAGTGTTAACACCGACCGAACGAAAACAATCGTGGCAACGCTAGAAAGAGATGGCAATATAGAGGATAAGAGGCTATTTTACTCGATTGGGAACTGCATCCAATAAGCTCATTGGCTCCACCTACCAATCGAGTGAAATAACCTCTATACTCTAAGTCTCTATTGTCCTCTCTTTCTATCCGTGGCATGGCATTTCTTTACTGCAGGCTACCTCCACAAGGTGAATACTCTAAGAATTTAAGAATGCAATTTTTATCAATGTTTAAATGAAACAGTGACATTCGCATGGGTATATGAGTACTTTTGACCAGTGAGTAAGGTATTTTGAGCAGTAAGTATAGATACTCACTGCTTTTGACCGATACCTACTCGATACTTAATTGCAAAGTATCGATACTAAAAGTACTTGGTATCGGAGAAAAGTATCTATTTACTCGTATCGTTTCATCCCTACGGGCGATCGTTCCAGCACCAAAAACGATGGTTAACGCTTGTGTTTGTGTATTATTTTTAATGCAATAAGTAATTTTCCCTCTTTTTTAACATATAATCTAAAAACTTTCAAGGCATTCAAAAATTATAAATATAAAACACAGACTAGCTTTACATTTAGTACTTTGATTTATATTTGATTACTGAGATTTGAAGGAAATAGTTTTATTGTTGACAATTCATTGTTTATTAAAATACATTGGCATGTACATAATATTTAGAAATCTGTTTTTATGATATTTATTTGTATTGTTTCTCGGGGTTCATACTCCCTTTTCTCAGAATATAGCATTTTTAATTTTTAGTGGTATGATGGAAATTTGCATACATTATTATACATGGTTATGTTCTGAATTTAATTTCTGAATAAATTTTACGTAGTTTTATTTCCTAATCTTTCATCATCATCAAATCACACGGTTTTGAAAATATTTCAATCAAATCAATCGATTGAAATAATTTCATAACCTAAAAATTGGTTTAATCAAAATATTGAAATTGGAATATACCACATGTCAAATTTGAGTTTCCCGCTTTTCAGGTTAGTTCAACCCCAATGAGCGTAGTGCCGCTGATGTACTGTTTCCATTTTCCATTGTTCTGTTGGGAATTGATCACTCAGCTGTTCTTATTTTCTTTATCTTCGGAAAAATATCAATATATCGATATCTTTTGTTTTATATATCGATACTTTTAGACGATATAATTTTATTCGATATATCCATATAAAAACCAAGTACCGAAAACTTAGATCATTTACCATCTCGATATAGCCTGTCAAGCATAAAGTCGTTGCAACGCTAGAAAGAGAGGGCAATAGAGACAGTAAGAGGCTATTTCACTTAGTGGCTGGATGGTCGGTGGACGCAGACAATGAACAACATGCATTATTGGAAGCAGCTCCCAACCGAGTGAAATAGCCTCTTGCCCTCTCTCTCCTTAGTTTACCACGACATTTGTGCACTGCAGGCTATCTCTAGTAAGTAAATGCTCTAAGATCGAAAATGTATCAAAACAATACATGGAGGGAGCCTCAGTATACAATCCCATGTATTAAAATACGGATAAAATTAGGACTTCAATTTCTTTGTTCTGGCTACTGTGGGTCTCTCATTGGTTATCAAATAACTACATAGAACTGTAATTGGGTTGCGCTCTTTCAGATCATCACGTGACTTTCTTTGTCTTGCGGTCGAAATAGTCCATCAATAATCCGAGTGAAATACACCGTTGCCAGATCCAAAAAAAAATTCATGAAGAAACCAGTGCTGTGCTGGGATAGGTATTAGATTTGTAATAGTTTGTTACGGTATTATGTTATTTTCATATTTAACATAAATGTATTACAATATGAGCTTCGTTTAAAAAAAGTGAAAAAATGGAAAAAACTACGATGTATATTGCCCTCTGGCATAAGGAAAATGTAATTATTAGAAGGGGAGATGATATAGGTAATGTTAATTATTTAAATGTAAAATATGCAAATTACTTTTAATACTCTGGGTTTTTAGACTAATAAACCATAATTGTGACTATTATGAAGATATAACCTGAGCTTTATTGAATTGAAATTGCATTAAATTATGGGATTCTAATCTTCCTGGAACAATATTACCATACCCATACTTCAGTATTGTTTAATATAATTTAGTGCACTTTTAAGGGGATTTTGACGCTCAGGTAGTATATTCATAATTATCACATCTGGATTATTAGCGTAAAAACCCAGGGTATTAACAGCAATTTACCTAATTTGTGTTCATAAAAATAAGTACTAGGTATATGATATATTTGACAATTTTTGATTTTAGTATTCATCTACTTTTCTTTACGAACGTTCGTATAACTTATTCTATTCATTTTTTGTTTACTAAATTGTGTTCAGAATGGTTCGAAGGTGCTGTGTAAAAAATTAACGGTCAGCGGATAATAGTGAGGATACTAAAGATTCAAGTTATCACAGGTTTGTTGATCTATAAATCTATTTTTTAATATTTATAGTTTACGGTTAACGAATGAAATATTTTAAGATGTTATTCTGCTTCTCTCTAGATTTCCAAAAGCCGATTCTCTAGGTTGGATATGATGTACCCGGTGTGAAGTTTTAAGCTTATTCATAATTACTGTTTTGTCCTAAATATGTGTGAAAATATTAGTTGAATATTCACACTTGAATGTTGCGAAAACGAAATGAGAAATTTCAAGATTTTACCAACGCTACTTACTTATATAACCCCCTTTGTTTTAGTTTATAATTTGGTAATTTAAAATGTTTTTAAATTGTATTAATTTACAACATTCGACTAAACATATAATTGTTAAACATTGTGTATTATATTATTTAAATTATAGAATTGTGTGGTATTGAATAACTAAATCTAACTAATCTTGCAAGGGAATATATTCTTTTAACTTAAAATGGTACAAGTGAATTGCTGTATAATTCTAAATGATTAATATTTCATGGTTTATTAATAACATTGCATGAATGAAAATTTAAAATGAAAGGAAATATAGATAATGAGCTTCCAGTTTGGATAAATTTTAAGAACGCATGAAATAATTGCAACCTGGCAACTATGGAAAGTCTGTCATATAAATTTGGATTAAGGTCCTTCGGCGCAAAAAGCCCATTGGGCGAACTAAGTTCACGCCTACTTTTCGCGTTTTTTAATGCTAAGGCTCCCTCCAGATGTATTTACTCACTGATCAAAAACCATATTTTTCCGTATGTTTGTTCCGTGCTATATAAAATAAATACTTATATTTATTATATTTTATAGTTATATTTATGTTTCATGACATGCAGAACCATCTTTTACTTTTTAGGTGGTGATTTGTGCCACAGACCCACAGAAAATCACATAAAAATTATTCTTTGCACAAAGTTTGGCTTGCAGTTGTTTGGCTTTGATTTTCTACGATATTAAAATATTAACGTTCTTTTCTGTTTTTGAATTTGTAGCGTACGGTATTTGTATTCAATTTCTCCAGGCGTATTTTGTAGCCATTTTTATTTGTGCGTTGAAGTTGAACTTTATATTAAAAAACTTTCTCTTTTGTAAACTGTATACGCTAATAAAGTATCTTTGGCTGTTTTCCAGTTAGCAGAGCACAAGTGATTTTGTGCCGCACAGTGCGGCAATTTTTAGGACGTTAATTGGAACATGGTTGTTTTAAAACCAACCGGTAGAGTACACTGATCACCATAAGGTTAAAAGTGTATTACTCATAGGTTATCAATTGACGTTTATGTGTACGTAAATTATTTACAGAATAATTCAGTAATGGCTGTTTTCCAATTATTAGAACTCAAAGTGTTTTTGTGTCGCCTTGTACCGTAATTTTCGGGCGTTATTTGGAACATACTTCATGTTTTATGATAAAGTTTTATGTTTACTTGGTAAACCTACATAAAACATCCCAAAGGCACAGTTATTTCTTGTGCTCATTTGTGCGAGCTAGTGCTGTAATTGGAACACTCAGTGCTAGCACTGTGCCGCACTGTGCTCAATTGTGCGCTAATTGGAAAACAGGGTTTGACAACAGACATTTGCGCCATCTCGTGTTTTATTTGTGGAACGCTGGTTCTGTCAAGGCCGTAATTTATGTTTGCTATATTATAGATTAAAATTTAGTTATCCCATAAAATTGGTATGGAAAACATCAAACCGAAAGTACGGTGCAGTTGATTGTGAAAATACAAAAAAAAAAAACCCAAAATTACAATTGTACCACTTTCATGGATTTCCATATCAATTAGAGATGAAGAAAAAATTAATTGCAGCAGTTCGACATCATGGGTAAATAAATTTGATTTCCACTTTGTTAGTCATTATTGTATGTATAAAATTAATCGTAATTGATAAAAGTAAACAACGCACATAACAAAAGTTACAATCCAACTATATTTCCTGCAATATGTATATAAAAAAGCAAAATCTTCATGCTGGTTTGTGGTGAAAGATTACGAGTACCTATGACAAGAAAAAATTGCATCTCCAGGAGTCAATGAAGCTTCAATTGAGATTAACAATAGTAAGTAGATAAATACATATAAGAAAAAAACAAATTAACTTTATTCATTATATATAATTTATTGGTAGATTTCACTGACAATGAAGTTTTAATGGATCAAGATAAAATTTGAAGTTGAAACAAGGATAATAAAGCAACAAGAGATGCAAATATACATGTTAAATCACAAAGAAATGAATATTGATTATATATTATTTATAGCTTTTGTAATAACTAATAATAAAGAAGCGCTCATAAAAAAATAAAAATAATGAGAATAAAAAGTGTTATTTATTTAAAAGATTATAAATATTGATATATTACAGGAAAGATAGTTGAATTGTAAACTTTGTTATGTATCTACATTGTTTGATTTTTCTGCTCCATCAAAATGAGCACAGCAAATCCTTGAATATGTTCCTGGTTGCCATGGTTTTTCATCCCTCCTGTAACTAAAAAGTTACTTTTTTTCTTTATTCCGAAAAAAAAAAATTAATTAAAAAATTAAAAATTATGTTAACCTTAAATTTCAATTTACTTTGGAAAGAAAAGTATTTACATCATTAACTTTTCTGATTACAAGAGTTATTGAATCTTATTTTTGTTAACAGTTAACAGATCAACAATTGTGATTAATTTGATGTATTTAGTAATAAAAAACTTGGAAATTTAATTTGTTTGCCCTTAATGACGAACTGCTGTAATCCATTTTTTCCTTCCTTTCCGATTGCTATAGAAATCCAGGAAAACGGTAGAATTGTAATTTTTGACTTTTCCTTGATGTATTTTTAAAATCAACTACACAGCACTTTCGGTTTGATGTTTTTGTTTCCATTTTATGATATAACTAAATTTTAATCTATAACACAGCAAACATAAATTACGGCATTGACAGAACCAGCGTTCCACAAATAAAACACGAGATGGCGCAAATGCCTATTGTCAAAGATACTTTACTAGCGTATACTATACGCAACCATTTTTGTATAACTATATCTAGTTTTGTCTGGAAAACTTTAGAAAAGTAAATAAGGACACTGTGTAGTGTAACCTTTGCGGAATTAAATAAATTGAAAAATAACTGACTGGATAAATTTACCGGCAATCAAATATTGGAGTTGGTTCATAACAAAATAATTGAAATAAAAAAAATAAAGATGAAGGAAGAGGCAGAGTTAATGTAGGAATAAAGACAATAATTTTTATACTGCCATTTCTTTGAAGTAACTGCTGCTGTTTTTATATCCCATTACTACTAATGAATGAAATAACAGGTTATTAGAATTGAGAAATAACCCCATTTATTTATTGAAAAATTGAAACTTTAAATATATACTGTTATGTAGTTCTTTAATAACTGTTTTTATCCTGGTGAATGTCCTAGTCACCTTATGTTAGAAAAAAATACTGCTCTAAAAACTTGTAGAAATATAAAAAATAAAATTTTGATATTGATATAGAAAAGAGATACTCAGTAATTGTATGATTTGACTTGAGCAAGAGTGAACTGGTTGCAGAGTTTATTCTTGACTTGTTGGAAAATATTTTTGATACAATGATACATGTAGGATATTATTTTGGTATATCTATAAGTCATATACTTAATCTATTAAAAAACAATCTTAATAATAGAAAACAATTGGTAAGGTTAAATGATACTAAAACTATTATGTATAATATACATAAATGATATATTAAAGTTAACAGTGCTACAATATTTTCATTTGCTGATTAAACTGTAGCAATATACCGTAATAAATCATTGAAAGACATCAAATATCAATGAAATTATTTATGAAAATAATGGATTAGGCTGACTAGGTATCGATATATTGTCAAACAAGTTGAGATACATGATCTTTGTTCCCAAAGATTAGTAGAAATCTTTCAAATATAATTAATTTATTACATTTCTGCTGTGTTGCCTAACTGCTTGAAGTTAAAATAAATTTTAAATATGTTGCTGATAATGCATGATTAAAAAAATACTAAAAAGGGGGAGGTATATATGAGAGTGTATAAATTATCACTAGAACGACAATGTAAATTTTCAGAAAATACGAGAAGTAGTAGTATATAGTTAATTTAACAATATATTTCTACCTTAAGCTGTAAAAAAAGTTAGTCTCAAAATAAAATATTTTTAAATTTTGTAATCCGGTGTATCTACCATCTATTTATAATTTTTTTGCATATAACTCTATCATATAAACTGGTTAAACAAATTAATAAGTATATATTTAGTCTACTGTTCTAAAATATTACCGATATATCGATATTTTTTTTTTCGATATATCAATATCGATATTGATATTTTAAAAAAATATCAATACAATATATATCGATACTTTTTAACAATTCCGACATCCCTACTGATGGCAAGTCAAGAACGCCCGTCGGCCGGTAAGTGTGTGGCGCTGGCCCGGATTCTCTTCTGTTCTTATAAGAACAGAACAGAAACGGTAGGTGTGTGCCCGGCCGTATATACGAGAATCTGAAGAACCAACTGATATAGTTGGAACTTTCGAGTTGCATGTACCGAAATGTACGGAGGTTCTGGACCAGTCCTGTAAGTTAGCGCCTGCTGAATCTGAATGGGACTCATCAGATGATGAAACACTGGAATCTACAAAAAGGCGAATTATTTCTGCAAAAGACAGGCTTGCTTCTACTGTCAAATGGAAAAGGTCAAATTGAATATACCAGCACACTAATATCCGATGAATTTCGATCAAGGGAGAAATTACGAAATATAGTGTTTCAGGAAAATCTCCACTTGGATATATATATATGGACGAAGTTATAGATTTGATTTTAAAATTTTCTATAAAATATGCTCTATAACCGCCATGAATTCTCATTTTCAAAAAACGAACTTTTAAATTTTATAGGAATTTTGCTTTTCTCGGGTTACCATTCATTGCCACATATTCAGCATTATTGGTCTACTGATGAGGTCAAAGGAAGTTAGACCACTTTTTGATACAATAAATTTAAAAAATTACAATTTGAAATATTTTCATTCAACTTATCCATAGACGAACAAATTGTACTTTACTTTGCACGCCACTCTTGCAAAATGTTTATAAATGGAAAACCATTTCGTTTTGGATTCAAACTGTGGTGCCTTTGTTCATCTGAAGGGTACCTATTTTATTCACTTCCATATGGTGCTGCTCAAAGTCAAAGTCATTCTAACCTTGGTCTTGGCGGTGATGTTGTCATGAGTCTACTTCACAGATCATACAATCTACTTTCTGTTGTCAATAAGCCACTGAATCACGAAATTTTTTACAACTTTTTTTTTTCATTTAAGTTTTTCGTACATTTAAAAACAATGGTTATTTTGTCACCAGTACAATCCGAGAAAATAGAACAAATAAGTGTCCATTGGAAAATTGTAAATCATTTGGTAAGAAAGACCGCAGATCGTATATTTCAGCATATGAATCTGTATCAAAAATTTTAATTGTACGTTGGCACGATAATTCGGTTGTAACGGAGGCAAGTAATGTTTATAGTGTTAGACCCTGTCCAAAAGTTAAAACGCTATAATAGAAAAGAACGAAAAGATATACATGTTAGAACGCTTACTCAAATTTTTTTTAAACTTTATTTCAAAAACTGAGTTACAAAATTTACTTGAACTAGATACTCGTATGTGAAAAGTTAATACAATAATAATAATTGAAACTATAAGTGTCCTGTATTTATAATATTACTGCAGACGCCTCGTCAGCAGTGAAACAACTGTTGGAGTCTTATCTCAAGAATACTTTGTTTCAATGCTGACGATTTGGATTTGGAAATTAATTACCTACCTATCTAGTGTATTTTTGGAGTCGGTGCCAAGCAAATTTGAAATGTTGCATTGCGTACTAATCTACAACTTCATCAAACTTGATGTTTGCTTGGCACCGACTTCGAAAATATACTAGATAGGTAATTAATTTGTATAGAATGAGCACCTTTTACTGTTTACATTTTTTACTTTGTGTGTAGGTACCTAACAACATTGAATGTGTTATTTATTGTCTAGGTTTGTATTTTGTTATAATTATTTTCAACTTTTTAGTTATACTTGGAAGTCGGTTATATTTTAAAAAAAATGTTTTATTTACAACTTTAGTTTTTTTCAACTCGGGTAGTTTTTATTTTTTATTTCTATGTATAACCTTATAGACCAAGTAATATCGAAAACCCCAAACGTTTCAGAATGAAACATTTTCATTTAAATTAACAGGTAAAAGTAAGTAACAAAATGAACTGGTACGCGTTAACTTAATAAGCCAAAAATATGTTTTCCTCACTGACAAGACAGACATGATCTTGTCCAAACGTTTTATAAAATTGTAATTATTTGGACAGTTTTGATGACATTATATGAAAGAAATCAAAAAATACCGAACGCCATCACGTTAACACAACTTAACCTATGAATAACGTGTATATATATCTGTATACTTTAAGCTTTAATGTGCTAAATATAAATTTTAAACTATGTTAATTAATAGAAAGAACGACAATTTTAGCAGCGGACATTTGCTCTGTAAACTAATTGTTTCGATGACGAAATGAATCAGTTTAATTTCAATTTTCTTTATTAAAACACTTTGTAATAATTGCACTTCACAATATATCTCAACCACTCTGTTTACTACCTTATAAGTATCACATTATTCTAACATTTTTAACCACCCTGTATAACAATTATTTTTCTCCGCCCTAAATTTCACATTTTTCGCCCACTTCACCCTATATTCGAACCATCCTGTACATACGGCTGCCTGTACCCCTGCACCCTGTATAACAATAACTCCTCTACACCCTTATTGAAAGTTCGGCTACGCACTAAAGAAAAAAATCTAATTATTGCCACCCAATATAACTTTTTTAATAACCCTGTATACCCGTAATTTCATTCCAATCTATATTCTAAGCAACTTATAAATTCAACTGCTAATACTCTACCTCATACGTATACCTTTATTTTAACATTTTTTAACCACCCTATTCTACTCCGCTCTATAATTTCACTATCATATATATTCAACTACTGACGGATACGTTATATAATTATTTGCACTGTATTGTAATGTTTTTTTATTTTCACAAACGGGTTCCGTTCAGTTCTTGGATTTATTTAAAAACACAGTCCAACTCACTCTAATTTATTTGCACTACTTTAACACAATTTATATTCACAGACTATTTACATTTTATCTTAACTATACAATATGACCGTCGAAAACAGAATGAGTCCCATCGCCAGCTGTCCGTATGTATTATTTCTCTTGAATATTCTGGCAAGTCAACGAACTATCGGGAAACTACTTTCATGTTCTGGAAGCTTTAAGGAATTCCAGTAACGGCAGCGGTCGGCCTGTTGAGAGACGAAACATTTCGGATTCCCAGAAGTATCGGAATAATGTCTCTTCCACGAATTGGTTGATAGCCGATTGCACCAGCTGTCGGATGAATTCTCATAACAGTATGTATGTGTATTATTTACTTTGTATTAGTCAATCATAGCAGTCAGAACTTCCCAAAACTACATATTAAATTGAACTTTTAATATTAGGAGTGATTGCTCTTAACTTACTGTGATGAACAAACACTTCTGGAAAAGTTTACAGTATAATTGAATCCACTGTGAAATTTGCACTAAGAAATGATAAATTAGTTATTTTATATATCGATATGAATTCGACCGATGAATCTGTGCTATTGTTATTGCTCTTATCACTTTACTTTGTGGTTTTGTTTGCTACAACTAAACACCCTGTGTATAATCGTACCAAATAGCAGTTTAGAGCTTGCTATGTGTTGTTACTGAATTTTCTATTAGGCCGGGAGTAGGTGACACCAAAAGCAAAATTTAAAAACTTTGTTTTAAATCGGTATTTGCCAGGTATATAAATAGAATGGGCTTGGTACCCACTGGTTTCAGGAGATATGTGCTTGGGATGTACATAGAAAATTTTCAAATTCTCAATTAAAATTTCCAGTACCTGCAATTCCCGCACTATTGTGTTGGAATTAAAATATTTATGAGGAAATGTCAGTTACGTCACTTCGATGGAATTATTGATAAGAATATTGCATTTTCGGCGATTTTCTGCAAAACTGTATGTTGCAAGTCGCAGAAAAGGATCTTCTTTAATAGACTACACTTAAAAACTATCCACATCGACAAAGGGTTTTATAAAAATCGACCAATATGTTAAGTATGTTGGTCGATTTTTATGCACGCATGTGTTCATTCACAAATTCCAGCATTTTCTCAAAAGAATTCTATTCCCAATTTCAAGTTTCACCAATCCAGATATATACTCTATTAAACAAGACCATAATCGTCCAAATCGGTGCATAACAGGAGAAGAAATCAGGTAACATGCATACAACAAATAAATACGCGGCGAATTGATAATCTCCTCCTTTTTGGAAGTCGGTTAAAAACATCATTTAAAACAAGAAGTACACTAAAATCAATTATATCAAAAACAAAACCAAGAAACTAAACTCAAAATACAAAAAATTGCATTTATAAAATCCCTTGTGATTGTAATAAATTGTATATTGGAGAAACCTCTATACCTCTAAATGTTTGAATAAACGAACACAAAAATTACATTAAAAACGACAGTTTGAAAAATTCAAAATTTGTGATCATGCTTGGGACCTTGGTCATAAAATGCTGTAACGTTTTTATTTTCACACACGGGTTCTGTTCAGTTCTTGGATTTATTAAAAACACAGTCCAACTCACTCTAATTTATTTCCACTACTTTAACACAACTATTTTACAATTTATTTCTACTTAAGTATATGATACGACCGTCGAAAACTGAATGCCTCCTATCGCCAGCTGTTCATATTTATATATTTCTTTGCGAATTGTCTGGTAAGTCCACGAACCATCGGGAAATTCTCAGAATTATCAGAATAATGTCCCTTCCATGAATTGGTTACATAAAGAAGAACACAACACGAAACGAAAACTAATAGAGTGCTTTAATTTTGTTAAATGATTGTATCGCTACAACCTCCGTGGAGTTCAATTGTTCCTGGTTGCCGATGATTAAGGAAGAAATTGTTAATGGTCATGTCCTTATGAACAACCCAATATCGGGATAGTTCACAAGGTTTTTCCTATGATTTTAATGGGTTTATTGAATCAAGAATATTCTTTGATCGCATTTTTGGTCTAGGAGCACACCCAAATTTGAAAAAACTTTATTATTATACGATCTTTAGAAGTTTCTATGCTACCCTGTATATTATCAAATTAAATTCTCTTACTTACGTCTGACCTAGACTCCGAAACGTTTGAAAGTACTATGAATTATAAAGTAGGCTACTCACGGTAGGAAAAAATGAAGTAATTCTGGAAGCATTGGAAAAGATATAATGGTGAACTAAAAGTGCAGGTATTGGCAGTTTTCCGCTCCGATTTCATTCGACGAACTGAGATGAAATTTTAAGGTAAGTAGGGAATAGCTCAAGGAATAAAAGTCATACAGTGCTAATATGGGCTTCAGATAATTTTGTATGAGACTTTTTGCGCCTCGTATTGAGCATAGGTCTTTCTCCTCCAGCTCTCTGTTCTATGCTCCTTCTATCCATCTCAGTTCTGCCGTTCTTTTTATACCATCATACCATCTCCCCGCACTTCATACCAGTAATTCTCTCATTTTTTTCTGATTTTGTTTTTTTTTTGCCTAATCAATTAAATCATTACGATGTTGGTCCCTCAGTGATATGTTCAACATCAATCTTTACATTACCCTCTCTGTTAGTCTTAGTTGATTCGTTATGTTAAGGTATCTTTTTATTTTTTTATCTGTGAGCCTTCCGAACGCAGCCCATCCTAAGAGTTTTCTTATTTTAATTTCGCTGTCGTTGTTTCGTTTACCAATTACTATATATTGTCCATAGAATACATTTATTGTAATCTGTATCTCTTCTGAGCTCATAATTTCGTATTATTTACATTAATTTTTGGTCTTATATTTCTCGAATCATTTCCTAGTTCTAATATCCTTCTTCTTTTACGGCAATTAGGACCACATCATCTGCGAATCTTAAAATTGAGAGCCGTTCTCCTTTACTCATTTAATGCAACTCCTACATTTGTTGAGTTCAATTCCTTGAAGAATACTTCTGGGGCGAGGTTGATCACTGATATTCTATCACTTTGTTTTCTTCCTCTATGGAGATGTATCTTGTTTTAATTTTTAATTATGGGCGTTGTTGTTTGAGATATAATATAATAATACATATGCATATTTTAGATGAACCTGTCAGAAACATATTTTGATTTTTTTCTTTCTTACTATTAATTAAAACAGTGTACAAATATAATCACACGTTATTCAGAGGTTAAGTTGTGTTAAACGTACGCGTGATGGCGTCCAAATAATTTTTATAAAACGTTTGGACAAGGCAACGTCTGTCAGGTTAACTAGTTAAACATATTTTTGGCTTATTAAGTCAACGCGTACCCGTTCATTTTATTCGTATAACTTTTAGGTGTCAATTTAAATGAAAATGTATTATTCTTATGGCTCGTTTAGATTATGCCGAAGTGAGCAGCGATTTACGCAGGGCAGCCGGCAGTGTGAGAATGTAAACACTATACTTCTCTAGTTAATGTCACTGCTGTTGGCACTCCCTGATACTCGTCAAAAGAGCGGTTTTTACGTCAAAGGACTGACTGGCAGTACGGGCGAGAGTGAGTGTTACATTCAGCCAGTGTTCGATTTTGGATTTTAGTTATACCATAAATATATATATTTCATTAATCAAAATACTTACTCTTGAAGGAAATTTAATATTCTACAAAAACATTATTAACATTAAAATTATTCGAAGTTGAAATTAAATTCAAAATTATTTCTGAATAAGAATAAAAATAGTGAATTTAATGCAAAATGTTAAGAAATGTCTTTTATAGAGTATTCAATTTCCTTTAAGAGTAAATACCTTGATCAATAAAAATGTTAGTATTTCTGGTAGTTTCAAAAATCCAAAATCGAATCAAAAAATTGAAAAAACAAATCAATGCTTAAGGCATCATTACAAGAAAACTCGTATTATGTCAATTTACTGTTTGGAATAATATTTTCACAGTACCTTTGAAAATAATAAATGGTCGTATTTTTTTTAATATGGACCTGTACTTTTTTTACAATATCGAAAAGGCAGTGAAAGACCGATACATTGTTGTATTATATTTTTTACTTGTTTTTCTTGCATGTTAAAACGATGTTTATGGAAAAATCGAAAATATTTTAAAAAATCAGGTTTTGTTTTTTGTAGAGACTTGCATAATTTCGCAACACAAAAGCGGTCACAGTGTTTCAGTATTCAAGGGTTTTTTGCAACATGCACAGCAACAAAACAATATTTTACAACTTTGATGCTGTCATTCGATAGACCTTACTTTCAACTTTCATAAGCTTTACTCTAACATACATTTTAGAAGTGATCTACGAGAAACTTTCATTTTCCTGATTTCACAAATTTTCACTTAATTTAGAAAAAAAAAACAAAAGCTGATTTTATTTTATATTTTAGAATTTTACAATTACACCGCTTTACAAGGCAAGAAATACAACTCCAAAAATAATTTCATATTTTAATTATGCTATCTCTGGGGTTTATTTATAAAATAAGCAAATATCTGTTATTTTAAACACTAGTTTTTGATATTTTATTTAATAGTGATTTTATATTATATAACTCATATTACCTAATTATAGCTTTAATCTTTGGATTCTCTTATAACATTGAAATATAAAATTAAAATTAACTTAATATTTTTAATCAAACTACTGAACCTACAACTAACAGCGTAGATTGGGTTTGTTAAAATCTACATTATTAATATTAAAAAAGGTTAAAAGTAAAATTAAACAGCTTAGAAGTAAAAAATTGCCTTGTTTGCCCTTTGTTTAAAGTATTTTATTTAAAAAATGAAGAAATTAAACTTAGTGTAGCTTATTTTGTGGATTTTTTAATTATCTTCAACAATGTCCATTTTCCCAGACGATTTTACGATTAGATATTGCAAAATAATAAACTAAATGTTTGGCCTTATTTGAAGGTTTTTATTGTTTAATAAAAAATATCCCTTGATAAAAAATATTGAATTTTGTGGCACATGCCTACAATTGTTCCTTTGCAGATATCAATTTTGTCCAGCATATATTTAAATCACCTGGACTATAAATCACCGATGAACGGGCCGAAGCCAGACCAGAAAACAATTTTGTTCAGCATTTATTTAAATTACCTGAACTATAAACGATCGATGAACGGGTCAGTCCTTTGACTGTCGCTCAAAAACCGCTCTTTTGGGGAGCATTAAGCAGTGCCAGCAGCAGTCGCAACATTAGGAGAAGTATGGTGTTTACATACTGCTCTTCATACTTACCTGCCTACTTTCCGGTCCACTTCGGCATAAAATAGACGAGATTTCGACCCCATTTCGGCAATAATTCCGGTAGCCTGCCGGCAGCTCGAGCAGCGGGGATTGAGGCATAATGTAAACGAGCTATTATACAGTTCGTCCATGTGTCGAAATGCTCGCAACTTAAGTATTATATCCGAACATCATACGTGTTGCTCGGAAGTTTCTGCCATAAACACGCATCTAGTCTTGGTAATTTTTTCCATGTGAGTTGTCCAGTTTATAGCAATTTGCCTGTCCTTGTATTATGTGTAAATGTTTTTATTTTGTGATGATTGTTTCGGTCTCAACATGTTGAAAATTCATTCAGATTAAAACAATTTTTTATTTTGTAGGTATCTAAAACTATGGTAGCGTTTCTTTTTTCCGTTATTTTTGTTAAATCTCTTTAATGTCATTGTTTCATCTCTGGGTAGTTCAGATTTACTTTGGTTGTGTGTGACATGTTGAATTATTTCTGTTGCGTCTTTAAATTAAATTTTGCCGTTTCAACACCAAACACTCGCATAAGTTTCATGTTAATTTTACGTATCCAATTAGGTTTTTGTTGGAGTTTGAACTGGTTTGAATCTATGGAGATTAAGAAAAAAACTCGAAGTATTCAGAAGAAGCTTTACATAAACCTAGAAGCAACAAATGACATCCTTAGTGTTAATAATATCTAGATATTAACACTAATAAAAACTTTTAGATTTACATCTACTAGCAAGTAACACACTGTTCCTGAAGTGATTGCATTGTAGGTCTCTCAATTTGTTTTAGCACTGTCATTCGTAGATAACTGTTACTGAGAAGGTGTTGAGATTTTTGTATGATGATATCAACTCTTTTAACGAAAGGAGTGTTGATAGAAAAGGGCACTATGTTAAAGCTTACTAGAAAAATATGATTGTAAAACGTCTATTGTGTTAAGTATTCAATGGGATGTGTTGAATTCTACACATATTTTGTCTTCTCAGCAAATAGTTAAAGCTTTTTAATAAACTTGGGTATTCATACTTTCTTTAATTTTAACTCTTATCAGTTAGAGCGTCTTATTCCATATGCTAGTATTTGAAAAATGATTACCGACAACAGAAGATATTTGATAATTTAGGACAGAGAATGTAAATTCAGAAACAGTTTAGGTATTCTTTGTAAGTAAAAAAATTGTGTCATAGGGGGAAATAATTTACTAAAATAAAAATACAATTCATACAATAGTGTTAAGATGATTTTTTATGTGGCAAGATTAAAAATAATTAAAGTATCATTAATAGTTATGTTTTACAGAGTCATTCAATACATCACAGTTTTCGTCAATACAATTTCACTGCTTCCCATAATTTTATGTGTACTAGCTATTTTGAAAATAAATTTAGAATTACAAATTATATAATTGACTCAAGGTATTAATCAAATCCTTCCAATGAAAACAGTTTTCAAAACGTCTCTGAGACAACATTTTGATTTAATGGCATTTTATTTTGAAAATGTTTAGTGCATAAAATGAAATATGATATTGTGAGATACATTCTTGATGGAAACAATAAACAAAATATATTCCAAATTAATGGCATGAATGAATGCTTGACGTTATGCTGGAAATGATACAAATGTAAAAAGTAGCAGAAACTGCAATTTTCTGTGTTGTAATATATTCGGCAAAATCGAATGTATCGTTATGATACTGTCACCACCTGATGAATAGATTTTATGGTTCTAAACAATTGTCCTAACTCGATTAATATAGCTCTTATAGTTCTGTTATTTGTTTATTTTACCTGTTCATTTGGGGTTTGTCTTCTCACATTTTTGACAGTAATAATTTTTTTTATCAAAGCGAAAATTTAAGAAGCAACCGCTAGCCATAACACACAGCGATTGACGACGGCTCTAGAGTTGGAGTTGTAACATCTCCAAACACAGATAAGCATCACACAATATAGAAAACACTACTTAAATACCGGAATACTGGTTGATCATACTCTAGACATATATTTCTCTTAGACTATCAATGGGGACGAATTTCTGTACAGAGAACCAGTAATCCTCATAACTTTGAAATTGTCTTACTACACTTTATTCGCTATTTACAATACTTAATTATTAAAGAACAGGCAAAATAATCAAATAACTCCTCGACAGTCTTTTCGAAATTTCTTGCCATTTTCTACATCGCATCACATGTATAGAGACTATTAAGTAACTTAAAAAAATAAAAGTGTCAAATTGCTTTAAAGTCTCTACTAATTGTACTTTAACACTTACCAACAACAATTGCAAAATGAAATTTAAACATTATCCACTATAACCCCGATCCTGAACACCGTGTTAGGATCTTTCAGACTAATTCTAATATTATTTTCAAACTTATTTTAATATTAGAAATTCCATAATATCCTTAGGTTTACTTTCTAACCAAAACCTATCAAATTGGTAGAATAAATAACTGTAAAATTGGTGAAAAAGTCTTACAGATGGTAAACTTTTAGAAATATTATAAATATAAGTTTTCGCGCTACCATCTCGAAGTAGTACCCATGCTAAACTGGTTAAATTTATTCCTACTATTGCAAAACAATAACCATGCACAGGATGGTGTGAATGTGACAAAACATGTTGAGCTGGTGTACGATATTCAGTGGCGAAGAATAAGAGATTTTCCAAGCCCAATAACCCCATTCCCCGAAAATCAGTTTTGGGATCATCACCCTGAAAGCCGATGTCTTGCCACTGCTTGGTTAGTCTACCTGAAATTAAATAAAAAACAGTAAATATATTCTCTGAAAGGTCAAATCTAATTCTCGAATGATGACATTTACAAATAAGGAGGAGACTGATTTTTGTCTTTGTCTCAAAACATTTTGGAGTGGGCACTTTCTATAATTGACATAGCCAAACTTAATTTTATTTTAATTTCATTGTTTTTTGCAATTGAGAGCGGGGTCTCATTTAGACCTTGAAACGATTTGAAACATAACGACTTTTCCGAACTTTAGTGTTATTACAAAACAAAATCACGAATGAAAAGTAGAGAAATATCATTCTGAAAACAACTAAAAAGGTTTATCGGCATAATATAATTTCAGTAGAGGCTGGAGTTGTCCATTGAGTTTATTCCTGGTAAAAATAATTTTACCATAGCCTTTGATTTCACTTCTAGGTTTATCCATAAGGATCGAAGAGGCCGTACTTAGCAGCAAGTAAAATAACGTCGCAAACATCTCCACTCTATAATCTCTTAATTTTACTATTTACATACACTGATTAACATTTCGACGAGATCGCACTCATCTTCGGAAAATTGTTTCTGTGAGCGTGGTAAAAACTATATCGTCACTGTTGCCATTTAGTTAGTCATATCTTTATTATAAATTGTTTTTACAAATTTCTTATTGCTAGTCCATAGTTTGGTACTTATTTCCCTATTTTGTTTTCCATGTTACAGTGTTGCACGTCTTTGCGTTTATGCGATCCGTCGAGATGGGCGGTGTGTTTCGGCCAATCAGAGCTCTCGTTCTTAGACGGGGTCAATGGTCCGCTCGTGATTGGAGTATTGTTCGTTGTCGTGAGTAGATTCTCTGTTTCTTTGTGCTACTGGATTATTGTCAGAAATATACCGAACCGCCAGTACAACTCTCCAGGTGGGTGGAATACACCTTGGTCTTCAAAAGTAATGTGATCCTTACGAGTTAAGTGTAGCCAACATTTTTTAGTTTATCCTCATTAGGATCTTCCCAATTCTGTTCTTCGTAAAAAGGGGTGAACAGCTGACGAAATATCATCCGTAGTTTGTGCAAGTGCTCTCCGTATAATGGTATAATTGTACCCGTTCGATGCTAATGCCTTCTGTATTGTAGTGATTTCATTGATGCGGTTTTCACTGTCAATTAGATTTTGGGATCTGTGTCTCAATGTTTTCATAACTGTGAATAACTGTGGTGGATAGTGGTGGGAGTTTGTGTTTAGGTATGGGTAATATGGTAATTTTCCTGTTTCTTTATATGAGTTGGTCGAGATATAGGAACTGCCCGTTTTATTCTGTTCCCATGTTTAAAATGATTTTTGATTGTACTTTATTTAAAAGCACTAAGAAATTGTGTAGTTGTTGTTCTCCATGTGGCCATATTATGAAGTTGTCATCTACGTATTGCAAACAGCTCGTATTTCGACCTTTTCCATGAAAACGTTTGCCAGTACTGACCCTTCAATATGTTTCAACTTTTGAACCGCATATGTAAAAGATGTGTTTGTTAGGCAGTGATTTGCTAGGTTGATGATGTGCTCTGGTGAATGGTATTTCTTTTCAATGTAGTGGGAGCCTTCTGTTAATGGGAATTTTGTAAAAAGTGAGAGTACATCAAAACTGGCTAATATATTGTCATTATCTACATTCACATCCTGGATTATATTCAGGAGATATACAAGGTTTTTGACATAAGATGTCATCTGTCCAACATGGGGTTGGAGTTTTTTGGCTAGGGACTTCGTCACAAGTTGTGTTGGAGACACAATTAAACTCACTATTGGGGACCCAGGTTTGTGAATTTTCGGAACTCCATACAACTGTCATCTTGAAGATTTATCTCTGGAGTTTTCTGAACTTCTTTATTTATGGAACTTGTTTTTATTTTTACTTTCATTGTTGCTTATAAACCGTACTTAGATAAAACAAGAGCAAAAATTAAAAGCAGTCCCATAAATAAAAAAAATATTCAGAAACAAATGATCCAAGAGAAAAATCATTAAGATGCCAGGGGCCCGATTCTCGAACCATTCGACACCTCTACTATACGACTTTTGACGTAAGTCGCATGAAAAGTTGAGATAAATGAAGTTTAACCCATATCTTAAACTTCAATTATGTCAGATTTCATACGACATACGTCCGAAGTCGAGTGGTAGAGCCGTCGAATGGTTTCAAGAATCGGTCCCAGAGCTCAATTGGGTATTTGACACAACTTTTGGCAAAATTGCTAGCCAAAGAACTCCAACCCCATGTCGAACAGATAATATCCAATCCAGGTCACAGAGAACTTGATAAAAACTAAGATCCTGGAAAAACAATTTAGCAGAAAAAAAGGCAATATTATTAAAAAAAAGCATAAGAAACAATTTGAATGACTAATGCAATTAGTAATTCAAGGTAAAAAGACAGCGTTTTGCCACAAGCACAGGGCTGTTTCATTCACGGTCTTGCCGTTAAGGTTATGTAACTGAGTAGCTTGACACGGAGGACTTGCCTAGTACACCTCGACGACATTTTGGTAATGGGTCACATATTCAATGACCATATGAAGAACCTCGGCGAAGTATTTTCTAGGATTAAGAATGTCAAACTGAAATTTAACTCTAAAAAGTGTTCCATGTTCCAAAAAGAGGTAGAGTTTTTGGGCCACGACGTGTATGGGTCAGAACTCCAGACTAACAAGGACAAGATAGTAATAATAATAATAAAGCTGTCTGAAAGGGGTGATCATCAGAATGTCACGTGGCGTTCCTAGGTGCGACTTTGTTATAAGATAGTACATTGGCAAAAATACGATCAAAAACACTCGAGCCATCTGTCAAGAGTATGGTATATGTTATAGCATAGTATGCCTTCATATACTTAAATTACTTAATAGACGATAGATGTCACCGACATCTATTAGGTTCAATACACTGACTGTTGTCTTACTGATGTGTATAACATCCGAGTATTTCACTTTAGAACTTGTCAACTTGTCATTCAACGAAGCGTATCTGACGAGAACTCCTGTCTTACGTTGAATGATAAAGTTCTAAATATGTGGACATATATCTGTATATATATTTACTTGTGTTTTTACATAAAACACTCGAACCATCTGTCAAGAGTATGGTATATGTTATAGCATAGTATGCTTTCATATACTTAATAGACGATAGATGTCACCGACATCTATTAAATTCAATACACTGACTGCTTTCTGAGGGACCCTGTATCTATGGTATAGTTATTGTAGTGATGTGATTATCTTGGGAGTCAGTGTTGCTTGGTGAAGTTTGGTGTTGGTTGTTAGCGATCGTTTTGGTATTCGATTTTGTTTAACTCTTTATTAATAAATTGTTGTTGGTAATGATTTGCTGAAAGTACATTTTTTATAAACGTTTTTTCTTCATTGAGTTGATTGATGTTAGAACAGCTGTTTTTTTCTCTATCATATAGAGATGTGATGATACCTCTTTTTACTGAATTTGGATAAGACTCTTTGTAAATAAATTTTTCTGGGTAATTATTGGCAGAAAGTACGTTTTTATAAAAGTTTTTATTCATTAAATTTAAGAACAGTTGGTTTGCTCTGTCAAATATACATTTCATGATACATCTTTTTACTGAATTTGGATGGTTCGGGTAAAAGTTGAGATACCTGTTAGTGTGAGTCGGTTTTCTATAAACTTCTGTTTGAAATATCGATTCTGTTTTAGTTAAAATGTCTAGAAAGATAATTTGTTATTCTGCTTAAGTTTTAGTGTAAATTATAACAAAGTTGCACCTAGGACCGCCAAATAAAATTCTGAAGATCGCCCCTTTTAAATTCTTCAAATTTGAAAAGAACTTTATTATTATATCATCTCTAGAATTTTCTGTGCTACCCTGTATATTATGAAATTAAATTATCTTAGTTACGTCATAAGTCAAATAATAGATATTGTCAAACATTTTAATTTTACATTTTCAAATTGTGACTTTTTTCATAGTGTTTTTGCCATTGACAACGGGGTCTGACCTGGACTCCGAGACGTTTGGGAGTATACAGAAATTTCGTGTTATTTCCGAGAAAGTGCTTAAACATTGAAAGTGGAAAAGAGGGAATAATCAGAAAACTGCTGCAGTTAAACCGCTGCAATTAACACGGCCATCTGATACTAAAGAAGATGAATACTCACTGACGAATCTGCATGGAAATTTAAGAAGAAGCAAACAGTAAATAATTAATTTTTAGCTAATTCATGACATTTCTTAATTGCAGGTTGTTACAGTTTTTATAATTTGCTAATAAATAGCCGTGCTGCACCCCATTATTATTCCATTCTTGTTATAGTCAATTAAAAGTAACAAAAACAAGCCATTATCGATAAGTATCTACTTTCTTGATAATTACAGTAGATTCTCATTAACTATGAATCTTAATCTCAGATTTAACTGTCAGATAATTTTCTGGCTGCTTGAAGACAGAGCCGAATTAGCTTATCTGAATCCCCTACATGAAATTAAGGATATATCTGATTACATTTCTCTTGTAATTAGTTAGGGCCGCACAACCAAAATCCAAATGAAGAAACTTTCGTGATTTCTACAGCAAATCTCTGATTTCATCTCGAAACGTACGCAAACTTTCTTGGGTACTGTACGAAATCAGAGAAATCTTGAAAAATCTTGAAATTTGGCAATTTTTACGGTTAATCGTTTTTCTGCGCTTTTTTCTTATGAGGTAAAAGTATCATACGTTACCATTCTTACAATCAGATTGTTTCTTCATGTAATAATTATTCAGTGCGTTCACGTTTGCAATTATATAGAACACTAAATGATAAAGTCTTCGATATTAATTAATTTAAAAGGGTGAAAGTTTGCTAAATCGAATGTTCAGTCACAAGTTGAATAGTTACTACTAAAAAAAATTTAAAATTTTTTGTTAACACGTTTGAATTATAATTACTAAGATCTGAACGGTAACGAAGATGTTTTATCAAAATTTGATTCTTGTCGTTTTTAGTAAGCTAATTAAAAATTTTCTCATTAGATTTCAACTACAGCCCTGTTAAATAATAGTCTGAAGTTGGCAGACAATGTAACTCGTTCCTCGAAATTTCCTTGGACTTCACCTTCCTTCATTCACCTGATGACGATAGCAGATACACAGCTATTGAAACGTTGTGAGATCAACCACTTCAAGACGATGGAGGTCCAAGGAAACTTCGAGGAACTGTTAAATAATACTAAAATAAAACAGCCCAGCTTTCAGAATTACTTTTATTAAAATCATGACCTCCAGCCACAGTTACAACAACACTTTCCACAGATGAATATATAAATAAAGCACAATTGAGTTATTGAGAATTGTCTGTAAGTAGCTTAAATATCCTGCTTCAATCATATTTTTGCCATTTAAAGTATTTCTTATGCTGACTGGTTGACGGTTCCGGGACATGTGGTTGGTTACCCGTGGTCGCTGATCGTTTAGATAGCCTTACTCTGCAGTCACGTTGAAAATGCCCTATCCGTCCACAATGGTAACACCTCTTCTGGTGTCAGTTTCTTGTGACTGTTCTAGGAGTTGTCTTATACCGGTCAACACTGCCTGAACGGACGGTTTTGGTTCGTCTTGATTGAAAGCAAGTGCTTGTACCCACGGCGAGAACATGTTTATGACGGCCTCTACGTGCAAAGCCCAGAGCAAAGCTTCATTCCTCTTCTTGATGCTACTAAGGCTTAGATTTCTTTGTACTTCAACGTTTCTAATACCGTTTATGAAACTCTATGTGGCCAATAGACCTTTAGTTTCCTCTGGTAGATCTGGGTAGGACAGGTGCCCTAATCGTCTAATCTATGCTTCGAATTTTTGTAGACTTTCTCCAGATTTTTGCGTTTCTCAACTGAGTTGCACTTAGTATACCGGGTTCAAAGATTACTGTCGTATCGTTTGTCTAGGATTGCGATGGTCTTGTCGAAATTACCTTGTTCATCCACTAGAATGCTTTGGAGGAGCTCAAATACCGGACCTTCTAAAGAAATTACGAGAGAGGTAGATGTTTCTTGGTTGTCCCAGTCATTAGCTGCAGCCACGGCTTCAATTGCTGTTTGTACATAGGTCAAGATGAACTACCATTAAATGTGGGTAGTTTGCTAAAGGAACCTTTGATACCCACGGGGTTCTGGTATTTCCGTCTCTGTAAATCTTACTGCATATTTTTAATTTTTGTTTCCACTTTGATTTGGATAGCACAGATTTTATCTTGTACTTCACTTTGTACTGTGTTTTAAATTGAACTGGTTCCGACTTTTACCTGGCTTTGGATGGAATAGATATCATCTAATTTGGTTTCAATAATATTCACGGTATTTGTTAGGACCTTTATGTCATCGTTTATCTCATTTATGTCTGATTCTATAATCACTATTTTTGTTAGCTTGAATTACTAATTGCATTAGTTTCTCAATTTTGTTTCCAGATTGTTCATGTTTTTCTTCAAATATTTTAAAATCATTTTGTCTTGTTATTTCAAATTTCGAAAAGAACCCTTCAATTAAATTCTGCTGTTTTTTTTTTCAATGGTATTGACAAGATTTTGGTGTTCACTTTTCAACGTAGAAACGAGGTTTTTTAAACAAAATTGATATTCTCTAAGTTCTCTAATCCAATTTTCGGTTTTTCATCAAAAGATTTCACTAACCTTTGTTGGATTTCCTCTTGATGTTGTTTCTCCTTTTTGTCAAGTTTTTCCAGGATCTGAAATATAGTTTCGCCTAGTTTATCAATAAACCGATATACGGCTGTACTGGGACCGCACGATACTGACCGATCGCACTGTTGCTCACAATAGACCAGATATAGTTTTGGTAGATAAAGTCTCTCGGAAAACAACTTTAATTGACATAGCAATTCCTAACAATAATATAAATATCAAGCAAGCTGAGAAAATAACCAAATATAGAGATTTGGAATTTCAAATAAAGATTCAGTGGGACATGACAACACACGAACTGTACCAATTGTTATGTCAACGACAGGACTAGTCCCAAAACATCTATTAAACAATTTAAAATACCTCGGTTTGGACGAACATCTTTACAAACAAATGCAAAAAGCCGTCTTGTTAGGAACAGCTCGGACGGTCAGGAAATTCATGGGAAAACCTGGCAAGGGCTCCCACAGAGCTAAACCCTTTTGATATCTAGGATATCTGGGGTTTAGTGAATTTTCAACTAAAGGCACTCATAGTGTGTCTTAGAGGGAGTGTGATGCCATACATTGTATGGTCAAGTCGGGAATATAAAAATCGTATCAATTGATAAATAATTAAATCAAGAACGAGATGTTTCTACATACGTTATTACCCCTGACATAGGACTTGTTCTGCGGAAGTGTCGACTGGTTAGCCGTATCGTTGCGTGTTCCAGGTCTTCGCTGCTACAGTTGTTGTCTCAAACAGGTAGGTCTTGTCCACGATGATTTGGAAATCACATTGAATGGTCAAGTCGGGATAATAATAATATAATAATATATTATATAACCCGTGTGGTGGCCGGGTTAGAATAGCACCACGGTATCCACCGCCTGTCGTATGAGGCGACTAAAGGGGCAGCTGTCCGCTGACCTACTACCTACCTTTCCTTCCTTCTCCACAACCCGCACGGGATGGTCTGGTTTAAATCATTTCATCTGGGAAGTGACAACCCCACGGGTCCGAGTTACTTGGTCACCAGGGTCAATTGGTGACACCACCCATGAAAATGGAGCTAAGGAGTAGTTGCTCGGAAAAGAAAGCCGCTGCCTGGGGATCGTCAGGGCATGTCTGGAGCAGTGCTGAGGAGGCGGGCCCCTGCCGTCCAAAGAGCTACAGCCCAAGAACCAGAAGAACCACAACAACACCCATCAATACAGTCACAACAACAACGTGACCATCACCAACGGAGTCAAACGAGAACGAGAACTCCACCCGCAGAAAGTGTTGCGCAGGATCAACAGCTCACTCAAGCGGGACTGAAAAGACAGCGCATGAAATGGACTGGCCCCGTGAATGAATTTTATAATGCGCACGTTTTACAGAATTACGAACCTTGACCAGGACAAGACTGGATATCGCCAAATACTCCATCAAGAGTTCTGTCGTGAGTATCCAGAGCTTCAAGTTATTGAACAGAGAGTCGCAGATCAATATCGTGTCATCTTGAGAAATGACCTTATTTCGCCTGAACAACTGGATAGAATAAAGAGCGAAGTGGAGCGCGAACTATTTGGTCGAAATACAATCGATCCAGAGCCTGAAACACCTTTGGCATAAAGTGCGGACGAGACTCAAGAACGACAACAAGAACAGCCAACCAACGCTGACCTGCTTGAGAAGATCCAAGCAGAAATGGAAGGAGCTCTTAGAGAGTATAGTGGAGCAGATCCACTGACTAGACCAGCTCTTCCCAAACTAAGATCTTCTAAGAAACAGGGTATCGTCTTGCAGGCTATGAACAAATTTATCTTGCCAAACTATGTTTTAGGTGCTAATACGTTAGAGTCGCTACACACAATCATCTACGGTGCTGGAACTTCCATCTGCAGAACAATTGGGCCGCAGTAAGACCAAAGCAAGACCCTCCCCAATTTAGACAAACACCTCGAATACCACCTTGGCAAAGAAGACTTGAAGGGAAAATCAATTCTCTTCGGAAAGACGTTGGAAGACTGACCGAATACCAACGAGGAGTCAGGAACAACAGGATAAAAAGGCTTGTCAATACTATCATGGACAATAACCGAATACACTCCCAGTGGGATGGAGAAAACATCACATCGCAGTAGTGTCTGGACAGTCTACACAAGCCGATTGAGGAGGTACAAAACCAGTAACCAACGGAAACTAGACAACACACTTTTCCGACAATCAGAAAAAGGGTTTTATAGAAAACTTAACAACACCAATAATAATGAAGCCCCTAGTTACCACAGTACAACAGCATCGAGGAATTCTGGAAAACACAGCTTTCCACAACAATCTCCTATAACTCCAGAGCCAGCTGGATTATGAGGAGGAGGCTGCATTTCAGAACTGTGATGCCATGCAACACCAACCATTTAGAACGTAAGACACATCCAACATAATGAAGCACCTCCATAACTGGAAAGCACCAGGACCAGATGGTGTACAAAATTACTGGATAAAGAAACTGTACGCAACCCACGAAACACTAACAGCCCTTATAAATGACGTAATTACGCACCCACACAAGATGCCTAGTTTCCTTACGCATGGTGCTACATACCTCTTACCAAAGGACAACTTTTGTGCACAGGACCCAGCAAAGTACCGACCAATCACTTGCCTTCCAACCTTATACAAACTCAAAACATCGTGCATTAATCATCGAATTTTCAAACATTGTGAGCTGAACAACATAATTACTCAACAACAAAAGGAATGCGCGAAAAATTGGATGGGCTGCAAAGAACAACTGATAATTGATTCCGTTGTCTGCAATCAAGCCCACGCCAAACATCGAAAGATAAACCATTTGTTATACATGGACGACTTAAAGTTGATGGCAGCTACGAAACAACAGCTGCATGATATGCTTAAAATAGTAGAAGGGTTCTCTAGTGACAACCATATGAAATTTGGCTTAGACAAATGCCGAATTATTAATATAGTTAAAGGCAAAATACAGCATGGGCACTTCGAAATGGGAGATGGCACCTCAATTGAATCTATGGAAGGTCATACTAATAAATACCGTGGAATGAAGCAGGCTCAACGTATTGATCACATGACTATGAAAAAGGACCTAACAGCAGAGTTTTATAGAAGGGTAAGACGACTGTTGAAAACCAAACTAAACAGTAAAAATCTGTTTCAGGCTATCAACACCTATGCGTGTTCAGTGCTCAGTTACTCTTTGGGTATAGTTAATTGGTGCAAGAGTGACATTGAACAATTACAACAACGAAAGTTCGAGTTTTACTAACAAAAGCTCAAAATCATCAACCATAGAGCTCTGTCGAACGTACAACTTTGCCACGGTATGAAGGAGGAAGAGGATTGACAGATCTAAGCAAACTATTAGATCAACAAATTACCATTTTGCGTAGTCATTTCCAGAAACTCGCAGAATTTTCTGATCTACACAAAGTAATGTGCCTGGTTGATGACTCAACATTACTGCGACTGACACAACAACTTGTTCAATTACACCACCAGACCACAGATCAGAAACTGCTGAAATGGAAAAAGAAGCCCCTTCATGGAAAACATATAAATGACGTCAACCAAGATTATGTCGACAGTGCAGCGTCGAACTACTGGTTGATCTCTGGTCATACGTTTTCTGAAACGGAAGGATTTATATTGGCAATCCAAGATCAAGTAATTCCAACTAAGAACTACCTAAAGTACATCGTTAAAGACCATTCTATTAACAACGACATATCACAGCATATCACAGGAGGTTGCCAAGAGTTCGCTGCAACTGAATACAAAGAACGACACGATGCTGTGGCAAAAATACTGCACCAGGAACTAGCGCTAAAACTTGAGCTATCCCAGTCGGTAAGAACACCCTACTATATATACAAACCAAAATCTATTTTAGAAAATAACAACTACAAGCTGTACTGGGACCGCACGATACTGACCGATCGGACTGTTGCTCACAATAGACCAGATATAGTTTTGGTAGATAAAGTCTCTCGGAAAACAACTTTAATCGACATAGCAATTCCTAACAACAATAATATAAATATCAAGCAGGCTGAGAAAATAATCAAAGATAGAGATTTGAAATTTCAAATAAAGACTCAGTGGGACATGAACAACACACGAACTGTACCAATTGTTATCTCAAAGACAGGACTAGTCCCAAAACATCTATTAAACAATTTAAAATACCTCGGTCTGGACGAACATCTTTACAAACAAATGCAACAAGCCGTCCTGTTAGGAACAGCCCGGACGGTCAGGAAATTCATGGGAAACTGCCGCCACGACTCCAACCACGGGCCTGAAAACCTGGCAAGGGGCCCCTTTTGATTTCTAGGATATCTGGGGTTTAGTGAATTTTCCCGTATAGCGTGCCTTAGAGGGAGTGTGATGCCATACATTGTATGATCAAGTCGGGATCTTTATTACCCAACAGGACAAAACTCCCATTTATAGGGTTACATAAAAAAAATACAGAGGAACACAATATATAACTAGTTGTAAATAATGTCAAATTCGTTCTCTTAGACATGTTATTATGTGATTTAGAGCACTAACATTAATATCACAAATATCACAAATATTATTAAAAGCGCTACACTTATTATATGACAGCGACTTTATCATGATGTTGGTTCTGACATATATAAAAAAAGTTATTAGTCCTTATACAAGATCTTGGAACATGAAAGTTAAGTTTGCTAAGCAAATCAGGACAGTTTATTTTATTGTGAATAAAATTGTATAAGAATTTAACTGATAAAAATAAAATAAAAAGTTCTAAGCTGTCGACATTAAATAATCTTAATAAAGTGGCCTGATCATAACCTCTTTCAGGATACGCATTATAAATAGAAAAAAAAAAGAAATTTAAAAATTTTTCGCTTTACGTTCTCCAATGTACTATATTGTTAAAGCCTTTACAATTACGAATTGTGAAACCAATAATCTCAGATCTTCCTTTGATTTGTCATTTATGTGGTTTACAAAGTTTAGTTTTGAGTCAAATGTGACTCCCAAGTCCTTAACAGAACACTGTCGACTCAGCGGTAAGTCATCTATTATATAACAGTAGTTAACAGTGGTCTTTTTCCGCGTAAATTACATGATATTGCATTTAAGTGTAAATTATTTATTGAGCACCACTGAGACACTTGGTTTACATTTGACTGAAGTTTTTGGGAATCAGTTGAACCTTATATTATACTACATCATTTTAAATCATCAGCGTACATCACTCGTTGACAGTCCAATAAGCTGCATAGATCAGAAATGAATATTACAAAAAGTAATGGTCCAAAATTGGACCCTTGTGGAACACCTGATGTTGCGATGAAATTTGATGAAGTGTGGTTGTTAAAGAACACAAACTGTTTGTTGTCTTTGATGCAAATAAGACTGAAAAAAAGCCAATCATAGTTTCTGAAAACCCATAAGCACCAAGCTTTTTCAATAAGATACTATGGTCCACCCGGTCGAAAGCCTTTGAAAAATCTGTATATATAACATCAACCTGCGCTTAAGAATCAATTGCTTCAGAGACATATTGAGGGAAAACTGTTAAATTTGTTAGCGTAGATTTGTTACGAATAAAACCATGTTGGTATGGGGAAATAATGGAGTTGACTTGTGGATTTATCCCATTAAACAAAACTATTTCAAAAACCTTTGAAAAATTGCAGAGCATGGATATTGCTCTGTAATTATTGATTTCAGTGATATCACCATTTTTGTGTATTGGACATATTTTTGCGTTTTTCCATTTTTCCGGAAATGTCAATGTTTTCAACGGTAAATTATACAATATTGTTAGAGGAAGAGCCAACACATATGCACAATCTTTAACTAGAAAGGACTAAATTAAGTCTGGTCCCGAAGTAAGCTTATCTTTTAATTTTTTAATAGCATGTAAAAACGTATGGTGCTTTAATCCAACATTTGCAACATACCAAATCTATAATCGGAAAACCATCAGTGACTAACGACACATCCACTCGCTCTGGCTTTAGATCACTTTTACATGCCAGCAACACACCACCACTGGTTTTTAACCCCACTGTGACTAAATTTCTATCATATCTATGCACTGTATATGAATCAGGAAACAGTTCACTACTAGAGATTCCATCCTGAAGCCATGTTTCCGTCAGAGCTATAATATCATGGTCATTGCACAAAACAGAGGAATAAAACGACATAACTTTGGTGTTAAGGCCTTGGACATTTGGATAGTAAAGAAGAAGATCATAGTTGGAAGTTTTTGCTGTTGGGAGTACGTAGTTTAAATTTCTAGTTGACACTATCCTATGTTGAAATATTTAATTTAACAATTCCTGTCACCTGCATTTTGACGATCGGTAAGCTGCTGTTTTATGTTTTTATAATGTGAGATCTACCTTGGTGTTCTGTCAAAAGATACATAAACACTTTCGTAAGCTTCATGCTGTCTGATCCTGTTAGAATTTGGTACAATTGCTTTAGCCTGATGTTCATCCTTTAGCGTTATTTGGATTGGACGAATTTTGTTTTCCTAGTCTTAAGGGTTTTATGTTATCGAATGTAACGGATGAATCGATTTTGTTTATGACTTTCATAACGTTGACTTTGTCAGCCTCATTACGCGAAGCTGCCTTCTGATTTTGGTCAGGCTCATTGGTTCCAAAAGGCACAATATTACTTTTACGACGGTTTCTGTCAGCTAATTCAGCAACAGTATCTTCAAAATTAACAGCATCCCATTGATGAGGTTTTACGTTTTCTGCTGATTGGGTTTTTAAAGATCTCACTTCTTCTTGTAGACTAAAGATTAATGCCTTCAACTCGTTCATATCACTTTTAAAGACTCTACAGTTGATGCAAGACCAATCAACCTAACCTTTATTTACGTTATTCATAACTCGCACCTCCGATTGGGAAAGATCAACACAGCTGTTCTTATACAACTTTTTACATACCGAACACTCGACGCACGTTAGCTTATCACATTGCTTATTGCAAAAAGAACAAATCAAAATGTTTTGGCTAATAACTGGCATAATACGATTGTACTAAATCAACTCAACACTGTTTACCCAATTTACGAGACGCCTATGGCAAGAGTTTACCAAATAATATCAAAATGACAAAAAAAGCGTGTAGAATTTCTGTTCGCTAAGGCTAACCGAATGTTTGTTTTGATCTTAATATACACTTTTTACACACTTTTTAAGGAAACTAGCAAAAATATGCTATGCAGGATGGAATGTCTTTGATGACACATTACATATAATATCCAAAAAAATGTATGAATTAGATGTTGCGGTTTTAGTTCAAGGCTGGTTCAATGCAAGTATATAATTGACGAAGGACCTTTAGCGGAACAATCAATAAACACGTGTCGTCGCGTGTTTTAATTCACTAAATAAAGTTAATCACTAACCTTTTACGTCCAAGCTATGCAGACGGTTTTTCTTGGTTCTTCTTTCTCCAGAGGCTAGCCCCGCAACGGCAGGAACAGATTTTAGAGCTTCGTCAGGACAACACGTTACACAAAAAATAGCGACGTAATGTTCATTGATTGAGCAAACAAAAAATGCGGGTTTAACAACAAATGATGCGCTTTTGTAAACCCAAAAGAAACAAAATGAAAGCGGTTTAGCGGTTGTTACGACCGGAACTAATAACTCGCGGAATCGTAACATTATAACAACAAAGAGCGGCCGTCTCTTCAGACGGAATCAAAAGGGTGCGCATAGTTCGGCATAGAAAACACGAATAACGAATACTGTCTATATTTTACACGCAAAAACACTTAAAATTAGCATTAGCGCGACGGAAAGTTTTGGAAAAGGTGCAGAAGTTTAAAAATCAATAAAGTAATTCAATCAAATTGAAAACAATACACTAAACAAATTGCGGGAACGCACCATTCCGCCAGCCTTGAATTACTAATTTCAAAACTAAGGGTCCATCGGCAGTGGACAAAGCTTTACAAGAGGTCGTTTCAAAGTACCACTTGCAGTTCTAACTGTAGCAACGCGTACAACACCATCACCTCCAGGATGTACGTCAATAATGCGCCCTAATGGCCAATTCAAAGGAGGGGAAGTGTCTTGCTTCAAAATAACAAGATTACTGCTTAACAACCTCTGAGGGATCAGTCCATTTGCTCCGTTGATGAAGAGTATGTAAATATTCTTGCGATCAACGTTTCCAGAATGCCTGATGCAATCGACGCAGTAACTGCCATCTGTTGAGACGATTAGATGGGACAGATAAGAAATTAGATTCAGGAGGTGCTGTTAAAGGTTTCATTGTGAGAAACATTCCAGGACTCAAAGCGGTAAGATCCGATGGATCGTTGCTACAAGGGGTTATAGGTCGCGAGTTTAAAACTGCTTCGACCTGCGCAAATACAGTAGAAAGTTCTTCGTACGTTAGGATTTGATCTTCAACAACACGTCTTAAGTGAGCTTTAACGGATTTAATTCCGCTCTCCCATAGTCCTCCAAAGTGAGGAGCCGAAGGGGGATTGAAATGCCAAGAAATGGTTTCTCGTGCAGCAGTAGCTCTAAAAGCTTTCAAGATCTGCTTGTGAGCACACACAAAATTAGTACCACAATAACTATAGATATGGCTACATCGACCACGACGTGCAATGAATCGCCGCAAAGCTGCCAAGAACGCATCAGCAGACAAATCTGATACGAGTTCTAGATGAACAGCAACATGAGAAAAGGGTTTCAATTGTGAAACGCGGGAAATGGGCAAATTTCCCATGAAGGGTTGGTAAGTAGAAGGATTAAGCTTCCAACAAGAACACATTTATAAATGACACTACGAATTACTTTCTTTGCGGATAGAATCCAAACCGTTGCTGCAAAAGAAAGTGAACGGTTTGGATTCCTGCGTGAAGATAGGTGACATGACAATCTTCGACAATTAGATTAGTCAAACGACTTTTACTTGGTAGCAGTGCGGGAAATTTAGTATCAAACGGTAATGGAGCATTAGCCAATCTACTACCAACTCTAAGAGTTCCCTGTTCATCAAGAAACGGCGAAAGTTTACGAAGCGATTTGGGCAAAAGTTCTCGTTCTCGAAGAAGGGAAATCTCTTTAGAAAAATATTGATCTTGAACATATCGAACAATGCGAAGCTGACCCTGATATAACTCAGCAGCCAAAATGATCCAGAGCCCCTACGGTCTGGATTGCGAGCGTTATCAACAAAGCGACAAATATGAGCTATAATGCGAGTAATGCGATTAATAGAAGAATGTTCTTCTAACAAAGTACCAAATAAATTTGGTGAAGCGGTGACTTGAAGCGCCACTATACGGGCTTCAGTCATAACTAGCGGTGACATGCTTGAGTCTGAGCAAGCATGTGGCAAATAAGCGGTAATCAACAATTGTGGCCTTTCCACCAAAGTGTATTGCCTAATAACTCTGATGGCAAAGTGCCGCGGGAACCCAAGTCAGCGGGGTTATCACAAGATTGAATGAAAAAACCCATGCGAAGAAGGAAATTTTTCCTGAATGTAAGCAACTCGATTACTGACCATTGTCTTCCAACGGTGCGGGGAAGAACTAAGCCATGAAAGGACTACCGTGGAATCTGACCAGCAACGAATCACCTTGAACACCAAACGACTATTAAATTGCTCATAAACATAATGAGCCAATTTAGCGGTAAGAACTGAAGCACACAGTTCCAATCTGGGAAGTGACAAAGTTTTCAAAGGGGCAACTTTCGATTTAGACAACACAAAAAAACTTTGACGAACTGCAGATGCGGTTTCGAACACAAAATAAACAACAGCGGCATAACCTTTCTCAGAAGCATCACAATACTCTTTGAGAAAATCACAATATTGTTTGTAGAGATCTGTTGCTGTAGAAGACGTCTTTCTAAAGAGTAGAAACGTTGTACGGCGAGATTATACATTCCATCAAAAGCAGGAAGTGTATTTCGAAAAGGAAGGGGCACAACGAATCTACCTGAATCCAATCTCCTGCATCCCTCGGAAAATATTTTTGCGCAGATAACATCATCAGGGGACTGAACCAGTGCGGTAGGAACATCTTCCATTGTCCAGAACCTTTGGAGTGAATCTAATGATACTACATCTTCAATTTGACAAAAAAGCAAAGTTGGGTTTATGACTGACTGAGAGTGAGAGTTAACAGATTCGAAGACACTCTACCCATAAGGATGTAACCAAACACAGTGTTAATAACATCAGGAACACCTTCCTTTCCCAGAAGGCGTCCATCCAACAAAATTTGAGAGAATATATCGGCACCTAACAAAAGGTCAATAGCGCCTGGACTATTGAAACCAGGATCAGCAAGTTTCAAATTGGTTAGATATGCCATATTAGCCATATTAATGGGCGCAACAGGCATATCATTGCAAATGCGGGGTAAAACAATAGTATTGCAATATAGTCCGTGGGTTCAATTTAAAATTATTAAACTAATATGCACTTTCACTTTTCTAGAACTTTATTTACATTCAAACAGCTGATTTAAATACAATAACAATCCCATACACGCTAGTCGTCGCGGTATCACTCCCCGGCGATCGTGGTGTGCTTCTTTTATAACCTCAGGCTCGAATTCTCCAGTAGAAATCATCATCGTTCCTTTCGCTGCCGAGTCTTTTCGAGAATCGTATTTTTTTATCTTAAAGCGTTTGTTGTCGTACTGAAATGACACAGGGTCGGCTTTGGGTAAATTTCGTAACACTGCCCCCCCTTTAATTCTGATCGTCTCGATCAGAAACATCCCCTCCATGGTAGGGAGCGAGTCGATCTAAATGAACCACCTTCAATTTAGCCTTGGGGTTTCGACGGATCCGGTAGACGACGTCATTAAGCCTCTTGACCACCTCGTATGGACCATCCCAGGCGGGTGTAAGCTTTGGGGATTTACCCTTGCTCCGTTGGGGGTTGTACAGCCAGACTTTGTCCCTCTCCTGGAACCCGACTGAATTGGCCTTGAGGTCGTATCGCGTCTTCATCCGGTCACTGGTGGCCAACATCTGGGTTCGGGGCTAATTCGTGTATTGCCAGCATGTTATGCGGAGCTGGTCGGCATAAATCGTCGTATGTCTTGGGAGGTGTTTTCGGGGAGCCAATGCAAGTCGCATGGTAATCGCAGCTCCTTTCCGATAGGACCCATGGCTGGGTCAGGCCTGACTGATTATGTCCAGCAGACCTGCGATATGACAACAGGAATAGGGAAATATGCTCATCCCAATCACTCTGGTTATTGCTGACGTACCTTGGATAGTGTTGTTCCAAGGTCCGTTGAATCTTTTCCACCATTCCGTCCTGACTGTGGTGTAATGGTGTTGTTCTCGTTTTCCTGATCCCCCAACATCGTGCAGAACCTTCTGGAATACATTCGATTTCGAAGTTTACGCCCCTGGTCTATTGTTTTCCATCGAACTCAAACCTGCTGAATAGTTTGTTCTAACTGGCACCGTCGCTACCCGTGGTTGCCTCTTTTTGGTGATCGTCATATGCCTCAGGCCATTTGCTGAAGTCTTCATTGCGCACTCGGAATGTATTTATTTCCCCTCATCGACTCGCACATTCCGCTCAACAGGGTCTTCTGGATAGGGCATCGGCATTATTGTGAAACCGGCCGGCACGGTGTTCCACCTTGAAGTCGTATTGCTGTAATTTCTCCATCCATCTGGCCAGTTGTCCTTCCGGTGTCTTTATGTCCAGCAGCCATTTGAGTGGGGCATGATCTGTTCGGATTAAGAAATGGCGACCATACAGGTATTTGTGGAAATGGTCTACAGCCCTTATTATTGCAAGAAGTTCTTTTCTGGTGACGCAATAATTTCTTTCTGGCTTCGAGAATCCACGGCTGTAGTACTCGATCACCCTCTCTTCACCATCTTGCACCTGGGATAGGACGGCCCCCAAACCTGTGTTGCTGGCGTCGGTGTCTAAGATGAACTTGCCGGACTGTGTAGGAAAGGCTAGGATTGGGCTGGAACATAGTGCTGCCTTCAGTCGCCTGAATGATGTTTCGCAATCCTGATTCCAATGGAAGGTCTCTTTATCAGTGGTCTGCCGATGTAGGGGGGCGGCGATGGTGGCAAATCTCTCAACAAAACGCCGGTAGTATGAACAGAGGCCCAAGAAGCTTCGGAGTTCATGTTTGTCTCTTGGAACTGGCCAATCACGGATGGCTTCTATCTTGTCTTCGTTGTTGCGGATTCCTGACTCGGACACTACGTGGCCCAAAACTCTACTTCTTTTTGAAACAAGGAACACTTCTTCGGATTGAGTCTCAGGTTGGCGTTATTAATTCTGGAGAATACTTCGCCCATTTCTTCAGATGGTCGTCGAATGTCTGGCCCATGACTAGAATGTCGTCGAGGTATACTAAGCACGTCCTCCATGTTAACCCGCTCAGTACATACTCCATTAGCCTCTCAAATATAGCGGGTGCATTACATAACCCAAAGGGCATGACCGTGAACTGAAACAGCCCTTTACTGGTGGAGAACGCTGTCTTCTCTCTGTCGTTTGCGTGCAGACCAACCTGCCAATATCCACTTTTTAGGTCTAGTGTGGAAAACCAACGGGAGCCTGCTAGTGTGGTCAAAGTGTCATCGATTCGGGGTAGTGGATAGCTGTCTTTCTTCGTGACGTCATTCAGCTTTCTGTAATCCACACAAAATCGGGTGGTTCCATCTTTCTTTTTAACTAGCACGACGGGAGCAGACCATGGGCTGATGGTTGGGTCAATGACTCCATTTTGTAACATGGACTCGATGTTTTCCTCGACTGCCTGTTGTTGTCCCAATGGTAGTCGTCTAGGTGGTATTCTGATGGGTTGAGCCTCTCCGGTATCTATTCGATGCTAATGATGTTGGTGCGACCGGTGGTTCCATCTTGACTGTTAAAATTTGCCAGTGCTTTGTAATAAATTGCTTGGCTTTCTTCTGGTGCTCTGGCGTCAGGTGTGTCAAATGGTCAGCAAACTGTTGTAGGAACTCTTTACTGGGCACTGTCTCCTTCACCAACGTCTGGTACTCTTCTTCGCAATTGATGATGGTGTCTACTGGCTCGAAACAAGCTATCTCTTGACCATTGGCAATTCTAATGTCGTTGTTGGACAAATTCAGGACTCTGATTGGTATATCTCGTCCGGTTTTAACTATAGCCCGTCCAACAAAGTAGTCATGAGCTGAGTGTACGGGCTCCACCATTCCAACGCAGCTCCCAGGATTGCTGTCTAGCTGCCCATGAATAATCTGTTCCGTTCGACCGGGAATTCTAGCTGAAGACTTTGCCACAATTTTTATGGGCGTGACTGATGTGTTGACGGGCCGTGTCAATACAAATTCCTCATTCAGGAACCGAAGAACATCATATCTCGGGTCGAACATAAATCCATGCTGGCCAATTAGGTCCATTCCCAGTATAAAATCGTCCTCAATATTCGCTACCAGGACACTATGCCGGATCATGTTGTCCCCTATCTGTAGCACGACATCTGCCTCACCCTGTATTGACATGGACTCGCCGGTGACTGTTCTGAGCTGGACTTGGCAATGGACACAGCGGCGCCGGTATCGATGATGATGGTAACTGCTCGCCCGTTGATGGTGCCTCTGATGACTAGGCTGCCGCTATCTCGGCAAAATCCCCGGATGGATACTGCTTTGGGGGCTGGTGGAGGGAAAGTCAGCATTCGCCCCCCTATGCTGACTGACGGTCCCTGGATATGTGGCTGTTCTGTTGGTTACCCTGGTCGGTGATCATTCAGGTGGCCTCACTCGACAATTACGTTGGAAGTGCCCTGTCCGTCCGCAGCCGTAACATGCCCCTCTGGTGTCAGTTCTTGGTGACCGGTCTAATATTTTGTTCAGACCAGCCAGCAGCGCTTGAAATGGTGACTCTGACTCTTCCCGGTTGAAGGATACTGCTCGGACCCTCGGCTTTGACATGTTCATAACGGCCTCTACTTCCAAAGCCCGAAGTAGAGCTTCATTACTCTTCTTGACGCCACTTAGTCTTAGATTTCGTTGAACTTCCACATCTCTGATGCCGTTTATGAAACTCTGTGTGGCCAACTGGTCTTTCGTTTCCTCTGGCAGGTCTGGATAGGACAAGTGAACTAACCGTCTAATCTCTGCTTCGAATTCTTGAAGACTTTCACCGGATTTTTGCGTTTTTCCACTCAGTTGGACTTGGTATACCTGGCTCAAGGATTGATTGCCGTATCGTTTGTCTAGGATGGCGATGATCTTGTCGAAATTGCCTTGTTCATCGACTGGAATGCTTTGGAGGAGTTCTAGGGCCGGACCTCTTAATGAAATTACCAGAGAAGTAGATTTTTCTTGATTATCCCATCCATTAGCTGTAGCCACGGCCTCAAATTGCCGTTTATACATGGGCCAAGATGAACTGCCGTCGAATGTGGGTGGTTTACTCGCTGTAAGTCCTGTTGCATTTTTTTGATTTCTGTTTCTACCTTGTTTTGAATGGCACTGATTTTCAATGGTTTCACCTGGCTCTTTTTTCTTCTCAGTTATTTTAAATTCATTTGTCGTTTTAATTCAGTTTGATCTTGTTTTTGTTCAAATATTTTAAAATCATTTTCTCGTTTTTCTTCAGATATTTTAAAATCAATTTGTCTCTGTTCATTCAATTTCGAGAATAATCCTTCAATTAAATTATGTTGTTTTTCTTCCATGGTAGTGACAAGATTTTCTAATTCTATTTTACGTTTTTCATCAAAAGATTTTACTAACCTTTGTTGAATTTCTTCTTGATGTTGTTTTTCCTTCTTGTCACGTTTTTCTAGAATCTGTGCAATTTTTTCCTCTAGTCCCTCCGTAACCTGTTTGATAATGTTTCTGGTAGTTTCGTCGGTTTTTTCCATACTTCGGGTTTCCATAAATCAAATTACGCTTTCAACTGCACTTAATCCTTCACTTCTGACACCAAATTGCAATATAGTCCGTGGGTTCAATTTAAAATTATTAAACTAATTTGCACTTTCACTTTTCTAGAACTTTATTTTCATTCAAACAGCTGATGTAAAATCAATAACAATCCCATATACGCTAGTCGTCGCGGTATCACTCCCCGGCGATCGTGGTGTGCTTCTTTTATAACCCCAGCGTCGAATTCTCCAGTAGAAATCATCATCGTTCCTTCCGCTGCCGAGTCTTTTCGAGAATCGTATTTTTTTTATCTTAAAGCGTTTGTTGTCGTACTGAAATGACACAGGGTCGGCTTTGGGTAATTTTCGTAACAGTATCAACAACAAAATTGCACTCACTCTTTACTATAGAGCGAAGAGAAAGGGTAAGAGAGCCCTCAGCAGAGGTACTCTGCACAGAACCTAGCCCGTTGAGTTGAATTGAAGCGGGCATAGGTCGGAAGCCAAGGCGTTTCACAGCCTTGCTCGCAATTAATGATGTCATGCTACCAGAATGTAGCAGACATCGCAAAGTTTGATAAGAACCGTGCTTATCTAATACCTCAATTAAAGCGGTAGATAACAACACATTTGAATTGTATGACAAAGGTGAACTATGACAAGAAGTCTGCGGTAGAGAAGTTTCGGGACTTTCAACAGTATTAATGGTACTGGATCCACCAGATGTGGAAGCCAGGTTTGCGGGGGAGCACTAGATTCAGACCGAATGCCTGAATCACCACGATTTACAAAATGAAGCAATGTGTGATGGCGTTGTCCGCAGTTGCGGCAAGTGGATAAAATTTACAGCGATTCAACTGATGAGAATCGCTCAAGCAATCAAAACAAGGTCTAAAATCTTTAACAAACTTAAACCGCGCGGATACTGATTTGTTCAAGAATTCAGAACATTTGTAAATCGCATGATCGGATTTACAAACTAAACAATTTCTATTCTGAGTGACAAACAAAGATGTAGTGAAACGGGAAGAATGTTGCTTTGAATTCAATGTTAACTTTTTGTCAACACTTCGCTTTGCCTTGCGGGATAATTCAACATGTTCAAAGGCTCGTCTTCGACAAAAAATCAACAACTTCCGAGCGATCGGAAAGTCATCTTGAGCGGTCACAGTACCATGGTAAAGTTCAAACTTAGCGCGCTAAATTCTTTGGAACTCGTTTCAACATCATCTGAACGATACAAAAATCCACTGATTTACTGATAAACCCAAATTCTTCAGTGCTTCCAAATTATCACTGAAGTCATCCATAACTTCCGAACCTCTGAAGGGCTCTCTGAAGTTAGTTGGGGAATTGTTCTAAAGCTGACCAATGAGACTCCGCGATTAAACGAGTTCGCTTGAATTTTTCAAAAGTGTTTCATAAGCACTCACGTAATTGTTTTGTGTTAGTTTAAAATTCTTAATAGCCTCAAAAGCAGGCCCTTTTAAAGCTAACTGCAAATATTTGAACTTCTGCATAGCATTGAGTTTTCATTATTGTGAATTAATTAATCAAACAAATCGATAAAAGTACCAAATTCTAATATGTCTCCACTAAATGAAGGCAAATCAATTCCTGTTCCCGAGCTATATTTTGTGGCGTAGAATTCTGAACAGATTTCAGTTTAGCAATAAAACATTTTTTAAAAAAATATAACCGACTTCTACCTGTAACTAAAAAGCTAAAAATAATTATAACAAAATACAACTCTAGCAAATAAATAACACATTCAATGTTCTTAGGTACCTACCCAGGAAGTAAAAAATGTAAACATTAAAAGGTGCTCATTCTGTACAAATTTATTACCTACCAATCTAGTATATTTTTAAAATCGGTGCCAAGCAACTATAAAGTTTGATCAATTAGTAGATAAGTACGCAATGAAGGATTTTAGATTTGCTTGGCACCGGCTTCAAAATATACTAGATTGGTAGGTAATTAATTTGTACAGAATGAGCACCTTTTAATGTTTACATTTTTTACTTCCTGGGTAGGTACCTAAGAACATTGAATGTGTTATTTATTTGCTAGAGTTGTATTTTGTTATAATTATTTTTAGCTTTTTAGTTATAGGTAGAAGTCGGTTATATTTTTTTTAAAAAGGTTTTATTTTCAACTTTTTAGTATTTTTGAATTCAGGTAGTTTTTATTTTTTATTTTGTATATATAACCTTAATAGACAGAACCAGGTAACATCGAAAGCCTCAACATTACACAATTATACTTTCTAATAAGCCCAAAATATATTTATGCCTTATGGACTACGGCATGTAACCTTTTTTCAACTTTTTTTGACAACCCTGTATAACTACAGATAATTCGACTCCAACCTATGTACCAACCATCTTGTACCTACGACTGCCCACGGACAAGCATAAATTTGTTAGCTGCCTTCTATAAACTATAGGACGGAGTAGAATCCATCCCATATTTACGGAGTCAAATCCGTCCTATATTTCAACCATAGTAATAACTCCTTGTGGGCTAGCCCATAAATTAGTTCATTTTTTACATTTTACATTATCGTCCTGTGTAACATTAGTTCCTTTCCACACTTTATGGAACTTCTTATGGGCTATAAAAGAAATATTTTTTTAATCACACTGTATAAATGTAATTCAACTGCAGCATATATTTCAACCATCCTGTATATGATTTGCTTATGTCCACATCATATAACAGTTTTTTAATCACCATTATATAATTTTAATTTCACATTTTTTCCAACATTTTTATACCACTAAACGTCCAGTCCACCCTATATTCCAGCCATCCTGTATATACGGCTGCCTACGGACCACTATCATTCTAGTCCGTCCTATATTTCAATCTTCATATAAATGCAACTCCTTCTATCACTTTACTTTGTGATTTTGTTTGCTATAACTAAACACCCTGTCTATAAACGTACGAAATAGCAGTTTAAAGTTTGACATGTGTTGTCACTGACTGTTTCTATTAGGCCGGGAGAACGTGTAAACTAAAAGCACCGTCTTCGCAAAATGGAAAAAATTTCATTTAAATAGTATTTGCCTGGTATACAAACAAAACGAGCTTGGTACTCATTGATGTAAGGAGCCGAAAATACTATGCTTTACTACCTATATGCTTGAGACGTACATAGAAAATTTTCAAATTCGCAATTAAAACTTCCAGTGCCTAAAATTACCGCACTATTACGTTAGAATTAAAATATTTATGAGGAAATGTCCGTTATGTCATTTCAATAAATTTTTGATAAGAATTTTGGAATTTTCGGCGATTTTCTGCAAAACTGCAAGTTGCACGTCGCAGAAAAGTATATGAGATCACCTAAGGATCTTCCTTAATAGATTAAACGTTAAATACACATCCATAAGGAGTTATCGAAAAATGGACTAAAATATTAGGGCTATTGGTCGATTTCCATGCACGCATGTGTTCATTCACAAATTTTTTATCACTTTACCAATAGAATTCGTTTCCAAATTTGAAGTTTCACCAATCCTGAACAAATCTAACACGACAGAACGAAAATACTATTCCAAAAATCTACAATTTTTTACTGTTGAAGTACAAAATATCGGACCAAATGTCAAATAAATTCAAAACGATTTAGCAAAATAACCAAACAAACGAAACGAGCTCTTGTAAGTTTTTTAATGGGGCAAAAAAAATATGCGAAATTTATTTCCAACGGAATGAGTGAATATCCCGAACTTGCTTTCTCTTTTAACAAATAAAGAAACGAAAATTCAATGCGGTTTTCAACAATAATTGCAACGAAAAATCAATGGTTTGATCGTTAAACTTTGCACGGAATTATCTCAAATTGCATCCGGCTCGAAGTTGGACCAAATTATGGAATGTCTTCCATGACACATTACATATAATATCAAAAAAAAATGTAGTATGAATTAGATGTTGCGGTTTTAGTTCAATGCTGGTTCAATGCAAGTATATAATTGACGAAGGACCTTTAGCGGAACAATCAATAAACACGTGCCGTCGCGTGTTTTAATTCACCAAATAAAGTTAATCATTAACCTTCGTCTGGACAACACATTACACAAAAAATAGCGACGTAATGTACATTGATTGAGCAAATAAAAATGCGGGTTTAACAACAATGATGCGCTTTTGTAAACACAAAAGAAACAAAATGAAAGCGGTTTAGCGGTTGTTACGACCGGAACTAATAACTCGCGGAATCGTAACACTATAACAACAAAAAGAGGCCGTCTCTTCAGACGGAATCAAAAGTGTCCGTATAGTTCGGCATACAAACACGAATGACGAATACTGTCTATATTTTACCTCCTCAAGTAACTGTATAACACTAAGCCAGCAAAGGATAACTGGTCAGGTGCATGGAGAAATTTCAACAAAATGACTTCTAGGTTAAACACTGCTCCAGCCAGTCAATAATGTTGATGTCTTATCAAGAAAACCCAATTGAGCAAATTGTGTACATTGCCAGAATATGGAACAGCATGAAGGCATCTCCATCCAGCAGATTCAAGTGCAGCTAAGTGAAGACTGGAAAACAGAACTATGTAACCAGAACCAAATGGCTGAACCAGACAATAAACCTTATGCTTTCACTCCAGAAGGGAGTGATACCCAGACTACGATGGGACAAGGTATCTGAGCTGTCTGAAGTTATTCTAGGCCCATTATGACTCCTTAAAGGTAGAGAATGAAATGTTGAAAAAAGTTGTGATAGCAGTGCAGTGGTCCCAACTAGTAGACCCAACAAAAAGGTACCTGCAGTCTTAACTGAAGTACATAATGGAATTACCACAGGCATCTTTGCAACCAGTGATCAGAAAAAAAAAAACGTCACATTTTGAAGGCAAATTCAGTGGGGTTCCAACAGGGAGGTAAGGTTAGGTTATACAACCCTGCAGAGGAGCAAATAAAGGATAAGATGAACCCTCGATCGAAGAAAACATATTTCAAATTTACTTATTACAATAATTTGGATATAATTCTGAATTCATGTAATGAATGATTTACACTTATGCAAACCCATACCAAATGTTTTCAATTTTTCAGTCATGTATCTCAAAGATAAAGATGCCAAAATACTAGGAAATTAATGTAAGAGACTTCAGACAATATGCTTGAATACAAATTATTAAAATTTGAATTCAATGATCTTCAAGAAGAATTAAACAATATATTGTAGTTGTCAAAATTGTATCTCTATAGTAAGCAGGGGTTGCAGTTTTTCCAATTTCTAATTGATAAAATATAGGTTCTATATTCATTGATAAAATCTACTTCAGGAATGCAATAAGTCAAAAATATGTTGGGAATCTGTTATTAAACAAGTTCTAATGAGTCCACAGTAAAACTAAAAGTGATTCAGTTTGAATGTTATTATTTAAAATATTCTGTCACGATGTGTAGTTTTTTGTCACAATTAAATTTAATTTAGAAAACAAATGCATCAGTGCATCATATTGATAAAATGTACATAAGGGTCCATAATATATGTTTCATTAGTGATAAAATTATTAATGTCATATATATAGTTTCTCCCTTCAAATGTTTCCAAGTTAATTTATAAAACATTTACAGTTAGGCTTGATATTTTTAACTCAATTGTTGACAAACTCATTAAATTACAAATATTTTATTTAAAATTTGCAATTTCATTATAATTTCCATAGAAACACCCTTCTATATACTTTGAATTGGGGATTGGAGCTTAGAAATATTTTTTGCTCAAATGTGGACATTCTCAAAACAACATGGAACATAGATTAAGATTTTAAAAATGTAACATATATTACCTTCCAATTTTTCATTAGGCATTAATTTCTCCCACAAAGCACAATTTTTCTTCATGTTTAAAATTATCACAATCATATGCTGTAATCCTTAATTCTTCAATTTGTGCTACAAGCTGTCGATAGCCCCAGATTTGTTCTATACACTTGCCAACACTTGTTACAAATTGGGGATGAATTTTGGGATTAATCTTTTTTACCAAGAGCACAGTATTTATAGCTCCCCTTAATATTTCTCTTTCATTAGCCCCAGTGAAATGCTGATTGTCAGACATTTCATTTAAATGAACAATTAATTGCTTAATTTGTAGAGATCTTGACATTGTCAAAGAATATTCTACACCATGAATTCTTGGGGCCCCACTTACTTCACCGTAACAAATTCGTTGGAGTTCACAAAGGCCTTTAGTTTTCCGAAGAACCATTTGAGTT